>QXEO01000524.1:3295355-3680889 GCA_007115705.1 Dactylis glomerata | reverse complement strand
TTACAACAAAATACATAGACCGCCATCCAACTGCATCTATGACTAATAATCCACTCCCAGGGATATCATTCGAACACCCCATGAGTATTAAGTTGCAAACAACAGATAATTGCATTAAGCAAAGTGTGTAATGTAAACAAAGCATATGCCCTCGAGCATATGAATGTCGTTTTCTCCCTAGTAGCAACAGTACATCTACAACCTTAGAGGTTTCTGTCACTCCCCCAGATTAAATAGAGGCATGAACCCACTATCGAGCATAAATACCCCCCTCTTGGAGTCACTAGCAACTACTCGGCCAAGATAGCTACTAACAACGAAGAGCATGCAAGATCATAAATAACATAGAGATAACATAAGATATATTTTAGTATAGCAACTCAATCATAACACCAATATTCATCGGATCCCAACAAACCAAACATGTAGAATTATATAACGGTGATCTCAATCATGTAGGGCAGCTCATGAGATCTAAACATGAAGCACATGGTGGAGGAGACAGCCATTTAGCTACTGCTATGGACCCATAGTCCAAGGTAGACTACTCACTCAACGCTCCGGAGGTAAGCATGGCGATGAAGAAGACCTCCGGTTGCGATTCTCTTCTCCGGCAGGGTGCCGAGAAGAGCTTCTGGACCCTCCCGATCTCGGGTCGACGACGATGGCGGATCGCGATGTGTTTCTGGAAAATTGATCGGGTACTTAGGTTTTTCCCGTCGGGGGGTCTTTATAGGCGAAGGGGCATCGTCAGGAGTGGACCGAGGCGGTCTCACACATAGGGGGCGCGGCCAGGGGCTGGGCCGCGCCGCCCTGGTGTGAGGCCACCTCGTGGCCCCACTCCGTCTCCTCTTTGGATCTCTGGAAGCTTCCGGGAAAAATAAGACTTTAGGAACTTGTTTCGTCCAATTTCGAGAATATTTCCTGTTTAGCTTTTCTGAAACACAAAAACAGCAGAAAACAGGGAACTGGCACTGTGGCGACTTGTTAATAGGTTAGTTTCGGAAAATACATAAAAGTGTCACGAAGTGTAACGAAACATTAGGCAAATGGTATAAAAACAAGCATGAAACATCAAAAATTATAGATACGTTGGAGACGTATCAACCGGCAAGGCGAGCTTTTGGTCAAACACGGTGTTGCGGCGAGCTTTTGGGTCTAACGCGGTGCCGCGGCGAGCACTTGGTCCCAACAACGAAGTCTCGAACTGCTGTTCTGAATTTTTTTGGGGCCCCGTTCTCTCCTCATTTTCTCCGTTCACAGTGGCGACCGCCTCCAAGTCAGCGCGTAAGTCATCCGTAAGCGTCCGTAGGTGTAGCATTATTGCCTAAACAGTAGCTAAAATATCCCTCTTCGATGCTAGGTTAGTAAGATACAAGTTCATGCATGCACGTGTCAAAGGTTTATAGGCTGCTTACCATGCAGATCTTCACGCATCACTTGGCTGTTGCATGTCGTAACTCTTTTTCAACAAGCTAGCCACGTTCCATCTGCTTCATAATTAGATGCACTCATGTACTAAACGATAAGTCAAACGCCAACAGAAATACTACAAAGTTCCACTTCATATCTCTACTAATAATATTGCTACAGGTATGGTCCGTGGCTCGCAAGTACGCTTTCAATCCACCAATAATACGCTTTGCGTCCGCCTAGCTAGCTAGCCTCTCGCCCTGCCTCAAAATCCATGTTAGGCACGAAACATAATTTGCATCGGTCTGTTTTCTAGGTACGTATGCCATCGTTCCGTGAGTTTCTTAGTCAATCGTCCACGTCCTGCCTGTGGGGAAACAAAAATATGCATCGAAAGCCGCGCACTCTGACGCCACAAATCAAATGTCGGCGGAAGGAGTCGACGGGCGACTATGGCGGAAGGGGAAGTAGAGCCACATCTGCCGACGAGGGCAATTTGGTGGACGGCGACCACTACAACTAGGATCAGAATAGCAGCGAGCACAAACGAGCGCGATCAAATCTGATGTACAAGATCGATTGGTGGGAAGCGGAGTAAACCACGAAGCAAGCACAACGCCGGCTTAGCGTCGGCCAGCGGGCGTCCTGGTCGATATCGGTCGATGGGGTCGGGCGGCACACACTGTTGCTGGGGTCAAGGAGGCAGCGCGCCAGTGCTAGGACAGTGGCGTCTGGGCTGAAGGTCGAGGAGGCAGCGCCGGTGCTAGGACAACCGGCGATGGGAGCGGCCGTCGTTGGTCGGATGTTTGGTGGATGCGTCGGCCGAAGTGACAGAGGCGATGCAAGGCGCGGGCGCCGCGGATGCAGTAGCGTGGCTGGGGCTGCACCTGGAGAAGTATCTAGCATGCCGATGACGATTAATGAAGGCCACCGTGTAGCAAGTTGGCAACGCCGGTGTACAGGTAGCAGGGCAGAGGCGTGTTGAGGCGGAGTCTAGACAGGTGGATGGTGCGGGGCGCGGCTCTGGAATCCAGGCGCCGAGGACGCCTGGATGGAGGCAGCCGCGTGTAAGGAGGAGTACGGGGGGGTGCTGCTGCCGCTGGTGAACGTGCCGACGATCAACTACAGGCTGTCCTGGCTGGAGATCTCGGGCGTGGAGGAGGTCTTCGTGCTGTGCGCACACGCAGCAGATCAAGGAGCACCTCGTAGATGTCGGCTGGACTGGGAAGCCCGCCGCCCGCGAGATGGCCGTCAAAACCGTCAGAGTCGCACGATGCCATCAGCCCCGGTGACCCTCTCCAAGTCATGTACGGCCATGGCGTTATGAGTTTCTCATCTCCACACTTCCTATCAGTTTTGAAGGATTGCGAAATCAGTATAAGTTCTTGGTGTTCTCAGTGGGTAGAACTGGTGGTTACGATATGTGAAATTGAAACTTGAGGAAACTTTGGAGTGTCATTCCAGTTCATTCAAGGAATGTATACAGCACCCCCGATTTGGGTAGTATGCGTCAGCTTTTAGTAAGTTAACCAGTGTGTTATTCTCTATCTTTCAGCTCCATGATTCTCCTCTGTGCTCTGCTCTTATAGTTGTAGTCTTGTTCGAGTGAAAGTGTTGGGGCTGGTGTTGCGGCGCCTCTGCTAGACTGCCCGGTCGATTCCCACTGCTACATCTCTTGGTGTTGTGCTGGGTTTGGCGTGAATGATATTGAACAGGTAGGACTGATTTTTCAGCTGGAGTTGAATGCAGCAGAACTACAAAAAGCAAAATGAAAGATAACATTACGGAAGGCTGGCTGTTTAAAGGGAAGGCCCCATGGCCCAGCTTTAACTTAATAAAGACAACACAGCTAGCGCTTGATACAACAAAGTAGCACACTCAGACACACCACAACGACACCCGATAAATTGACATAGTGTCCCCGCACGCAGCAACACGCCCCGCCCACAAGGCACAACAAGGCAATAAGTCTACAAGATCGAATACAAACACATGGGTACAACCGGCCCAAAGCCGGGTACTCAGTCTTGTGTGCAACCTCCTGATCGCTCCAGTCGCCTCGTCGAGAAGATTCCTATCCCGCTGCCTCTTCAGTGGCCTCCATCTCTACATAAAGAGAATCATTTGTAGCAAAACATCAGATGACTGTTGATGATCTTGCCCTTGATCATCAATTTATTGCGAACAATCCAAAGCGCCCAGCATTGCGCAGCAAAAGAAACCAAACTAAGCGCCCAAACCACTACTGATAGACAGAAAGTCCCTGGCCGTTTAAAGGGAAGGCTGACAGTGGGAAGGGAAAAGTGTGTGTGTGTGTGTGTGTGTGTGTGTGTGTGTGTGTGTGTGTGTGTTGTCAGTGTGCATGCTGAGCAAGCGCGGCGCCTGTTTGTGTACGAGGCCGGAGTAGTCGGAAGTTCAAGAGTTCATTTAATTGAAACTATATAATTTTAGCAGGATTTCTTGGTACTAGAGTTCAGAACGTATGTTTAGCAACGTGGTCCTGCCGTTGCTATAGTAGACAGGGCAGCGTCAAAGATCAAGAGGTATATTATACAGAAGTGCATAAGGCATTTCTGAATCTGATGCATGTTTCATCTGTGAATTTCATTGTTGTTGGGTGGGTGTTCTATAGATCGGCGTTCGTAGACGACAATTTGCTTTGCTCAGAGTGTGCGGTTGCGGTGGAAGGTGACCTCCAGTTGACCCAAAAGAGGTCGTGCTCTTGGACGCCCGCCAAGCTCCCTCCTCCACACTCCCGTATATTTAACTGAGACATCATCTCACCTCTCCAAGATCTCACATCGACGTAGCTTAGATCATGCCTCGGAAGTACATATTCACTAGAACTTGAATGCACGTCAACCTTTTTCTTCCATTGCAATGGGCACATGCAACGATCCCTCCTGGCTTCGCCCCATCCAGGGCTCTATGCATATGTACGATCCTCGATGATCGGCATCGACACGCTGCAGGGGCACCGAGAGATTAGGCTAGGAGCTGGGTTGTGGGTTGGCTCTCTTGAGCGGTGGAACGGGTGACGCCGTTAAAGAAAACGCGTTCTGTCGAGATGAAGGCAACAGAGCGGAGAAAACTAAAGTAGCATGATTGATAACGAGCTCCACTGAAAATTTTTATGTGTATTTTAGATTTACACATGAGATATGCAATTTTTTCAAAAGAATCCGTAGCAACGCACGGACATTCAGCTAGTTATTAATTTATTCCGGATGTCAGCCACGCTTTGGCCAACACGCCACCCCAATATATGCAAAAAAAAAAGAAAACATGTAGTTTAAATCTATAAAGATACATCTGAACCCAGCCATATTTAGACAATACGATATATACTTCATTCGATCAGAAAAGTTTGCCAGATAATTTAATATAATTTAGTATAAAATTGTACTAACTCATCGATCGTTTGGTCAGAGAATGTACGAAAAGTATGTTGGGCATGCAGCAGAACCTTAAAACCCGTGCATAAACTAAGCACGTACTCCAAACATAACTACACTCTTTCGAAGATGGAGAGAGTAGACAGGAACTATGTCAACGTCATGCGCGCCGACCGGTCCAACCGAGGCCCGTGCAGACGGGCCGACCGAAGTCACGTCATCGTCATCGGTCGTGGGTTAATTACTCTAGTACCATTATATCAATTAGTTAATTAATTGTGTAATAGTGACAGCTAATCCATGCATGCACGATAATTAACAGCTGCACATTGGCCTTCTTCATTTTTTTTCGTGCGTGGCGTCGTTTTCTTGTACTCTGTAGACTTTTTATTCATGGATGCAGTCTTGACATTCCATGCACACGGCGTGTAGATTTGCCTAGCTATCAATAGTGGCTAATTAATTATATGCCCTTTATATATCAGCTAATAATTTCTGTCAACTGACTATTGATATTTGGAAGTCAATATATCAGCGACCTTTGATGTGGTACTAGCATTTTTTTTGTTAATTTTATAGGGATATGCCGGGATGACTCCGACGCTTTATCCGGCAGTCAAATTTTATTATTGCACCCCGCAATGGCGAGAATAACCCTGCCGACATTTATCTCGCAATTGGGTTCTAAAATGCGCAGGCACCTTTATTATACTTTAACTTTTGAGTACTACTTAGACGACGTCTTACATTTTAGGACAGAGGGAGTACATATGTAAACAAAGTTAAATCAGTTAATCTGCTAGAGTAGACTTACTACTAAGATGCTTGGTAGGAGCTAATTAAGCATGCTTCGTTTTGACACACGTACACGTACTAGGCATGCATGTACGTAGGTGATGGATCTCTGTGCTAGCTATAGTTTCCTAATTTGAAAATTGTGAAAAGAGATGACTGATAGTAGTAATATATAGGTAGGTAGCTAGCTCATCAGAACGAACAAAAGCTCCTCTTCATATTATTAATTTACTAGCTAAATGTTCGTGCGTTGCTACGACCTATAAATAAATAAATTTCTTTAAAAAATGAAATTAATTCCTAGAAATAATGATAATTAAATAGTTAGCATAAACTCTCGCTCTCATCTACCTTCTCGTGTGTTCCTCATCCTATGAAGCTACATACATTATGTCGGGTCCTTTTAACTCCTACCTGTCTCTTATCCTATCGTTTTCCTACCGTACCTATTACTAAAAAAGTTCAACAATTACAAATCCTTACCATTGATAAAGTTAAAAAATTACAAATCCTTATTAATTACCCACTTTTCAAAAGCGAAAAAGCAGATATGCATGCAGCTGAAAAGTTAGACTTTGTTTGATTTCCAAATTCTTGAGGGGACAAAATGGGGACGATACATGCAATGCTAGGGTTAATTTTTATTAAATTAGTTTTACGCCATGCGTCCATTATAAATTGAGACAACATTCCAAATTTAGTTAGACTTTGGGTTGATTTCCAAATTCTCGACAAGTTAATTTTTATTAAATATTTTTTATGCCGCGCATCCATAAAAAACCGACATGAACATTCCAAATTTTAGTACAAATAACATCATGTAACTTTGCTCAAAATTATTTTTTGTAAATACATCTAGCTAGCAGCAAACAACATCAACTGGGTTTGCTCAAACACTTCTTTGGCAAACACATCTTGCAAGAAAGTTACTTTTCTCTATCGAGGTAGCACAAACACAGCTAGCAGCAAAGACATGTTTCTAACAGTACGCCCACATGCAGGGCCGGGCCCACAGTTGTGCAGCCCGTGCGGCCCACACAGGGCCCCAAATATTTTGGGGCCCCAAATCTTCCAAGTTTCCTTATATAGACGTACTTAATTTCTATTCAATCTCAAAAGACGTTTAGCCCAGATGGTGCTAGGTCTCCGTTTTGCTTATTGGATGTGGTCAAGGTTGCAAGTTCAAGTCCTGCACAAGCATATGTTTTCTCCCGTTTTTGCTATTTTTACTTTGCAAATACTTTGATTATGCATTTAATTAGCCAAGCTACTTCACTAATATTTTATGTATGTATAAAACAAATTATACCAATTCTTAAATAAATTTCTAGTTTCAAGTCTTAAATACTTCCAAAAGTTCACTACTACAAGTTACTCCATCTGTCCCGTAAAGAATGTCTTAGATTTGTTTAAATTTGGACATAGGACATCTTTTATGGTACGGAGGAAGTAGTTTTTTGTCTAACCGTACATGCGTTTGTTTTTGCTATATCTAACCTTATAAAATAGTTTTTAAATGATTCTACTCTAAATTTAGAATCTATAGGTGTATAGTGTAGTTCTTGTGTTTAAACGTCTAAGACATATCTACATTATAATTGCAAATTAGTTATATTTTAGTGAGATAGGGCCAATTTTAAAATTTTGCACAGGGCCCCAAAATTTATCGGCTCGGCCTTGCCCACATGAGTGGGGCATCGGCGCTCGCCTCATTCCACCAGATCCGGAAGAGGCTCCCCTCGCAGGCTGCCTCGCCTCCTTCCTCCGAAGTCGTAAGATGTTCCCTCGTCGTCACATTCTGGCTTCCGCCGGCCTTCGCACCGGAGAGAGAGGCAGAGAGCGGTTGTTCATCAACTCCAGTCGGTAAAGGCATCATAGTCCATCCTAGCAATAAGCAGCAGCTAGCAATCAAAAAGATTCCCCTTTAAAAAATCATAGCGAGGCAAACAGAGCTAGCAATCGTAGCAGAGCAACAGCAAAGCACACAGAGCTGAGCCAATCTATGTTAGAATTTGCCCACGGATCAATCACATGAAGCTATATTAACACACGCGGAGACTAAATTTATCGCCGACACGCTCTAACTTTTTTTTATTGCTTTTTTATCCTCTTGCAGTGTTACAAATCTTATCGACCTAGACGTGTATATATACACGCACAGCCAAGAGCCAACCGACCAATCCTCCTATACCTACTCGGTTCAGGAACAACACCGCCTGACCGGACTCCAGTTTTACTAGAACCCCTAGTACTCTGCCATAGCTTGTAGCTATAAACTAATTAGGACACGGTTTTGCATACAAGCATGGAAACTACCACGTACGTTCAAAGTATGACTCGAACACTGCCTAGTTGAAACTAGCGAGACTACTCTAACATGAACTTAATTAGGGCAAGATTATTGTCAACAATCTCTCCCTAATCTTGACTATTGGTCTTTCTTGCTTTCTCCGATCTCGACTCTTTGGAGATCTGCGTCTTGTATAGTTCTCGCTCCACGACAAGTCAAATTGGCTCTCCCCAATTTTAACTTGGCGAATTTACGAACCAACTCAAGTATGTTTCGAACTACCTAGCCACGCAAGCAACCGTGGAACATACCGTCCACCCTAGCGTGATACATGCCGACTACCTCGTGGACTACACCATCCACTCCAGCCTCATATAGAGACAGATCCTCATTGAAGAGACTCCCCTTCACTGGTTTACCGCCCCCTCATACTTGAACTTGATCCTCTCGTCGAGACACGTAGACGACCACGCTTCAACTGCAACGCACCATCTTAGAGACAAGCACTTAGACACAACAACGACTCATGAACTTGACACCGATTCGACGTGCGAACTTGCACTTGGACATGCATGAGCACACTCTCGCACTCCAACAATTGTTCGGATGTCAGCCACGCCTTGGCCGACACGACATCCCAACACTAGTAGTGACGAGGGTTAACTCGACAAATGTCCTAGATGAAGGACTTAGGATCGGGGAGATAGGGCGTCGGATGAACTCGAAGGTAAAGTTAGTCGAAATAGGTGTGTATCGAAAGTAAACTTGGGTGTTCAACCTGGCTTGCTTTCAATCTGCCTTACACCGTCCCCTCCTGGCCCCTATATATAGGTGGCCAGGTCTCGAGGATCGGGTAGGGTCCGATACAGATTACAAATATCGACATACGGTAATAACTCGTATTCGACTATCATTACAATTGGGCCTAGCACAACGGGCCTCAGGGGTACTCAACTAACGGGCTCTATTAGCTATACCCTTGTCAGTAGCCCCTGAGATTCTACCAGAATTGTAGATTCAGGTTGAATCTCTAATCTTCAAATCTTCGACTTGATTAATTTCTTCATATCTTCAAATCTTCGACTTGGTCTTTTGACTTATACTTCATGATAATAATCTGCTCGCAAGGGGTTTTGATGATCAAGCCTGACAACTCTGACGGATCAAGAGGTTAGTTAACTGCCGGAACAGATACTTGCCACCTACTTCAAATTCAATCCCCTTGGACTTGAATTCGGGATACCGGTCAAATCCATTCTTTTCCGCATTTAGGACTTATAAAGAATGAATCCCAGTGGTTCTCAGGGTACCCAGTGCGTCCACCAGGATTTTCTTCGCGTCGTAGACACGGATACACACCAGCAGAGCGCATCCATGTGCGTATACCAGGCCACACAGGACGGATCCCGGGGTCTTACCTTCGTGACAAGTCACGGCATTCGAGTTTCGTTGCGATAACGCAACTCGAGAATCTTACGTCGCAGTCAAATTTTGACTGAAAATATTCGGGTTTCTACAACCATAAAACTTGCTCCCGATGGGAGTAACACTTCTCCAATCTCGAATGCTTTACCAATGAATATCGTCGGGTGCGCGCTCAGCGCTCCCGATGGGAGTAGCCCCCGAGGCTATAGTCGAAAAAAGGATTTTTTCGAGTATAGGCTCAAGACATAATGTAGCTCGTCATACTTTAACTTGAAACACTTCAACTTCGAAGTTCTTCAACTCGAGATACTTTCAAGAACACCTTGTCGTCGAGTATTAGTCCATCATTTTAATGAAGAGTTGTATTCGACTGTTTTGAAAGTAACAGCCCCCAAGGCTATAACCAAAAATCCTTCATAGATGATCCTTTCCATAAATTCAGCATTTGTCGGCGCCATCCTTTTACCTTTATATATTTACTTTATCGTGTCAATGATGACGTAGCTCTTCATCAGTGCGAACCGTTTTATGGGTGACACTGTAACTTCCGCGATTTTATGACCGTTTAACGGGCTGCACGATTTTTGACCGTTGGTGGGCTGCTGTTTCCGATCTTTGCGCCACGTCTCAACCCACGATCCTTCTCCCAGAAGATATATAAATGGCATAGTGGGGAATTGTACTGTTTACCAGCTCGTTACCTCTGCCGCCTCCATTGCCGATCTCCTCTGCCTCTTCCTCTCTTGCGGAGCCCCCAAGCGCGCTTTTGTGCTGAATGCGCGTGAAGCATCTGGCCACCAAGAGCGATATGGCCAAGTCCTCTGCCACCAACTGGGTTCGCTCCACCATCACCAAGAAGGAGGTGGAGAAGGCCACGGCGGACGGCCTCATCGCCGCCCAGGACTCTATCAAGTTCCCCAGTACTGAACGGATCCCGAAGCCCCCGAGCGGTTATCGGGTAATGTTCCTTGCTTTCCTTCTTCACGGCTTCTCCCTTCCTGCCCATGAGTTTCTCCGTGGGCTTCTATTTGTTTACGGTGTGCAGCTTCATCAGCTCACACCAAATTCCCTTCTGCATATTGCTTGCTTCGTGACTCTCTGCGAGTCATTTTTGGGCATTGAGCCTCACTTTGCTCTCTGGAGATCGATCTTTTGACTCCGCCCCAATGTTTCTCTGGCAAGGAAACCCGAACTGGGCGGAGCCGTCGTTTCTGTGTGCCCTGAGGCGCAATATCTTGAATTTTCTATGGCCGCATCTGTCCAAGGGTGGAGGACAAAGTGGTTCTATATCCAGGATCGCAAATCCTCTCCTGAAGATGAATTCGGCCTTCCTCCCTTTGACGCTTCTCAGGAAGTGAAAAAATTGAAGTCATGGGACTCTCTTCCCTCAGATTCAGAAGTTGCACAAATTCTTCCTCTTCTATCCCGCATTCAAACTCTGAAAACAGGCCTAGGAGGTGCTTTATCGGGTATCCAACTCATGGCGTTTTTCATACAACGTCGAGTTCAACCCCTACAGCACCGCCTCACCAAGCTTTGGACTTACTCTGGCTTGGAAGATCCTACTCGCGTATCTGAAGATCTGATGTCGAAAGAAGATGTCGACAAACGAGTCAGGAATCTTACCAAGCTCACCAAGGAACATTCAGTTGCTGACTTGAAGGCAGATTTCTTCGACTCCGTGCACCCTATTCCTGAGGTATGCATTGCTGCATCCACTTTTTACCAAACTTTTCTTAATTTCGACTTGCATTATTCTTTGGCTCTGCACTCTACTGATTTATTAATATGCAGGGTCACAAATTTATTGTTTCTCGTCCTCCTCTTCCGGAGGCAGGGCCCCTTCCTGCTGATCTAGCATCTCCTGCATCTGAAGCCCCCGAGGCTGACAAAAGTCAGGACGGAGATGATGTCGAAGAATCAGAAGATGAGACTAGCTCGTCGACGTCTTCTCCTCCTGCTATTGCTGAAGATGTTGGTGTCGACAAAAAACGGAAACGTGTCGACGAAATTGCTTCATCGAGTTCTGCAGCGGCTGGAAAAACCCCCGCTCTTGCAGAAGATATGGAATACTTCGACATGCTTGCATCGTAAGTATTGTAGTCGAACTTTTCAATTGCTTTGTTCTTGCCTCTTGCTTATAACTTATACTTTTCATGCAGTGACGATGATGAACCACCAACATGTGCGACGGTTGCTCCACCACCTTCTCCTGTGGCGATTGATGAGCCTGTCGAACCATATGTTGCTCTGAGGACTACCAGGGCCTCTGTAAAGAAGGTTTCTCAAACTCAAGCCCGAAACCTCAAACGCGCGAAGAAGACCAAAGAAGCCGAGGTTTCTCTGGAGGCCCATGTTTCTACAGTTTCTTCTCATGATGTGAGCGATTCTTTTTTCCCTTCTTTCCTTTCATGCACTTCTACTCTTACACTCTTCTTTTATCAGGCTTTGGTGAAGAGATTTATCGCCCTGGGCACGGAGTGTGCGGGGTACCTAAAGGTTGCAAAATCTTCCGAAGGTACGATTTTGATATTCAATCATTACTTTTCTTCTGCCCTTTGTCTTTTGCTGTTTATCTGACTTCCTTTCGTCTGTTTTCATAGCTGCTTTAGCGACAGCCAATGCTCGCATTGCGTCGCTGGAAGCGGAGCTCAAAGCTTCGCAAAAAGCTTATGATGCTGCGACCGCTGCTAAGGCAATTGCTGAGAAGTCGCAGAAATCTGCGCTTGCCAAGGCGAAGAAGGCTGAGAGGGCGTTAGCAGATGCCAACAAAGAGCATGCTCAACAAGAGCAAGCCATGGCAGAGCGTCTTCACACCATGTCTACTGCTGCCGAAAGTAAGTTCTTCGACTTGTCTTCTGTTTTCGTCCCCTGTTGCACTGGTGTATTTGTTGACACTTGCCTCTTCTTTTCTTTTCTATTGCTTAGAATTCTCAGGGGTATCTCCGTCGTCCCTGCAAACGGACGATGATCCTCTTATGGATGCGGTTAACCTACTCAAAGAAAACTGGATATCTATCCAGGAAACTTTTGAGTTGGTTGGCCGCGTTCTGTCACGGCTATTTGCCGGGTTGTGGCCGAAGAAAAAGATGGCAATCCCGAAGGGCAACCTGACTGAACTCGCCAAGACTTTTGACAGCGATGAAGACCCTACTCTCCATCTGAAGGGGCTGTCCATTAAGCGCGGCGCCGAAGGTGCCATTGCCCTTTCTCTTGCGCATGGTACAGACTTTGACTGGGAGAAAGTTAACTCCCCTCATGGCTACACCCGTGACGAGATGAAGGTGTTTTTCGAGAAGGCGAAGAAGTTAGCGCCTGCACTGCTGACAACGATTTCTCCTTCGGCGGCCTCTGCTGTGCCTGCTGCACCAACTCCAGCACCGAAAGCACCAGTGCCGCCGTCGACTTCTAGCGAGGAGCCGGCCGCGCCCCCTTCTACCACGGATCAGAATGTTGAGGTGGCGTAGACTCAGCTTCTTTGTAGCTTTTAGTTTTCTCCTTTTGATTGTAAAGTGCAACCCGAGAACTTTAGCCATAGGGTTGTACTCTTATGTAAATATATACTCTTCGTATGAAGTTTTCATGCTTCCTCTCTGAAATTGTTTCTCTTTTCTTTTTCTATTGTAGTCGATGCGCGTTCATGATCCTTTGACTCATGATCCTGCTCCTTCTTCTGCTCGTGGGTTCGATCCCCAGATTTCTTCGACTATTAGTCGATGCAGTCAGTGCTTGGAATACTCTTCCAGGATTTCCGACCTTGAAACTCGCCTATCCTTGGCTAAACGCCAAGCACAGATGGCTATTAAGAAGGCTAGCCAGGCCAGTGGCTATATGAAGAAGATCTCTTCCCTTGAAGAAAAGGTCTCCAGCTTGACGGCGAAGGTTTTTCATAATGAAGAGTGCGAGTCTTTCATTCTTGGCATTATCGAGTCTGCTTGCGAGCTGTTGCGATGTGAGTTTTCTTTCGACTCCTTCTTTGGCTTCTTGTGCATTGCTGCTTTTGTGATATAGTTGCTGTCGCAGGTACTTGTTTGGATTTTGCTGCTGAAGAGCGTCGAGTTGCTGAGCGAAATGCTGCTTTGGAGAAGATGTTGACTGGTTACGAGACTTTGTGGTCTGATTCTCGACGCCGAAGCGCTATTGTACTGCTCCAAGATCGTGCCCAGCACATTGGCGAGTCAGTTGATGGTTGCCGACGAGCTCTCACAACTATGCACTCCATCATGCTTCCTCGTAATCCTTTGCCTGCAACTTTCCCCCTTCTTCTTGATGCTTTCAGATCAAGTCATCGTATTCATAGGTTGATAGAGCCGAACTTAGTGGCAGGTGCCAATTTTGCTCTCGGGTGGATACGTAAGTGGCACCCGAGGTTGAATTACAGCACTATGTCCCTGAGTTTGGCTCCGGGTGGAGCTAGCCTTCGAGTTTATATGGAGAACACGCTGCAGCCTGCTCGAAGACTCGTAGCTAGGCTTCTGGAAGCGGACGCTGCGTTTTTTCGCGAGTACCATTATTTGGACCCTTTAGGCGTAGATGACTCTGACAACCCGTTGTTGTAATGTTTTGTATATATGGAACGCGAGAGTGTCTTCTTTTGCGACTATTGTGTCGAAAAGTTTATTCTCAAAGCGTTGTTTGTGTAAGTCGTGCGTTTGCCGCATTTTTCCTTTGAAAAAAGGACTCGTAAACTCGAATATGAGGAACGATTTATCTTTATTTATACTTGTAATATAAGATACATGGGGTGACCCAAGAGATCCGGCCTATGACATGTGTTCTGGATCTAGAGGGCATTGCCCCTGGTATAACTCGTGGCTTTTTTAGCCATTGTGTCCTGCTCTTTTCTATGTCTGTGACGTCGCAGTTTTCCCTTCTTCTCCTGCGCTTTTGCTTTCCCCTGGTGTTCCTACTCGTGGTTTCTTTGCCTCGGGCTCCGCGACGCGTCCCTCGAGTAGCTTGATGCCTTCTGTAGTCGTGCTTTTCACCTTTTCTGCATAGTTGGCTATCATGCCAAAGTTTTGCGCCATCTTGTGGAACTCCCTGTCGCAAAGATCTGAGACTTCAAAACTTCCCTTGACTGTAATTATCCCTCTTGGTCCTGGCATTTTAAGTACCAAATATGTATAGTGAGGTACTGCCATGAATCGCGAAAACGCGGGTCGTCCGAGGATCGCGTGATACTGTGATGGCCAATCCATGACTTCAAAGTCCAGTTTTTCTCTTCTATAATTTTGTCGGTTGCCGAAGCAAACATTGAGTGCTATTCGACCTAGCGGGTAATTGGCACTTCCTGGTACGATTCCATGGAAGGAACAGTCTGTTGGCTTCAGAAACTCTAGTGATATATGCATTGCTCGGAGTGTTTTCGCGTATATCAAGTTAATTCCACTCCCTGCATCCATGAATATTCTGTCGACATCATACGCGCCGATTTGAGCTTTGAGTACCAAAGGCGCGTTTCCTGGCCGAGGTACTGTTATAGGGTGATCTTCTCTGTTGAACTCAATTGGTTGCTCTGACCAATGCAGATATTCTGTTGTAGCTGGAGGCGACAGGACTGCTAGATTAACTTGTCGAGTTATACTCTTTTCTTCTTTGTTCGACTTGGGCACAGGTTGTATCATTGCTGTGATGTGTCCTTTTGATGGGACATACCCTTCGTCGTCGTCGTCGTGTCCCTTGTTTTGCTGGTCTTGCCCTTGAGGGGCTCTGTTGTTTCCTTGCTGGCTTGTCGGAGGATTGTTACTCCCTTCGAATCCTTGTCGCCTTGCTTCGGTTTGTTTGTTGATTGCTGCTTCTTGTAGCTTTAAGAATGTTGTGCAGTCTTTCATTGCGTGCCTTGATACTCGCTTTCCGTCGACAAACGCTGAGTGTATATGACAAGGCCCGTTGAGCATATCTTCTGGTGATGGGTTGTACTCTCTGGATTCTCTTGGTGGGAACTTCTTGTAGTCCTCTCTTCCGTAGCTGCGATATCCCGAGCTTCTGCGATCGTTTCCTTGATAACTGTTGTCTTTATATCCTGCGGCGACTTGGCTATGACAGCCGTAGGTGTCGTAGTTTCGGGATCGTCTCCTTTGGCTTCCATATCTGTTTCTTCTGTCGTCCTCTGGAGATCGTGTCCGTTTGTTGTTGCACGCATCTTCTCCATCTGCAAATCTGTTTGCTGTGTCCATGAGATCTGACACTGTTTTAGGCTTGATTCTACCCATCTCTTCGACTAGGTCTCTTCGCCTTAGTCCAATGATGAACGCGTCTATTGCTCTTTCGTCTGAAACTTCGACTGCTGAATTTTTGATGAGGCTCCATCTTTGGATGTATGCCCGTAGTGTTTCGTCGCGTTGCTGCACGCATGCCTTGACTTCTTCTATTGATGCTGGTCGTTTGTATGTCGACCTGAAGTTACTTGTAAATTGCTTTGTGAGATCTTCCCAACTTCCAATGGATTCTTTCTCTAGTTTGCTCAACCATGACCTCGCTGCGCCGGTGAGGTGTAGTTGCAAACTTTGCATTGCTGTTTCTTTGGTTCCTCCTAGTATTTGAACTGCTTGTAAGTAGTCTGCGAGCCATGATTGTGGTTCCTGTGATCCGTCGTATTTTTGCTGATCATGAGGTAGCTTGAATCCCTTAGGAACTGGAGTGGTGCGAACCCTACGGGTAAAGCACGATGCCCCCATCTCTTTTTCGTCGTCTTCATAGTCGCGCCTTTCATTTGGGGATCGCGATCTTCGAGTTCCACCGTGCTGTTTTGGTGATGGCGATCGAGATCGGTGTTTGCTGCTTCTATGCCGAGGACTATTGTGACGGTGAGGTGACCTTGCTTTGTGTGCTTCCTTGTGATGATGTGCTTCTTCTCCTTTTGCTGATAGCTTGTGGCCCACCATATTGAGTCCGTTCAATGCTGCTCTATGCATGTGCTCCCTAGGATCTCCTGGACTTGGTCGAGTTGTGAGCAGATATGCCTGCGCTGCTACTAATGCTGCTTCAGGTGTTTTTGGTAGGATGTTCCCCTGCTCGTCGACCGATAGGAAGGACGAGTCTAGGTTTTTCGAGATACTTTGCCTGTCGGAGTACTCGAGATTGTCATACCTTGAGCCATGTCGACGATTTTTCCTCGCGTTGCTGTATGATGCGTCGCTTCGTGCTTTGCGAGCAGCTTCGCTAGCTGCAATGGCTGAATTTTTCCTTCTTTGTATCTCTGACTTTTCCTTTGCTAACTGCTTTGCTTGCTGCCTTAGGGCGTAATGATACCCAAAAAGCATGTCTTTGCTAGAATTGGATGGTATTGGTGTGCCATGTTCTACGGCTTCTCTTATTATTTTCCACTCGTCGACTGATAGTCGAATTTTTTCCCTGGCTACGAGGGATTCCACTGTTTGTCCTTCTGCTAAGTGATTTGCTCCTCTGTCGATGTTTGCTGGGTTTATCACTGGGTTGTTATTTTCATCGAATTCTTCTGAGTTGTCGCCCACAATGGCGAGTACCTGGCATTGCTTGCCGATGTTGCTATTAAAGCTTGAGAAGATCGAGTCGCCATCTTCAGAAAGCTCTAACCCTGTCTTCCATGTATCTGTTGAGTTGTCTGAGATGTCTTTGAGGCAGATCATGAGATCGTCGAGTTGGATTTCTGCATTGAAGTTATCCTTTGCTTTGTTGTCTTCTGCAATTTTCCCTATTTGCACTTCTTCTAGGCTGACCGGCGAGTTTACCTCGCTGGATGAGCCGTCGGAATACTCCATTATTGCTGTTGCTTCAGACTCGTTTGCCGACGGATCTTGTTTCGTCGGATCCGAAAGGCGAGATGAACCCGACGGCCCGATGTAGATGCTCAAACTTCCAATGGTTAGTTCTACTTCTTGACTTCTGTTGACTTCTGAACTGTTGTTGGCTAAAAGCGAAAAAGCCGTCGAATTCATGATTCCAACGCCCAAAGTCCCCACGGTCGGCGCCAATTGACGAGGGTTAACTCGACAAATGTCCTAGATGAAGGACTTAGGATCGGGGAGATAGGGCGTCGGATGAACTCGAAGGTAAAGTTAGTCGAAATAGGTGTGTATCGAAAGTAAACTTGGGTGTTCAACCTGGCTTGCTTTCAATCTGCCTTACACCGTCCCCTCCTGGCCCCTATATATAGGTGGCCAGGTCTCGAGGATCGGGTAGGGTCCGATACAGATTACAAATATCGACATACGGTAATAACTCGTATTCGACTATCATTACAATTGGGCCTAGCACAACGGGCCTCAGGGGTACTCAACTAACGGGCTCTATTAGCTATACCCTTGTCAAGTAGAAAAATGGGCATCGGTCTAAGCCTTTAGTACCGGTTCCTGTATGAACCGGTACTAAAGGGTGCATTAGTACCGGTTCACTTGCCCAGCCGGCCGAGCAACATCAATACCGGTTCGTTGAGGGCCTTTTGTACCGGTTCATACTACGAACCGGTACGAAAGGGTTTTAGTCAAATTTTGAGGCGGAGGTGGGGCCAGAGCTGAACCTTTAGTACCGGTTCATCTGAAGAACCGGTACTAAAGGGCCCCTGCCCTATTTCTTCAGGCGTCCGATCCCTGCATCTCATTTTCCCTTCTCCTTCTCCTCTCTCACATTTCCAAATATTTTGCACCTCTCACACTCCAATAAATCTTCATTTCTCTCCACCATTTTATCAAGATTGACGGCACCCATCTATCTAAGGGTTAGCAATATCATCCTTTCTTCTGGCGTTCCTAATTTAGCTCATTTCTTTGCTAGTTTAACTCGTATTATTTTTCTAGTGCTAGCAAGGTGTTTGATGAAATGCCTAAGTTAGGGATTTCATTCTTTTTGTATGCAATTGAGCTCAAATTAAAGTATGATTTGTAGGTTTTAGTATCGTCCCCGTCCTCACTGCCGTCGATCGCCAGCGTCTTCCCCTAGCCGGCACTGTACCACCTCGGTGAGCCTCTTTTTTTTAATAAAAAAAACTTAGTTATATGTGATGAACTTGAATATTAATTAAGTTGGTCACTCATATATCCATGATGTTGTGTAATTAATGATTTTTGATATACTTATATAATGCAGATGAATCGACAATGGATGTACGGTGACCGATGCCATCCCGACTTCATTACTGGCATGCATTATTTTCTCAATGTGGCGGAGGCAAACAGGCGGTCGAATGGTTTCATTTATTGTCCATGTAGTTCCTGTAGGAATACAAAGGATTACTCTACCTCAAAGACCCTTCACTTCCACCTGCTTGAGAATGGTTTCATGCCCGGCTATAATTGTTGGACCAAGCACGGAGAAAGAGGGGTTATAATGGAAGGCAACGAAGAAGAAGAGGATAGTGACAACTATCCTATGTTCACTGAAGACGGTGATAGTAGTATGGGGGAAGACAAAGCTGAAGAAGAGCCCATTTTTTATGAGCCCATTTTTGATGACCCCGATGACGATTTGGGTCGGGCCATTCTTGATGCGAAGATAAACTGCGGAAGTGAAAAGGAGAGGTTGAAGTTGGAGAAAATGTTAGAGGATCACAACAAACTGTTGTACCCAAATTGCGAAGATGGCCAGAAAAAACTGGGCACCACACTGGAATTGCTGCAATGGAAGGCAGAGAATGGTATTTCTGACAAGGGATTTGAAAAGTTGCTGAAAATAATAAAGAAGATGCTTCCAGGGAGAACGTATTGCCCTCTAGTACGTATGAAGCAAAGAAGGTTGTCTGCCCTCTAGGATTAGAGGTGCAGAAGATACATGTATGCATCAATGACTGCATCCTCTACCGCGGGGAGTACGAGAATTTGAATGCATGCCCGGTATGTGGTGCATTGAGGTATAAGATCAGGCGAGATGACCCTGGCGATGTTGAGGGCGAGTCCACCCACAGGAAGAAGGTTCCTGCGAAGGTGATGTGGTATGCTCCTATAATACCACGGTTGAAACGTTTGTTCCAAAACAAAGAGCATGCCAAGTTGTTGCGATGGCACAAAGAGGACCGTAAGAAAGATGTGATGCTGAGACACCCTGCTGACGGGTCGCAGTGGAGAAAAATCGATAGAAAGTACAAGTCATTTTCAGATGATGCAAGGAACTTAAGATTTGGTCTAAGTACAGATGGCTTTAATCCTTTCGGGGAGCAGAGCTCCAGTCATAGCACCTGGCCAGTGACTCTATGTATCTATAACCTTCCTCCTTGGTTGTGCATGAAGCGGAAGTTCATTATGATGCCAGTGCTCATCCAAGGCCCGAGGCAACCCGGCAACGACATTGATGTGTACCTGAGGCCATTGGTTGAAGAACTTTTACAGTTGTGGCGCGAAGAAGGTGTACCTATTTGGGATGAGCACGAACAAAAGGAATTTAACCTAAGAGCATTGTTGTTTGTAACCATCAATGATTGGCCTGCTCTTAGTAACATTTCAGGACAGTCAAATAAGGGATACAATGCATGCACACACTGTTTAGGTGAGACTGACAGTATATATTTGAGAAACAAGAATGTGTACATGGGGCATCGTCGATTTCTTCCAAAACAACATCAAGTAAGAAAGAGTGGAAAGCATTTCAGAGGTGAGGCAGAAGACCGAACGAATCCTACCCGCCCTACTGGGGATGTTATATATGATATGGTCAAGGATTTAAAAGTAATCTTTGGAAAGGGTCCTGGCGGACAATCTGTTCCGCATGATGTTGACGGACATGTACCCATGTGGAAGAAGATGTCTATATTTTGGGAGCTACCCTACTGGAAAATCCTAGAGGTTCACTCTGCAATCGACGTGATGCACGTGACGAAAAATCTTTGCGTGAACCTGCTAAACTTCTTGGGCGTGTATGGGAAGACAAAAGATACACCGGATGCACGGCACGACCAGCAATGTATCCACAAAGGAAACAACCTGAATCCAGAGAAGTATCAAGGTACTGCCAGCTACGCTCTTACCAAAGAAGAGAAGGAGATCTTTTTTGAAGTCCTAAGTAGCATCAAGGTCCCGTCTGGCTTCTCATCGAATATAAAGGGAATAATAAACATGTCAGAGAAAAAGTTTCAAAACCTAAAGTCTCATGACTGCCACGTGATTATGACACAATTACTTCCGGTTGCATTGAGGGGGCTTCTATCGGAAAATGTTCGAGTACCCATTGTGAAGCTATGTGTGTTCCTCAATGCAATTTCTCAGAAGGTGATCAATCCACTAACTCTACAAAATTTACAGAAGGATGTGGTGCAATGTCTAGTCAGCTTCGAGTTGGTGTTCCCACCATCCTTCTTCAATATTATGACGCATCTCCTCGTTCACCTGGTCGAAGAGATTAGTGTTCTCGGTCCTGTATTTCTACACAACATGTTCCCCTTTGAGAGATTCATGGGAGTCTTAAAGAAATACATTCATAACCATGCTAGGCCAGAAGGAAGCATCTCCAAGGGCTATGGAACAGAGGAAGTCATTGAGTTTTGTGTTGACTTTATTCCTGACCTTAAGCCGATCGGTGTTCCTGAATCGCGCTATGAGGGGAGACTGCGTGGAAAAGGCATGCTAGGAAAGAAAGCAACAATGTGTATGGACGGACATTCTTTCACTCAAGCACACTACACAATTCTACATAATTCCAGCTTGGTGGCTCCATACAAAGTGGAACACAAGAATATTTTACGCTCTGAATACCCGGAGCAACGTGAAGATTGGATTGATGGAGAACACATGAAGACTTTCGGCGGTTGGTTGCAAACACGTCTCATGAATGTCACTGATGAAGAACAGCTATACTTGTTGGCCAAGCAACCATCTTCGACTATATCGACATTTGAAGGGTACGAGATAAATGGAAATACATTTTACACATTCGCCCAAGATAAAAAGAGACCAACCAAAACAGTGGTGTCCGCTTTGATGCAGCAGAGGACAATAGGAAGAAGGTCACATATTATGGGTACATAGAGGAGATATGGGAACTTGACTATGGACCTAATTTCAAGGTCCCTTTGTTCCGGTGCAAATGGTTCAACCTGAAAAACGGGGTACAGGTAGACCCGCAGTATGGAATGACTACAGTGGATCTCAAGAATCTAGGGTACGACACCGAACCATTCGTCCTAGCCAGTGAAGTGGCTCAGGTTTTTTATGTGAAGGACATGTCTACCAAACCGAAAAAAAGAAAAGAAAGGCAAGAGGACACATCATACGATGAGCCAAAGCGCCACATAGTTCTTTCAGGAAAAAAAACATCGTGGGAGTAGAGGACAAGACAGACATGTCAGACGATTATAATAAGTTTGATGATATTCCACCCTTCAAGGTGAAAACTGACCCAAGCATCATTTTAAATAATGAAGATTGTCCATGGCTGCGTCGCAATCAGAAGAAAGGGAAACACAAGAAGAAAACTCAGAAGACTAGATAGGGATCATAACTTGTGTATCTCAATAT
Organism: Dactylis glomerata; assembly: GCA_007115705.1. Classification (NCBI taxonomy): domain Eukaryota; kingdom Viridiplantae; phylum Streptophyta; class Magnoliopsida; order Poales; family Poaceae; genus Dactylis; species Dactylis glomerata. The sequence continues at coordinate 3,659,152 of QXEO01000524.1, read as the reverse complement.
GGAAATCACTTTCCCATTTATTTTTGTGTAATGATGTTATTGTATGAGGGAAATTTTTCCGAGGCGGAGCTTCTGAAGATGCCGTAGGGCGTGAGCACCAACGACATCTTCGAGAAACTCCGCCGCGGGAGATTTCCCAACCCTTTACCCAAAACTGTTAGAGGAGATAGAGTCTTTCACGGGCTTGCAGGGAAATTTTTCCGAGGCGGAGCTTCCGAAGATGCCGTAGGGCGTGAGCACCAACGACATCTTCGAGAAACTCCACCGCGGGAGATTTCCCAACCCTTTACCCAACCCTGTCCTCCATCCATGGGGATGAAACTCTCCCTACCTTCTAGGTTGGCTTATTGAGCTGCTTGCCATGGCGTATCGATGCTCCTTTTATAGGCACGGCACCGCTTCTACTTTGTCTTGTTCCTCCGACAGGGGCATCGTGCATCCACCCACGCGTCCTTATCTCATCGAGCAGTGCATCCACCCACGCGTCCTTATCCTGCCGACATCATTAGTCTCGGTTGCACCCACCAACCGGGACTAAAGGTTACCCACACATCCTTATCCCACCGACAATTTTGTTAGATGACACAAAAACCACCTTTAGTCTCGGTTGTACCCACCAGCCGGGACTAAAGGTTAGATGGTTCCCCGCGCCACTGCGTTCCCGCCTATTTTCTTCCCGCGCTTTCCACCGCTTCTACTTTGTCTTGTTCCTCCGACAGGGGCATCGTGTGTCCACCCACACGTCCTTATCTCATCGAGCAGTGCATCCACCCACGCGTCCTTATCCTGCCGACATCTTTAGTCTTGGTTGCACCCACCAACCGGGACTAAAGGTTACCCACACGTCCTTATCCCACCGACAGTTTTGTTAGATGACACAAAAACCACCTTTAGTCCCGGTTGTACCCACCAGCCGGGACTAAAGGTTAGATGGTTCCCCCCGCCACTGCGTTCCCGCCTATTTTCTTCCCGCACTTTCCACCGCTTCCCGCCTCCGTCTTCCCGCCATTTTTCACTATATATATGTAGGCTTGGCCTCCATTCACATATCACATCTAGACTCATATCTGCAAACCTCATCACTCTCTTCCATGGCTTCCATCGTATCTCTAACCCCCAAGGAGGCGGAGGCGCTTTGCGCCTCAAACTACCCCTGCCCGCCGGGCTACCGCATCCCCACCGGCTGGATGCTGAGCGTCGGAGGCGTACCGGTCCCTCCTGTCCCTGTAGGTGTGGCACGCCAGATGGCCATCACGAACCACTACTACTTCGAGCTCACGCCAGAGCAACGGAGGAATCCTCAGTGGCATCCCGACTACAGCCCGACTTGGGATGCCTTCTTCATCAATCGGCGTGAGAGTGCGCTTGCCAGGCACAAGGAGGACAGCTCGCCTCGTTCGAACTTCAACAAGGCCGGCCGTCGGCTATGGTGGCGCGGCCGGACTCTCCAGAGCGTCATGGCCTACCATGGCCCCCGCCTACGCTACCCTCAGTCTCAGCCCACGCGTGCTCACCAGTCGAGGTTCGACTACCGCGACCCCGATGCCAGCGACGATGACACCGACGACTACGACGACTACAGTGGCGACGTTTATAGGGCTAGTCACGACTATGACTGAATCACTCCAACATTTGAAAACAAGCTCGGCCGATTGTGACTTAATCTGGCCATGTATCTTAATTTTCAGTTGAGATATGTACTTCTTTTCCTGTTCAATCGTTGAAATAAAATCAAATATAACTAATCAAAAAGAAAATCAAAAGAAACTGCAAAAGAAAAAGAAAAAAGAAAATCAAAAGAAACTGCAAAAGAAAAATCAAATGAAAATCAAAAGAAACTGCAAAAGAAAAATCAAATAAAAATCAAAAGAAACTGCAAAAGAAAATCAAATGAAAATCAAAAGAAAAAGAAAAAAAGAAAATCAAAAGAAACTACAAATGAAAATCAAATGAAAATCAAAAGAAACTGCAAAAGAAAATCAAATGAAAATCAAAAGAAAAAGAAAAAAGAAAATCAAAAGAAACTGCAAAAGAAAATCAAATGAAAATCAAAAGAAACTGCAAATGAAAATCAAAAGAAATTGCAAAAGAAAATCAAATGAAAATCAAAAGAAAAAGAAAAAAGAAAATCAAAAGAAACTGCAAAAGAAAATCAAATAAAAATCAAAAGAAACTGCAAAAGAAAATCAAATGAAAATCAAAAGAAAAAGAAAAAAAGAAAAATCAAAAGAAACTGCAAATGAAAATCAAAAGAAACTGCAAAAGAAAATCAAAAGAAAAAGAAAAAAGAAAATCAAAAGAAACTGCAAAAGAAAATCAAAAGAAACTGCAAAAGAAAAATCAAATGAAAATCAAAAGAAACTGCAAAAGAAAAATCAAAAGAAAAAGAAAAAACCCTTTGGTACCGGTTGGTGGAAAGAACCGGTACGAAAGGTTAAAAGCGCGAAAGAATTTCCGAAAATACCTTTGGTACCTGTTGCTGTTACGAACCGGTACTAAAGGTCACCTTTAGTACCGGTTCGTAACAGCAACCGGTACCAAAGGTGACTTAGGTCGTTTTCTTTCCACGCCACCGACGGACACAGCAAACTCTCCCGCCGCCGCCGCACTCAGCAAACTCTCCCGCCGCCGCCGTCACGCGCCGCCACCGCGCTCCGCCTGGGCTCGCCACGAGGCCGCGCTCCGGGAGCTCATCCAGAACGCCGACGACGCGGGCGCCTCCCGCGTCTGCCTCGACCGCGCGCTCGCCTCTGCCTCGCCCCGGCCCGCGCTCGCCTCTGCCTCGCCCCGGCCCGCGCTCGCCTCTGCTCACCCCGCGTGCTCGCTCGCCACGAGGCCGCGCTCTGGGAGCTCATCCAGAACGCCGACGACGCGGGCGCCTCCCGCGTCCGCCTCTGCCTCGACCGCGCGGTCGCCTCTGCCTCGCCCCCGCGCGCGCTCGCCTCTGCCTCGCCAAAGTCGTCGGAAGGTATAATGTTCTCTCTCGAATTCAAGTTCTCGTCAGAAATGCGTGAATTGGTGAGGAATCGGGCATGTCTTCGTGTCCAATTGGTCTCAAAATGGTGAATTGCAGCGTTGAACTGTCTGTTTGCTTTCTAAGAGAGGATACTTGCATATTCTGATTTTGTATACTACAATATTAGTCCAGTAGTGTGCATCCAAAGGTCTAAATGAATTATGGTCACCCATTTTAGCTTTGGATTAGGCTGGGAGAGAAAGATACCTAGACTATGGAGCCTCCATGACAATGCTCCTCTTTAAATTGCATAACTTTGGATTTCAAGTTTGGATAGAATTGATGCCCCATGGCAAGCTTTGACAGGAAATGATGGAGCAACAAGTTTAACCAGAAAACTATTATGAGAAGCGCGTATCCTCTTTTAGTCATCCACACATTGTGATTTTCATTATATTTTTATCTTGAAAACGTTTACTTGCTCTATTACTATATGTACATGATAAAAAAAAGTATTAAACGATTCTATTTGTGTTGCTCCTTCGAGGATCAACTTCAGTAACCTCTACTCATGTATATCAGCTAGACATGATAAGTCCACTTATTCAGATATTCTATCAATATGATAATGTGGGTCATATTTGAGTATGACAATCATGTGTTACAAAATGTATATATGCAACTTATAGATCTGAGAGTAAATGTGGTGAATGCTGAGAGTAAAATGCACGCTTGGTCTTCATCTAATTGTGTTTACATGATTTACTTAATTGAGCTATCGGATCAACAAGTTCCCCATCCATCTCTTGCAATCATCGTGTTCGTGGATCCTTGGTTTGTGGTTAGTCTTCAATGACCAACTTTGACAACTTCATGAGCTGCCTAATTCCTTCAGGTTGATGAAATGTGCACGCTTATTTGATATATATAATGTAGCAAAAGAGGGTTTTTCAGATTGTATTGCAAGTGTTAGCGTAATTTGTACTAAGGTGATCAACTGCGCCTACTTATGTATTCCAATGAGCCTAATCCTTTTTACTGTGTTTAGCGTTTGACCAATCTGTCTTAATTTGTACTAAGGTGATCAATCTGTCTTAATTTGAAATATCTTGCATTATGCCATGTGTTGGTGTAGACACTACTTGATCTCTAGACAAGATGCATGTGTTCTTCACAATTGCCTGCTTGTATGATCTCAAATTTGATTGTGGAATACTAGCTGGTGTGTTGTTGGGTAAGTATATGTTCACTTTGATGTGCCTTTCTCACTAATCACTGTTTTCGTGAACTCTAGGCCGTGCTTGCATTGCTGATGGCTTAAGTGGACTTGTATACATATCTACTGTCCAATCTAGAAAATATAGCTTGAAAATGTTTTATGTGAAAGAATGCCATGCATATGAAATCTCCAAGTTTAGTGCTCTCAGCAGCCTCCCGGTTGCGGTGACCATGTCAACTAGAAATCTTGTATATGAAAAGTTGTATATGAAAAGTTGTATATGAAAATTTGTATATGAAAAGTTGTACTGAAATTGCACTGGCGTCTGTGTTCTGCTCATTTTTAGTTGTGTGTTGTTTTATGTTCTGATGACATGCCTGCTGCAATGCTGTGTTTGATGGGCATGATCATTGGTGATTTATATGGGAATGTAACAGAATTCTCAGTAAAAATGCAACTCCTCTGGTTTATAATTTTTGTTATATGTGATGGTTGTTAGGTGTTAGTAATAACCAATTTTGAATGGTGAATATGGTAAAAGATGCCCCAAAAAATTCAGAATCCCAAAATAGAGAAATATAAGGTGTCATATTTCCTTCTAGACCTACTGTAGCCATAATCGGACCAATTGCCGGTTTTTCTCCTTTAAGTTAAAATGACATGATGAATCAAATAATTGACTGTAGCCGTAATATGGGTCATAAGATCTACATTTTGATAATTGTGATAACTTAAAATGACATGATGAATCAAATAATTGCACTTAATTTTGCAGTGACATTGAGCTATGGAGGACGACACCTTCATCCGAGATGAGGAGCGAGAAGAAATGGTGCAGAAAATGATATTTGAGAGTGCCCGTGGACCGGAACCCAATGGAGAACCCGATGGAGATGACAATGATTTCGGCTCACAATTTTTGAACGATGTCGGTGAGGGACTTGAGTCTGAAGAAAGAAGAGACAACGAAGTGTCCTTAACAAACTCCGGCGAGGTGTATATCAAGGCTATATGTTCATCACTTGATGCATTGATTTATTTGTATTACACTTATTAACGAATCATTTTTCTTTTAGCCTTCTGGATCATCGAGCAAATCTGTTAAAAAGCAACGAGGCCCGACGCAACGTCTAAAGGGCGAGGGTAGGTTAGCCCTCACCGCATTTAAGGCTAGTGGTCAACCGGTGGAGCCCAAAGAGCACTGCCGTAAATTTATAAACCAAGCTGGAGTTCTTGTTAGGGACCATGTACCGATCAGCATTGTAGAGTGGCATAAGCCGAAGAACGCGGGGGCTGAAGCTAGTTATGTCAATGATACTCTAAAGCTTTTTCTTTGGGACAGTCTACTGACACACTTTAGCCTACCGGAAGACATGACGGAAGGCCAGAAGAAGAAAGTCAAGGAATGGACTCTTAAGAGGATGGCCACACAATTCCAGACCTGGAAGAAAAATTTATGGGCCAGATATGCAGATAAAGATCCAGTATTCACTGGAAGTCTAGTGAAGATAAAAGATCACTGGCCCGCATTTAAGAGCTATAAGAAATCTTCTACTGCTGTGTCCCGATCAGTCACAAATACGAAAATGCTTCAAAGAAGGAACATTTCCATCATTTGGGGTCAGGTGGCTACAAGACTGCCATTCCGAAGTGGAGAGCATTTGAAGCTAAACTGATGGAGGCAGGAATCACTCCACAGACATGGGACTGGCCCGACCGGTCCAAGTTCTGGTTGTTCGCGCATGGGGCAGGGTTGGACCCAAAGACAGGGCAGATCGTTGCAAAGGGAAAATGGAAGGAAAAAAGTTAATGCAATCACGACGCAGCTTATAGATGCAATTGAAAAAGTTAGAAAGGGAGAGTACATTCCCGATAGAGAGAATGACGAGCTGACACTCGCTCTTGGGAATGCGGAACACATTGGATGGATACGAGCCCTCCCAGGTGTCACCATGAAGGAAGCATGGCCGGAGTGCGCTGACACTTATAGAAGCCGTTCGAGAAAGAAGAAGCAGGACTTAGACAGGTTAGCGGAATTGATAAATAGGGTGGAGGTGCTTGAGAAAAATCAGAGGGCACCTGATCAGCCGCTGTTTATACAAGATCCTCAAGCCGATGCCGCCCCATCTCAGCGAAGAAGCAGTGTGGGTTCCTCGCATCTTGAATGTGCAGGAAGCTACCCCGTGGATTATGTCACGGAGAAGACAGATTGCGAGCTACATGTGCAAATGAGGAACGTGTCCGTTAAGGTGGCGGTCGGCTATGTTTACCCAAATGAAGATGGAGCAATGCACCATCATATGCCCATTCCAGCTGGCTGTGTTCGTGTCGGGGTGGATGACGTTGTTCCGGGTTTTGAAACAATGGAGCTTGATTTTCCTGGAGGTGACGAAGAGAAGACACTGGCCGATGTCAAGCGCGGTTTCGCCATATGGTCCAAGAAATACATCGTCCTTTTGCCAAGGCCACCGACTCCTCCTCGTAGCAGTCCACATGAGCAGCAAATTCCACATGAGCAGCAATGGCCATCGACTCCGCCTGGTAGCAGTCCACATGAGCAGCAAAGTCCACACCTACCGGAGAGGGATCCCAGCGCGAGTCCACCATCTCGAGATCCTCCGCGTAAGACTGCATTTTTTAAGCGGAACGGTACGCCGCCTAGGAAGAGACCTAGAAAGGAGAAACCACTGCCGCCTATCGAGAAGTTACCTTGGGAAAGAACTATCGAGGAATGCAGCGAAATCTCTAAGTCCGAGGTGGCAAAACATTTTGCTAAGAAAGTGCCAGAGATACCTTTTGAGAAGACTCTAGATCCGGTGAAAGTTATTCGTACCGTTGAGAATCTATATGACCCTCCACCATCGCCGCCATCTAACTATAGGCGTTCTATTGAAAAGTCGTATGACGCTATGGTGGAGGTGAAAAAACCCGATCAATCGGTGGTCTCGGCGAAAACTAGGAAACAAGTGTACCAGCTCGGAGAACAACCCGTTCAATCGGTCCCCCCTCTCAAGGTGTTTGACGAGAAGGCCGTTGAAAGTTCTCGACAAAACACAATTGATTACCCCATCATTGAAGTAGTATATCAATTTGTTCAAGGGAAAGATCTGGTCGAGAATATCAGGTCGCTACCAACATGTATGCGTAATTTGAATGCGTGGTACACTAATGCCACAAAGAGAGAGATTGATTGTATCATGGTGCGAGTTAAGGATGAGCACTACTTCCAAGAATACTCTGTGAGCGTTGACTTCCTCGAACTTTTTCAGTTATACAATCTCCGGGCCATCGACAAATCTATCATCAGTTGCTATTGTCTGTAAGTGATTTATTAATATAATTTGAGAAGTCTTTAGCTCAGCTCATTCATTGTCTGCAAATTATCCTCAATTTAATCTTTTGTGCGCTATATTATGCAGATCGAAGAAGCTCGAATGCAAAAGGGATGAAATCACGGACATTGGGTTCATTGACCCAGATACAATGCATGAAAAAAACATAGAAGATCCCATCTATAACAAGGATACACCAGAGACTTTGCTAAGGTTTTTGAAGCGACAACGTGACAAAAAGATAATACTTTGGCCTTACAACTTCAAGTAAGTGTAACTGTCTTATAACACATTCTATTTTGCTCACCATATGTTAAAATTTTAACTGATGACTTATATCTATGACACTGGATATTTAAACGTGCGCAGGTTCCACTTTATTCTTATCGTCATTAAAATGTACGATGGAGATGTTGAAGTCTATGACTCACTAACCAAAGAGCCTATACTATACAAGTCGGCTTTTGATATGCTCAAAAGGTAATTTTAATTCTTATCGGTTTTTTCGTTAATTTTCTGATATCAACAAATTAATAACTCTTTTATGCATTTTCGTTTGTCGGGCAGCGTATGGCAAACGTTCATCCAGGAAGATCCGACCGGTGGATGGAAACCGAAGCTGATATGGCGTGCGAACAAAGTAAGTAGTACTACCTAGGTCCACACACCTTTATCATACTTGATTATTATTTGATTGAATTATATTCTTGTACAGAAATGCTCGAAACAACCTGAGGGGACTAATCTATGTGGATACTATGTTTGCGAGAACATCCATAAGATTGTCAGCGAGAGAACGAATAATCAAAGGAATAGAGAGGTACGAAAACAATATTCACAAATTTATTTTGTTACCATAACTTGTGCTAAGTTTCAGTCATAATTGTTTGATTGTGATTTGATATATATATATATATATATATATATATATATATATATATATATATATATATAGGACTCCTATTATATACTCCCAGGTGTACATACTCCCACCTTGGTAGATGAGTTTTTTAAGGGGCAAGAGAGATGAACCGATAACAACCATCAATTATCCATCCAAGAAAAACAGTTCAGAAGGTAATATATTTGCATGCGTCCCTATAAAGTAGGAACACGCCTATACTATCCAAACTTTGAACTGGCTAAAGTATATTTGGACGTGAGACTGTGAGCTCGTTAGCTTGTTTTCTTACATACGTGTGAAAAGAGTATATGTTGTGCTGGAAGAGTATGTATACGCATGTGGACAACTGAACTAGTAGTACACTTGTACATGTAGTATATACTATATACATGAGGTATGTGTGAGTATCGCCATTGCATACATACTGTAATTTGGAGTGGTATATACTCCTTTTGAAAAGGTATATGCTGGGGTGTATACAACTTTTTAAATAGGTATATACTGCATTTTGAAGTGGTATATACTCTAACTTTTTTCAGTCGGTATATATTGCATTAATTTTGAAGTGGTATATACTCTAACTTTTTCAATAGCTAGGTATATACTCCAACTATTTCAATAGGTATATACTGCATTTTGGAGTGGTATATACCCCAATTTTTTCAATAGGTATATACATTGTTTTTTGAAGGGCTATATACTGATTTTGTAAACTGTACACACGCTACTAGTTGATTTGGAGTATATCTGGAAATTTTGATTATATACTATCTGCAGAAATGATGCGTAGCTACTATTCTCTGCAGCTGGGCAACCCAGAACCGGAATAAGCATTCTAATTCCTTTCCAAATAAAAGGTGTACCTACTACTTAAATAGATTAGATCCGAAGCAGTATATACTAGCCAAAAATGGAGTAGTGTATGTGTATACTATAAATCACTAGATTAGAATGGTGTATACTGATTTTCTGTGAACTGTACACTTCAAATCAGATGAATATACCAGACATATCACAGATCCAAGGAAGTGCATGCAGACAAAAAATACGAAGAAGTATATGATCTTCAGAGAAAGGTATACAGGTTGCCAGGCTACATCGGGCAAGGGCAAGCTCGACCAGAAAGCCCGGTGCATCAAATGGCCAAACATGAAACTGTGTAACACTGGCCGTGCCCGCGCCGCGACACGCCTACCCGTCGGCCGCGTCTCGTCGTTGCCTCATCGAGCGCCCGTGGGTGCATGCATCTCGTTTCCAAATTCGCCTCGTCGAACCGCCGTCGCCCATCGGCCGCATGCATCTCCGTCTTTGTGCGTTTAACGGCGGACCAACTGGCTGATTTCGCGGCTTCGCATTTGTAGACGAATACAGCTACAGATGAATACACCAGGAGATTGGATTACAACTAGTGCAAACAGATGGCTAGATGAGGAGAAAAGAACGGATGTACTTAGATGAGAGAGGGCGACGGCTGCATCCACTCCGGCGATGTCGTCGTCCACATCTCGTATCTGTCGCCGACTCGCTGTTGCCGTTGAGCTAGATGCCGTCTCCTGCCTCTCGCCACCGTCGTCGTGGAGCCACCATCGTCCGCGTCTCATCGCTGTTGCCGCCGAGTCGCCATGGCCTCGGACTGCATCTTGTTTCTGTCGTCATCCAGCCGCTCTTGTATCTGCCGTCTTCGCCGGGGGCCATATCTCATAAGACGCATGCATGACCTGGTATTAATACCTGTGCATATCCAATTGCTTCAATCTCGGAACAAACTTTTGAACTAACCGAGATAAGATCGGCTGTTATTTTTTAATTCAAATCAAATAAATAAAATCTCAAACGGGTATGTGTGTGGCCTGCACGCCAACCCTACAGCTGGTGGGTGGTGGGAGTACGTACTCCTAGGTGTACCCTCTAGTTTTCCTATATATATATATATATATGACGACGCGGATTTGCTAACCGGGTGGCTAGCTGTGCATATACTTACAGCCGTCAGATGATGGGGAGCACACGCTCCCCGGGCTCACGTCTTGGAATGGGCACCGTTAGCAGGGAGTGTTCTCCGTCAAACCAAATAGAGCACCGTTTTTGTTTTTGGTATATGCATGCGCCCCCGTGGCATGGAAAGTTCCAATATAGTGTTGAAAAGTTTTCAAAAGCTACACCGGTCTGGAGAAGTTGCTTCGTAGTGTTTGGGAAAGTTTTCAAAAGCTATACCGGTCTTTGGAAAAGTTGCTATGTGGGATTTTGGAAAGTTTTCAAAAGCTAGACCCTACGTGGGGTTTTAGAAAGTTTTCAAAAGCTAGACCCTACCTGGGGTTTTGGAAAGTTTTCAAAAGCTAGACCGCATGTCTCAACACCGGTTTTGTTTTCTTTTTAAGAAGATAGTAGATGTATACAACCGTTTTTAGGAAAACAAAAGTGGCTTTAGCCTTGGAGGGGAGAGAGAAACATCCGGGGGTAGTGGACACCGGATTGAAAAGTTTTCAAAAGTTGAGCAAGTGAAGCGCATGCATGAGAAGAAAAACAAAACTAGTGGCAACTTTTGAAAAGAAAACAAAAGTGGGCGTGTGAAGGGGGACAAACGCGTCTGACGAAAAGCATACATGAAATGAAAGCAAAACCACGAATGCATGTAGTGACGTGAAGGAGAGAATAAAACAAAAATGAAATGTTGTATGTTGTGCTCTCTATGTAACGGCGTTAGAGGCCGGCGTGTTGTAATCAGAGATCAATGTGTTGCATGTGCCCCCTGACCAAAACCTCCCACATTAGGATTGCTTGTTAATGGTTGATCAAGCTTGATGGATTCCCCCTCTGAAACAAGAAGTTCTGGCCCGGGAGGTATACTGCCATATCAAACGGTTGGATGCATATGCACACCTACCCACCTGGCTATCCCACTATATATATATATATATATATATATATATATATATATATATATATATATACATAGCTCATGTATTCATTTGAATCTCATTCTTTTACAGTTGGCAAGAAAGCGTGACAGACTCCCAATCGAGCACCGCTTCAAAGCAATTGGCGAGGAATTGGCGGGATTTTTTCTTCGGGACGTCATACCTAACTTCGCAGAGTACCACTATGAATGAAGATCTACATGTAATATATAGTTTGACTCGGAGAGTACCACTATGCTATATGTAATAGATAGTATGCCTCGGAGAGTACCACTATGCATGAAGATCGATCTTCATGCATGTACTACTTAATTTGCGATCTTATGCAATTACATGTGTTATATTATATGCACCAAGTTGATATGCATTACCTTGATCTTCATGTACTCCTAAATCCAAACGCGTTTCTGGCGCATCGACGCGATCCTCGTACGATGAAATGGTCCGATACCCCTAAACCCCTCCTAAAACCCTAAACCCTGAATTCATTTGGTACCGGTTCGTGTTACAAACCGGTACCAAAGGTCCCTAGCCCTGCACTCTCCTGGGAGCCAACGTGGAGGCCCCTTTAATACCGGTTTGTAAGGAACCGGTACCAAAGAGGGGGGGGGGGGGCTTTTGTCCCGAATCTTTTGTACCGGTTTGATTTCCGGTACAAATGGCCCTCTGGAACCGGTATTGATGTCCATTTTTCGACTAGTGCAATATATGCAAAAAGAAGAGAAAACATGTACTCCCTCCGACCACTAATACCTGCCTTTACTATAATGTACCTAGACACTAAAATATGTCTAGATACATCCGTATTAAGACAGGTATTAGTGGCCGGAGGAAGTAGATTAAATCTGTTAATATACGTCTGAACGGCCATACTTAGATAATACGATATACTTTATCCGATTAGTAAAGTTTATCAGATGATTTAATATAACTTATTTTAAAGTTGTACTAACTCATCAATAATCTTTTGGTCAGAGAATATGTACGAAGCGCACGTCGGACATGCAGCAGCACCTTGAAACCAATGCATGAGCTAATCACGTACTCCAAAGACCAGAAGCTGGTTCGTCCTGGATGCCCTGAGCATAGTTTTAAAAACTAGACCGGTAAGTGAACCGGTGAGGTGACTGGCTCACTGGTTCACCGGTCCAATCGGTGGTTCAACTGGTTTAATATTAATAAAAAATCATCAAATTTAATAAATAGTTAAGTTAATTTTGGAAAAATTTAGCATCGAATTATATATTTTGTGTTTGCTTTTATAGTAGATCACAAACTAAGTGTAGTAAAGGTGGTATTAGGCCTTATGCAAAGTATTTGGAGCAACGTTCTAGGTTTTAGGATCATCTTCTCGAGAAAACACATTATTTTTATGCAGTTTTTCTGGTTTTTCTTAGTTGGACCAGTGACTTTTAAAAAATCGGTGAGGGCTTCGGTTCAAGTTTTTTCTGATCGAACCACCGAATCGGTTTGGTTTTTAAAACTATGGTACTTACCTTGTCATCGACGAAGGCGGCCGAGAAACGTGCGTGTCTGGCGCTATTTGTAAGAAAAGCACCGGCCGGTAGGTGCAGCTGGCGTTGTTACTTGCGGGCAAACACTGCATGCCACGGAGGAATGCATATGCACGCACGTGCTGACGTGCTCGACCCGCTCATCGGTTTCCGTTCGTGAAAGTCCGTACTCATATGTGCCGTCATTCGCGGGCGCGCATCGAATTATCGTGCCTCTCCATCGATCTCATAAGTACCATGGCTTGATGGCTATATATGGTGTGGATCCATCGGTCGATGCAAGTTGCATGTTTGCATCGCTGCGTACGTACCCAACTGAGGAATGCCTGCCTAGAAGGGCACGTCAGCACGTGCGTGCATATGCATTCCTCCGTGGCATGCAGTGTTTGCCCGCTCGTAACAACGCCAGCTGCACCTACGTACCGGCCGGTGCTTTTCTTACAAATAGCGCGCCAGACACGCACGGTTCTGGGCCGCCTTCGTCGACGAACGACGGCGCTCTTTATTTCTTCTTGTGTGGAAGAGTGCTGGAAACTAAAGCTCATAGCAGCAACGCGTGTACTTCATGCAGGTCGGGTCCCCGTGGTTCACGATCCTCTTCGCGCGCAAGACCGAGGAGAAGATGGACGCGGCCACGCGGGCCATCTCGGCGCTCGACGGCGCCTTCAGGAACTGCTCCGGCGGCGGCAAGCCGTTCTTCGGCGGCGACGGCATCGGGTTCGTCGACATCGTTCTCGGCAGCTACCTCGGGTGGTTCGTGGTCATCGAGAAGATGATCGGCGTCACTAGTGGAAAAAGAGGCTTTTATCCGCCACCTTTAGTCCCCAAACTATTTGGGTCGGCACTAAAGGGGGCATTAGTCCCGGTTCGTGCCACTGGGGCACGGCCACGACCTAGTCCCGGTTCGTAACGGACCTTTAGTCCCGGTCTTTACCACGGACCGGGACTAAAGGGGTGGCGGGCGGGAACCCCACGGGCGGCGGCCTTTAGTCCCGGCCCGTGTTAACGACCGGGACTAAAGGACGACCTTTAATCCCGATCTTTAACATGGACCGGGACTAAAGGCCGTCGCCTACAAAATCGAGCTTCTCTTCCTCCGAGCCTGCCAGTACAATAATGGTGGTCGGAAGCTAGGATTGAGTGGGGAGGTCATGCCCGATTTTTTTATCAAAATTATCTAAGATTTTGAGTTATTTCATCTATCTAATTGGTTCAAAAGGTTAGCAACTTTACTCTCTCATCTTTAATTGCTAATTTAGCTCATATAATGCTCTAGATGTGGTGAGATTTGTGGCTATAATTTGGGAGTAATTATGGGAGTTTATTTGATTTATATAGCATTTGAGCTTAAATTAATTCCTTAGTTTGCACATGTGTAGAGGTGGTGTACTTGTATGTTGACCAAAATGAGTATGAAGTAGAAATTTGTCATGCACATATATAGCTCTTTTTATGCTCAAAAAAATAGAGGAATTTGTGGAGTAATTAATGTTAGAAAGTAATGTGGGAGTAATTGTGAGCTTATGTGATTTACAATAATAATTTTTGAGTAGGATTTATTTGTAATAATAACTTGTAAGTATGAGGCATTTTCTTGATTGATTTCCATGCATATATATAGCTCTTTTTATGCTCAAGAAAATAGAGGGATTTGTGGAGTAACGTTAGAGAGTAATGTGGGAGTATATATGATTTATATGCAATGTGAGTTTATTCCTTGTATTAATTTGGTTTATTATATACTTACATAATAATGCAGATGAACCGGCAATGGATGTACGGTAGCCGAGTCTCAAGCGAGTCCATTAAGGGCTTGCAGGATTTCCTCCGTGTGGCTGATGTGAACAAGCGGAATGGTTTTGTTGTCTGTCCATGTAGTGTGTGTAAGAATCTGAAGAATTACTCTTCATCAAGAACCCTTCACGTGCACCTGCTTCAGCACGGTTTCATGCTCAGCTACAATTGTTGGACCAAGCACGGAGAAAGAGGTGTTACAATGGAAGACAATGAAGAAGAGGATGATGACAACTATCCTGGGTTCCCTGAATATGGTGATACTTTCATGGAAGAAGCTAAAGGGGGAGCTGAAGGGGAAGCTGAAGGAGAGACACATGATGAGGCCCCTGATGATTTTGGTCGGACCATTGCTGATGCACGGAGAGAATGCGAAACTAATAAAGAGAGGGAGAAGTTGGATCACATGTTAGAGGATCACAAAAAGTCCTTATACCCAAACTGCCAAAATGGTCTGAAAAAGCTGGGCAGCACACTTGAATTGCTGAAATTGAAGGCAGAGGAAGGTCTATCTGACTCCGGATTTGAAAAGTTGCTGAAAATGATGAGGAATATGCTTCCAAAGGATAACGAATTGCCCACCAGTACGTACGAAGCCAAGAAGATTATCTGCCCTCTAGGTTTAGAGGTTCAGAAGATACATGCATGTCCTAATGACTGCATCCTCTATCGTGGTGACTATGAGAATTTGACTGAATGCCCGATATGCACTGCATTGCGGTATAAGATCAGAGGAGATGACTCTGGTGATGTTGAGGGTGAGCCCCCCAGAAAGAGGGTTCCTGCCAAGGTGATGTGGTATGCTCCTATAGTACCACGGTTGAAACGTTTGTTTCGGTGCAAAGAGCATGCCAAGTTATTGCGATGGCACAAAGAGGACCGTTTGTCAGACGGGATGTTGAGACACCCCGCTGATGGGTCTCAATGGAGAAAGATCGACAATAAGTTTAAAGATTTTGCAGGTGACGCAAGGAACATACGGTTTGGTCTAAGTACAGATGGCTTCAATCCTTTTGGGGAGCAGAGCTCTAGTCATAGCACCTGGCCCGTGACTCTATGCATCTATAACCTTCCTCCTTGGTTGTGCATGAAGCGGAAGTTCATTATGATGCCAGTGCTCATCCAAGGTCCGAAGCAACCCGGCAACGATATTGATGTGTACCTAAGGCCATTAGTTGATGAACTTTTACAGCTGTGGGCCAAACCAGGCGTACGTGTGTGGGATGAGCACAAATAAGAGGAATTTGACTTATGAGCGTTGCTGCTCATTACCATCAATGATTGGTCTGCTCTTAGTAACATTTTAGGACAGACAAACAAGGGATACAAGGCATGCACACACTGTTTATAAGAGACTGAAAGTATATATTTAGCTAATTGTAAGAAGAATGTGTACATATCGCACCGTCGATTTCTTAGCAAAATTCATGCCGTAAGAAAAAAAGGCAAGCATTTCAACGGTAAGGCAGATCACCGGGAGCCACCTAAGGAAAATACTGGTGATGATGTATTCGATATGGTCAAAGATATAGAAGTAATCTTTGGAAAGGGTCCTGGCGGACAATCTGTTCCGCATGACGCAGACGGACACGCACCCATGTGGAAGAAGAAATCTATATTTTGGGAGCTTGAGTATTGGAAATTCCTAGAAGTTCGCTCTGCAATCAACATGATGCATGTGACGAAGAATCTTTGCGTGAACCTGCTAGGCTTCTTGGGTGTGTATGGGAAGACAAAAGATACAAAGGAAGCTCGACAGGACCTGCAACATGTGAAAGACCCAGAAGACCGACATCCGGAACTGTTTCAAGGTCGCGCTAGCTACGCTCTTACTAAAGAAGAGAAGATCGCCTTTTTTGAATGCCTGAACAGTATCAAGGTCCCGGCTGGATTCTCATCGAATATAAAGGGAATAATAAATATGGCAGATAAAAAGTTCCAGAACCTAAAGTCTCATGACTGCCACGTGATTATGACGCAATTGCTTCCAGTTGCATTGAGGGGGCTTCTACCAAAAAATGTTCGACTAGCAATTGTGAAGCTATGTGCATTCCTCAATGCAATATCTCAGAAGGTAATCAATCTAGAAGATCTACCACGGTTACAAAATGATGTGGCCCAATGTCTTGTCAGCTTCGAGCTGGTGTTCCCACCATCGTTCTTCAATATTATGACGCCCCTCCTGGTTCACCTAGTCAAAGAGATTTCCATTCTCGGCCCTGTATTTCTACACAATATGTTCCCCTTTGAGAGGTTCATGGGAGTCTTAAAGAAATATGTTCGTAACCGTGCTAGGCCAGAAGGAAGCATCGTCAAGGGATATGGAACAGAGGAGGTCATTGAGTTTTGTGCTGACTTTGTTCCCGACCTTAAGCCGATTGGTCTTCCTCAATCGCGTCATGAGGGGAGACTTAGTGGAAAAGGCACGATCGGAAAGAAACCAATGATATGTAGGGATGGTCATTCGTTGACTCAAGCACACTACATAGTTCTATAAAATTCCCTCTTGGTGGCTCCGTACAGTGAGGAATACAAGAATATTGTACGCCAAGCAAACCCAGGACAGCCTGAGTCCTTTGTTTTACAGCTCCACATGGCGACTTTTGGCGTTTGGTTGCAAAGACGTCTCATGAATGACACTATTGTTGAAGAGCAGCTGTACTTGCTGGCCAAATTACCATCTTCGACTATATTGACTTTCCAAGGGTACGAGATAAATGCGAATACATTTTACACGGTCGCCCAAGATAAAAAAAAAGCACCAACCAAAACAGTGGTGTCCGCTTTGATGCAGTAACCGGCAAAGGGCGAACGGACACATATTATGGTTACATAGAGGAGATATGGGAGCTTGATTATGGACCTAACTTTAAGGTTCCTTTATTTCGGTGCAAATGGGTGAAGATGACAGGAGGCGGGGTAAAGTTGGACGAGCAGTACGGAATGACAACGGTGGATCTCAACAATCTAGGGTACCTTGATGAACCATTCATCCTAGCCAAAGATGTGGCTCAGGTTTTCTATGTGAAGGACATGAGTAGCAAACCAAGAAAAAGAACCAAAGCGAATACATCATGTGATGAACCAAAGCACCACATAGTTCTTTCAGGGAAAAGAACCATCGTGGGAGTGGAGGACAAGACAGACATGTCACAAGATTATAATCAGTTTGGTAAAATTCCGCCCTTCAGAGTGAACACTGACACAAGCCTCAAGTTAAATAATGAATATTCTCCATGGTTACGCCACAACCGTAAGCAAGGGACACTAGCGAAGAAATGATGTGTAATCATGTGTAATCATGTATTGTTCTAATCATGTATTGTTCTAATCATGTATTAAACATTTTATGTAATGTATTGTTCTAATCATGTATCACAATAACACTCACGAGAGGCGGGGAAACGATTGAACTGGAATTAAAGTACATGGTCAGATTAAGTCACAATCGGCTGAACTTGTTTTTGAATGTTGGAGTGATTCAGTCATAGTCGTGCCTAGCCTTATAAACGTCGCCACTGTAGTCGTCGTAGTCGCCGACGTCGTCGTCGCTGGCATCGGGGTCGCGGTAGTCGAACCTCGGCGGGTGAGCACGCGTGGGCTGAGACTGAGGGTAGCGCAGGCGGGGGCCACGGTAGGCCATGACGCTCTGGAGAGTCCGGCCGCGCCACCACAGCCGATGGCCGGCCTCGTTGAAGTTCGAACGAGGCGGGCCGTCCTCCTCGTGCCTGGCAAGCGCACTCTCACGCCGATTGATGAAGAAGGCGTCCCAAGTCGGGCTGTAGTCGGGATGCCACTGGGGATTCCTCCGCTGCTCTGGCGTGAGCTCGAAGTAGTAGTGGTTCGTGATGGCCATCTGGCGTGCCACACCTAGAGGGGCAGGAAGGACCGGTACGCCTCCGACGCTCAGCATCCAGCCGGTGGGGACACGGTAGCCCGGCGGGCAGGGGTAGTTTGAGGCGCAAAGCGCCTCCGCCTCCTGGGGGGTTAGAGATACGATGGAAGCCATGGAAGAGAGTGATGAGGTTTGCAGATATGAGTCTAGATGTGATATGTAAATAGAGGCCAAGCCTACATATATATAGTAAAAAATGGCGGGAAGCGGTGGAAAGCGCGGGAAGAAAATAGGCGGGAACGCAGTGGCGCGGGAAACCATCTAACCTTTAGTCCCGGCTGGTGGGTACAACCGGGACTAAAGGTGGTTTTTGTGTCATCTAACAAAACTGTCGGTGGGATAAGGACGTGTGGGTAACCTTTAGTCCCGGCTGGTGGGTGCAACCGAGACTAAAGCTGTTGGCAGGATAAGGATGCGTGGATAGATGCACTGCTCGATGAGATAAAGCATGTAGTGCACGACGCCCCTGTCGGAGGAACAAGACAAAAGTAGAAGCGGCGCCGTGCCTATAAAAGGAGCATCGATACGCCATGGCAAGCACAGCTCGAAGGTAGGGAGAGTTTCAACCCCATGGATGGAGGAAAGGGTTGGGAAATCTCCCGTGGCAGAGCTTTTTGAAGATGTCGTTGGTGCTCACGCCCTACGGCATCTTCGGAAGCTCTGCCTCGGAAAAATTTCCCTGCAAGCCCGTGAAAGACTCCATCTCCTCTAATAGTTATGGAGGAAAGGGTTGGGAAATCTCCCGTGGCGGAGCTTCTCGAAGATGTCGTTGGTGCTCACGCCCTACGGCATCTTCAGAAGCTCTGCCTCGGAAAAATTTCCCTACAAGCCCGTGAAAGACTCCATATCCTCTAACAGTGTTGGGTAAAGGATTGGGAAATCTACCGTGGCGGAGCTTCTCGAAGATGTCGTTGGTGCTCACGCCCTACGGCATCTTTGGAAGCTCCGCCTCAGAAAAATTTCCCTGGAAGCCCGTGAAAGACTCCATATCCTCTAACAGTGTTGGGTAAAGGGTTGGGAAATCTACCGTGGCGGAGCTTCTCGAAGATGTCGTTGGTGCTCACGCCCTACGGCATCTTCGGAAGCTCCGCCTCGGAAAAATTTCCTGCAAGCCCGTGAAAGACTCCATATCCTCTAATAGTGTTGGGTAATCCCAAACTTATTTTAATCTTCTGGTTTCTATAAGCATATTTGGAGTATTTTAATTATGTAAAATTATTGGATTATCATACAAATATGGGAACAGTGGCATTTGATAGATATTTAAATTTGTGATTTGTAGGATTTTGAATCACTCGATTTGCAGTTGTAGATTTCTCAGAAATTCAATTCAAATATTCAGTCAAGCTAAATTGCAATTTGTTAAGTTTATTCAAAACACCATTTAGTCCCGGTCGAGGAAACGGCCCGGGACTAAAGGTCCCTGCGCACGCAAATTTTGGGAACCGCCCAAAATGGGCCTTTAGCCCCGGGCCTTTTTACCATCCGGGACTAAAGGTGACCTTTAGTCCCGGTTGGTAAAACGACCCGGGACTAAAGGGTCTTTAGTCCCGGATCGCATTACCAACCGGGACTAAAGGTCCCGGGCTATAAAAGCCCGCGTCACCCCTGCCCTTCTCCATTCTCGATCCGGCGACGAAGACGAAGGGCGGTTTCCTGTCAAGCTCAGGCGGAAGCGAGGTCACGCCGCCCGCGCCGTCACCCGCCCCGTCGGCCGCCCCGCGCCCGGCCACCTCCGCCGCCCGCACCTCCGCCGCCCGCACCTCCGCCGCCAGCACTTCCACCGCCCGCACCGACGCCGGCCGGCCGCCCGCACCAGCGCCGACGCCCTCCGATGCCACCACCGCCGCCGGCGCCCTCCGACGGCACACCACCGCTGGTGCGCGCCCTTCTCCGACGACACGCCCCTGCACACCGACGCCACCACCGCTGCCGGCGCCCTCCGACGCCACCGCCGGCGCCCTCTGACGCCACTGCACACCGCCGCCACCACCGCCGCCGGCGCGATGCCCCTGCAGGTACGCCCCCTCCGACGCCCCCTGCGGAAAAAAGTTAGAAGAAATGTTAGAAAAAAAGTTAGATGATTAGTTAGAAAAAATGTTAGATGAATTTGTTAGAAAAAATGGTTAGATGAATTAGTTAGAAAAAATGGTTAGATGAATTAGTTAGAAAAATATGTGTACTAAAAGGGGGCGTTGGCCGGGCGCCGACGTGGTGAGGGGGTCTTCCCCCCACCGCGTCGGCGCTCGGCCAACGCCCCCCTTTTTTTTGGTTATTGATCAAATATGTGTACTAAAAGGGGGCGTTGGCCGGGCGCCGACGCGGTGAGGGGGTCTTCCCCCCACCGCGTCGGCGCTCAGCCAACACCCCCTTTTTTTTGGTTATTGATCAAATATGTGTACTAAAATGGGGCGCCGACGCGGTGAGGGGGTCTTCCCCCCACCGCGTCGGCGCTCGGCCAACACCCCCTTTTTTGTTATTGATCAAATATGTGTACTAAAAGGGGGCGTTGGCCGGGCGCCGACGCGGTGAGGGGGTCTCCCCCCCCCCACCGCGTCGGCGCTCGGCCAACGCCCCCTTTTTTTTGGTTATTGATCAAATATGTGTACTAAAAGGGGGCGTTGGCCGGGCGCCGACGCGGTGAGGGGGTCTTCCCCCCACCGCGTCGGCGCTCGGCCAATGCCCCCTTTTTTTTGGTTATTGATCAAATATGTGTACTAAAAGGGGGCGTTGGCCGGGCGCCGACGCGGTGAGGGGGTCTTCCCCCCACCGCGTCGGCGCTCGGCCAACGCCCTCCTTTTTTGGTTATTGATCAAATATGTGTCACTAACTTGTTTTACCTGTCTTTAGAAGAGACATGGACGGTCAAAATGACCCACGCCACCCTGAAGAATTCTTATTTGGCATGATACGTGAGAATGTATATGTGCATCAAGAAGGTGCCAATCGAGAAGACCCCGGAGTAGCCGGTCGAGAAGGAGTCGGCCGAGAAGGTGCCAGAGAAGCTGAACTTGAAGATGATGTTTCGTCGTTTCTTAACCCTTCCGGTGACGGAATGGAGATAGAAACGTTTGATGACGAAGGACAAACAAACACCGATGCCGAACGACAATTGCAAACAAACGCCGATGGCGAGGTATATAGATTTAGCTTTTGGTGATACGAAGGGAATATGCATATATGTATTAATGACTCTTTCTTTTTTCAGCCCTCCGAATCGAGCAAATCGTATTCTAAACGAGGTCCGAGCCAAAAGTTGAGTGCGAATTAGAAGCTGACCATCGATGTAGTATCTCCAGATGGCAAACCGTTGGAGCCAAAACAGCACGCAACAAAATTTATAAATCAATGCGGAGTGATTGTTAGGGACATGATCCCGATCATGGTTCAAGAATGGCACGAGCCAAAGAAGGCACGTCTTGAAGCTACTTTTGTGAACAAAAGATCCAAGAAAGACCTTTGGAGGAAGCTCATGGAAAATTTCATTCTACCTCCGGAGTACTCCAAGAAGGATGATGATGGTAATAAAATTCCGGGTGGACGTGAAAGGAGAAGGAGAGTTAAACAGTACGCTCTCAAAAAGATGGCTGAAGCATTCCGGGGCTTCAAGAAAATGTTATACGCGAAGTATATCGCGAAAAAGAAAACTCTAGTGTTCGAAGGAGTATACGAGAAGTTGAGACAACAGTGGCCTGAATTTGTGGAATTCAAAGCATCTGAGAGAGCCAAGGAAATGTCGGAAAAAAATAAGAAAAATGCTGATAAGAAGGAACATCACCATATTTTGGGGCCAGGCGGCTACGTGAGAGCAGTGCCCAAGTGGGAAGCTATGGAGAATGAATTTAGGAATAGAGGAATCACTCCAGGTACAGAGGGATGGCCCAAAAGGGCCAAGCACTGGTGGTACGGACATGGAGGATCGTTAGACCCGGCAACAGGGGAGTGTCTTCATCAGAAACAGACCTTTACTCCCACAGAAAAACTTGTTAAGGCAATGGAGGTTGCTCAAGCGGGATTGATCCGTGTCGACCGAGAGAACGACGAGCTAACACATGCCCTCAGGAATGCAGAACACACCGGACGAACAAGAGGCAAAGGCACCGGTGTTCCATGGAAGGAAGGGTTTTCTCAGCACGAAGATCCGTACGGTTACAAAAGCCGTAAGAGAAAGAAGGATCGGGAAGTAGATCGGATCGGCAAGGTAGAACGTGAATTAGCCGACATGAAGAGTATGATACATCAACTTAGCCAGGGAGGCGGATCTCGGCTGCAGGAAGATCCAGCATTGGATCTTAATAGTCAGCGGAGAAGCAGCGTGGCTTCCACGGAGGTCCCAGCTGATGAGCATGAAGCACTGGGGTCTCGTTACCCCGTGGATGATGTTAGGGAGATGACAAATTGTGAGCTACATGAGCCAATGAAGAACATGACCTTCAAGGTGGCGAGCGGCGACGCTTTACCTTGTCTACCTGAAGCACTCCACCATGGGAACCCGATACCGGCTGGCTATGCTCGTGTCTCGGTGCTTGACATAGTCAGCTCGTTCGAGGACCTAGAGCTTGATTTTGCTACACTTGAAGGGGATCGGAGACTTGGAGATGTCAAGCGCCAAATCGTTTTATGGCAAAAGAAATACATCAAGTTTCCAGGCTCAGCGCCAAGGCCACCGACTCCAAGGAATCCAAGTCTACCCTCCCCCGGTGAACGTCGTCCACCTACGCCGCCCCCGAGTCCACCTCGGGCTCCGCGTCAGCCGACGCCACCCCCGAGTCCACCTCGGGCGACGCGTCAGCCGACGCCGCCCCCTAGTGCACCTCCCGCGCGTCAGCCAACGCCGTCCCCCAATGCACCTCCCGCGCGTCAGCCAACGCCGTCCCCCAGTGCACCTCCAGCGCGTCAGGCGAAGCCGCCCCCCAATACTACTCAGACGGGGAAAAAGCGGAGCAGGTCCGTTACAGTTAGTACTACTGATAAGGTAGTACATAAGATTACGAAGATACCAGAGCCATCGCTAAAGCCTCTTCCCAAGAGAGCTTATGACTGGACTCCCGAGAAAAACGAGGCGATAGTACGCGCCGAAGTGAAGGCATTTTTTGCACCGAAAGTGCCTGAGCCCAAGCCGACATACACGGAGAAACAAAAGGACTGAGCTTATGGTATGCTTACTGCAGAGCCCCAATATAAGATGAATCTGCCATCAGACTATAAACGCGAAATTGAAAGGAAAAGTGACTTGGCCAAGGCAAAAAGAAGCGGGAAACAAATTCCCCAGCTTGGAGAACAGAAGAATCAATCGGTCGCCCTGCTCATAGTCGGCCCCCCCGATATCGATACGTCTTTCAGAGCCGATTTGGAAGAGGACCGATTGTTATTGGACCCCAGAGTAGTAGCAGCTGCACAACTATTGGGTTTAACTGTAAGGGAGGCAAAAGAGAACGCGGACATCTTGAATGTGCCTCTTCTAGTTATGTTAGGCCTTGAAGAAGCGCCAGTGGGAGAGGTAGTAGAGCAATATGTACTGGGGGGGCCTCTGATCAAGCCTGAGGAGGAACGCGGTCTATCAACACATATGCGAAATCTGCTCGGCTGGTATAAGGTGCATATACAAAAAAAAGGACTTCAAACGTTTTATCCTCTTAGACGTTAGAGAGGAGCATTACTTCAAAAGATACATGTTACATATTCTATTGGACGAATTGTTTCACATATTCAATCAGCGCGATCTCGACAAGTCTACCATTAGTTGCTATTGTCTGTAAGTGATTTATATTCAAGTATCTAGCTAAGCTCGTTCATTGCCTATATATCTTAATTAACTATATGATTTTTGTATGCTATTATGCAGATTTAAGATGTTTGAATGCAAAAAAAAGGGAATCCATGACGTTGGGTTCATTGACCCATATATCATTAATGAAACGATGTTAAAAGATCACCCCAGAGACGTGGAGAAGGACCTCTTCAGATTTTTTGCCAAGCAAAGTCTTAAAAGAGAACTTCTATTTCCTTACAACTTCAAGTGAGTGTTTCTATCTTCTAGACATTCTTTTTTGCTTACTCGATGTTAAGTGTAATTGATGAGTTATGCATGCGTGTCTGCAGTTACCACTGGATTCTCCTAAAGATTCAATTGGACACATCAACTGTTCATATCTTGGACTTATTGGATAAGCCCGACGTCCTGTTTAGCGATATGAAAGCAATGCTGCAAAAGTAATTTCAATCATTACCCGACTATATCAGCTCCTTTCATTAATTTTCTAATATCAAGTATTTAATAACTCATTTGTTCATTTTCTTTGCCTTGTAGCGTTTGGACACGTTTCAGAAGGTCGGTAGTAGGTGAATTCAAAGAACAGCTAACTTTTAAAAAGATAAAGGGTTTGGAGCAACCACCGGGGACCAATCTCTGTGGATTCTACGTCTGCGAGTTCATCCGGTGGTACACCAGTGAGCGGAGAGCATGTTCCACGGACTTTGATGTACGTAAATAATATTCACAGTTTTCTTTTATTATAATCAATTGTGTTGAGTTTCATCCAACTTATATATATCCATATCGATCTTCTTAAAGTTGTATGTGATGCGGGAGAAGCTCGTAGCAACCCAGCGCCTAAAAGCAATTCAAGAGGAGCTAGCAGGATTCATCATGAGAGAGGTCCTCTGTGAGAAAGGAGAACACTATGTGAAGGACGAAGAACGCTATCGGTAATTTAGTGATCTCCATGTAACTTAGTTTGTTTTGAAACTTGTTTGAAAAATAGTTGTACATACACTTGTTTGAAATTGTAGTATATACAGTCGCAAAACATCGTATAATATTATATATGCATGCACCAACGTGTAATGTGTATGTACTAGTCGTAGAATATAGGTACGGAAACTCGTTTGAAATTAAAATGAACCCTAATTAAGCATAAACCCTAAACCTATAATCTGAAACAGCAATAAAAATAAAAACAAAAACAGAACACTTTAGTCCCGGTTCTCATTACGAACCGGGACTAAAGGTCCCCGAGACGGCGCTCCCAGTCGTGCCTACGTGGACGGCCATTAGTCCCGGTTCGTTTGCAACCGGGACTAAAGGGTGAGAGCCTTTAATCGCGCTTTGCTAATCTCGATTTAGAAACCAAGACTAAAAGCCGTTACAAACCGGGATTAATGGCCCTTTTTTCCACCCGTGCGTCAAGCTCATGGACGCCGCGAGGACGCCGGACCTCGCCGCGTGGGCCGAGCGATTCAGGATGGTCGATGCCGTGAAGGGCGTCTTGCCTGAAGATGTCGATAAGGTGATCGACTTCTTGCAGACGTTCCTTTGATTAGGAGCGGCATTGCGTGGACCCTGCATGTGCTAGCTATAAGCGATTATTTGGAATCTCGATTGTTTTCTTTTATGACTGTTTTCTGTTGGGTTGTGATGGGACATCACATATTTCAGGCTCAGCATACAAAATTAATAAAAAGATCTTCTCAGATACGAGTAGGAACTAGGGTACCGACATAGCACATGACGCGAAGGTTTTCCCCTATGTTCTACTTTTTTTTCTATGAACGATTTTTTTCTTAAGAATACACCGTACGTGGAAAGTATCAGATTCATAGAAGAAAAGTTAAGACGACCGATATAACGCCAATAAAGACAACCCTATATAAACGTAACGTCACACTCGCCTTGTACGGCCTCCTGCCAAAATGGCGAGGAGGTAACACACTAGGCCACTAGACCGCGTCATAACCAAAAGAAATTCTAAAGAGTCGACTCCAACTCCAAATTGGCACAAGTCAATGCACCGCTCTCCCTTAAGCGCATAAGAGTCAGCAGATGAACGGCGGGACCGAACCAAATCGGAGTAGGCGCTGACCAAGAAGTGTTCCAACGGTGTACATTGAGCCCAGAGAGGCCACGCTCTGAACTGCGGCCACGCCAGCTCCAACTGACGCACCGAGAATACCACAAACAATCTAGGCAACGCCTCCAAGGAGGGAACGACATCGCCGCGCCGCCGCTTCCCGATCGAATGATGGATCTAGGGTTTCCCTTGGTGCTCGAGGTAGGGAAGCTCGGGCAGGGCCATAACGACATCTTCAAGAAGGTTACAATGCCTACAGGCGTCGCCGTCGTTAGCATGAAGAAGGGATTTGGCCCCAGCCTGCCGTCAATCCCTGAGATCGTCGGATATGCAGTAAAGAGCCACCTATAGCCTACCACCGTCGAGAGGCTAGCCAGAACTTGCCGTCTATGGAGCAGGAGGTGTGGTAACCCAAAATTTTGAGTTAGTAATTAATTTAAGTCAACTGATAATTAGCTTGTAACTATTTTATTTTTTGGCTAATATTTAGTATTTAAATGAAAGGTAAATTAGAGTTAATTAGTTAATCAAAGTAACCTGATTTTAATTGTCTGTGCATACCAGTAGTACTAAGTCAAACATCTACCGTTGAAGCTAACTAGTTTAATTGGCATTTTACATGTATATGTCGATGGAGGTAAACATAGAGGTAGAAGTAGCTGAGCTAATTTCTTGATGCAAGCTTGCTTATGTGCACCGGACCATGCAAGCGAATCAGCCATCCTTTGTTAATCTGATACATGCATGCACTCCTCTATGTAGCAGTGCAAGATATTTTTGAAGTGTCGACGTGGCTTCAAACTAGTACTGGCTAAGGCTTAGTTAGTCTTTGTTTCTTACGTGGAGCGGTGCATGATAGGCAGCCTGTAAACTTTGGACACGTGCACCTGATGGTCTAATCTAGCACCGAAGAGGTAAGCGGCAAGATATTTGATCAGCTGCTTCTAGCGGTCAGTCGGCAAAGCGGCCGGCTAGGTTAGATATTTTTGGTGCCAAACCGTCCTAGCCTCCTTATAAATAGCTGTTGCCGCTGTGTACTCCTCACACCAGGACTTAGTTAATTAGGTCGAGAGAGTGAGCGCTGGAACACACATAGAGAGTGAGAGTGAGTCTTTGAAGAGAAAGAGAGAGGCGATACCATGCGTGTATACTAGTTTTAGAGGAGGCGATGGGATTTATAGTGGAGGAGGTGTTGTTGGTAGCCTCTCGTAGCAGAGAGCCATGGTTTGGTGTTGTACTGCCATGGGATTATACAGTTGCCGGTTTTATATTGGACAATATATTGATCTGGATCTTATTATCGATCAACTGGATCATGTTTATTCAGGCAAGCTGCTTTATACATCTCTCATATACTTTGTGAAGTATAATTTGCTGTTTAAAATTCATCTATATTAGTTGGTAGAGATATGTGAGCTTCCGTTGAAGTATTTGTGGTCTAATACGTCGGTGTCGACATTCGGTGATGGATCCGCAGGAGCCACCGATACGAACCAGGTATTTAGCATGAGTATGGAGTTGTGAAGTGAACATCTTGATAATGTTTTTAAATAGAAAATTTGGTGCTACGAAAGTAAACGTATTGTGCCGGTCACAGTTCAGGTATGGGACTGTCTGAGTTCTCCGCTGGGGGCGGCCCTTGTTCATGGAACGTGTCAGTGATGGATCCGTAGGAGCGACTGACATCAGTAAGTCAAGGTGTCCGGGTCTTAGTGGGATAAAGAGCTTTGCTCTTCTGGAGCCTGTGTGGTTCTAGTCGAGGCTGTTGATGTCGGGTACCCCTCTGCAGAGTGTAAAAGCGTGGAATTTCACCCCTGTGACTCCCGGGTTTGGGAATGCTTACTTTCATGTGTGGCACCATGTCTAAATTGCTTAATCACTTTAACCACCTGTTTTTAGTAAAGCATTTCTATTTTACAATTTATATGATTGTGTATAATCTGCTTGCTAAGTATGATTTATCGTACTCATCCAGCTCCCCTTTATTTTTTTTAGACGTAGCGGTTGGCGGTCGAAGACGAGATTGGACCAGCGGGTGGGAAACGCTAGATAATTATTTGTATTTGTTGTAAATGTAAAGAAACTTATAATATTAATAGATGAGCTGTTGTGATGCACTGTGCTGGTCAATTCCTGCATTTTTAGCCTTGCGCGTGTATAGGCTTTTCGGTCTATAGGCGCGTGGCGGCTGTCATTCTACCGGGCCGGGTCTCGGAGCGTGACAGTTAAAATGGTATCAGAGCTCTAGGTTTAGGGTGCGGGGCAAAATTGGGTAGATCATAGTTTACCATTAGTAATCGGTAGAAATATTTTCTTGGTGGGTGCAACTAATTATGAAGAGTTCCTACGGGTTGTTCGATTTCTAAATTGCCTTGTTCAAACTAGTGTTGCTATAACCATATATAGTCTGCTAGAATTTAAAAGGTAACATATGCAGTACTTGTTCGTTGCGAACTTATGACTTCCTGCATGCTTGCTCTAAATTAATGGTTGCTTATATTGAGCCACACTTATTAATTCTTGAGCATAGTTTAAATCATATTTTTATGATGTGCAATTGAAATATGTTTGGGTAAATTTTAGTTTTGAATTTCGGGGACGAAATTCTAATAAGGTGGGTAGGATGTGGTAACCCAAAATTTTGAGTTAGTAATTAATTTAAGTCAACTGATAATTAGCTTGTAACTATTTTATTTTTTGGCTAATATTTAGTATTTAAATGAAAGGTAAATTAGAGTTAATTAGTTAATCAAAGTAACCTGATTTTAATTGTCTGTGCATACCAGTAGTACTAAGTCAAGCATCTACCGTTGAAGCTAACTAGTTTAATTGGCATTTTTTTTTTTGAAATTCAATAAAAAGCAAGCAAGACGCCTCATTAAAAACCTTCCAGTCCCCATAGGTACCCTGGTAAGGAAAAGAGTGCGTCAGAAACTTGCTGCGTCGAGTTTACATGAACGATTACAGCATCTCAACTGAGATCAGCTCCCTAACACAGTCTGGTGCATCATTGCTAAGAGACCCATTAAACCCAGCTTTACCTAATTGCGCTAGCACATGCGCTATACCATTGCTCACCCGATCCACTTTCGAGACGACAATATCACGGAAGACCTTGAGCAATTCTCTAGCTTCTAAAATGAGAGCCCAGCTAGGTGATTGTTCTTCAGAATCAGACGAAATAGAATTAACAGCACGCAAACAATCTAACTCCAAGATTGCCGGCCAATGTCGGAGATGCACCAGGTGTCATAGCCCATCAAGACATGCTAGTATTTCCGCTTCCTCTGCGCTACCACAGGAGGGAATACTTTTCCACTCCGTCAAAAGTACCTTGCCGCTATGGTCTCGAATGACGATTCCTATACCTCCTTGCTTTGAAACGGCATCCCACCCGGCGTCAACGTTTGCTTTGATTTTCCCCTCACTCGGCGGCTTCCAGAGGAAACTTGCAGAAGCTTCTCATCGCCTCCCGGATGTCGATGGAGGTAAACATAGAGGTAGAAGTAGCTGAGCTAATTTCTTGATGCAAGCTTGCTTATGTGCACCGGACCATGCAAGCGAATCAGCCATCCTTTGTTAATCTGATACATGCATGCACTCCTCTATGTAGCAGTGCAAGATATTTTTGAAGTGTCGACGTGGCTTCAAACTAGTACTGGCTAAGGCTTAGTTAGTCTTTGTTTCTTACGTGGAGCGGTGCATGATAGGCAGCCTGTAAACTTTGGACACGTGCACCTGATGGTCTAATCTAGCACCGAAGAGGTAAGCGGCAAGATATTTGATCAGCTGCTTCTAGCGGTCAGTCGGCAAAGCGGCCGGCTAGGTTAGATATTTTTGGTGCCAAACCGTGCTTTTTTTTCGATAAAGAGCGCTTTATTACTTAAAGTTTAAGTATTATACCCGGCCTCTGCATAACAAAGATGCACACAGCCCAAACCAAAGTCAATATCTGATAAAAGCGAAATTACATATCATGATGAGCAATTGCAATCTCGCCTACTCTGAGGGACCGATACGAAGACTATGCGGCCATCCATGTTGGGAAAAAGTATCCATCGCTGTAGCCTCCAATCGCACACAGACCTCCGTAAAGAGGTCTCTGTCCTCCACCCTCTGAAGAGAGGACCATAAACGAAGCGTGCTGATACCTCGGTAGATAACCTGCAACATGGAAGATTGTTTGTCATTAAACACTTTATCATTTCTACATAGCCATAGCGACCAAATAAAGGCAATCGCTCCCACCCTAATATGCTTCTTAAACCTATGGTCTATACCGTTAAGCCAATTACCAAAAATATTGGCAATACTGCGTGGCGGATATAAGGTTGAAGCTACTTGGATGACTGACCATACAGAACGTGCAAAACGACACTGGAAGAAAAGGTGTTTAATGGTTTCATCTTGAGAGCAGAAAACACATTTTCTACAGCCATGCCAATTCCGCTTTGCAAGGTTATCTTTGGTTAAGATGACTCCTTTACGTAGGTACCATCCAAATACCTTTATCCGTAATGGAATCTTCAGTTTTCAAAGCCTGTTATTACTAACTTTGTCCAATGGAATATCTGGTTGGATTAGAGCATTGTATATGGAAGCTACAGAGAATTTACCACTCTCATGAAGATTCCAACGAAATTCATCATGTCCAGATTGTAATTGGCTATTTGCCAAACGTAGAAGTAAGACGTTCCAAGGTGCCAAACCGTCCTAGCCTCCTTATAAATAGCTGTTGCCGCTGTGTACTCCTCACACCAGGACTTAGTTAATTAGGCCGAGAGAGTGAGCGCTGGAACACACATAGAGAGTGAGTGAGTCTTTGAAGAGAAAGAGAGAGGCGATACCATGCGTGTATACTAGTTTTAGAGGAGGCGATGGGATTTATAGTGGAGGAGGTGTTGTTGGTAGCCTCTCGTAGCAGAGAGCCATGGTTTGGTGTTGTACTGCCATGGGATTATACAGTTGCCGTTTTATATTGGACAATATATTGATCTGGATCTTATTATCGATCAATTGGATCATGTTTATTCAGGCAAGCTGCTTTATACATCTCTCATATACTTTGTGAAGTATAATTTGCTGTTTAAAATTCATCTATACTAGTCGTCAACCCGTGCGCCTGCACGGTCTAGTATGTTCTAAAAATGAAAAAATATGCCTCAGGGTCTTTGCATTTTTTTTGTTCCCACATTCTAGGAGTAGATGATAGTGAACATATACATATATGCAAAATAGCCTTTTACCACCGGTGGTAGCTATGCACCCACCATCCACCATTAGATTTGCTATAGAGAGCATGACTTTTCCTACCATGCGCACAAGATTTAATAGATGGAAGCAACGGCGTTTGCAATATATCTCCATCTCACACCACCTCTCAACACAGCCACCCCAACACACCACACCATGCAACCTATTAGCTT
Source organism: Dactylis glomerata (assembly GCA_007115705.1). Taxonomy (NCBI): domain Eukaryota; kingdom Viridiplantae; phylum Streptophyta; class Magnoliopsida; order Poales; family Poaceae; genus Dactylis; species Dactylis glomerata. The sequence goes on along the minus strand of QXEO01000524.1, from coordinate 3,627,344 downwards.
CTCCACCCAAATTAACCACACACACACACGCCTACTACACCATCCACTCAACCCATCCATCCAAAGCCACCATACCATGCAACCATACAAACAAATCATCTCATCTCACCGCCCCATTGTGTACTCATAGCTACCCTTCCCTTTTTTATTTAGCATTTTCTGATACATGGCATGTCTGGTAGGTTACTTGGTTAGGAAAGTGTGCAAGGCAACTCGGCATGGCATGTCCGAAATCACCACCTGATCGGTTAGAAAAATGTGCAAGGAAACTCGGCATGGCATATCCCAAATCACCACCTGCTCTAGCCATCCACGGTTGCCATTCTAAGTAGCCATTCAGAAGCACCATATGCATGCAACAAACGGAAGCTTTTCATCCGTTATCACTAACATCTCCTGCTCTCTACATCGCATGCGGTAGGAGTATCATGCTCACACAATCAAAGGACTATGCATGCATGCATAGCTACCACCGGTGGTAGCAAATCCGCGTTGATACGTATATTTTGAATATAAATTTATAATTATGTGAGTTCCTATTTCCCACCCACATCATACATTTCATTAATTAGTTCTAATTTAGAGACAATTTTGTAGTATTGTGCTCTCTAAGCTTTAGTTATCCTCTTATATGATATAATTTTCTTATAGTAATATTTTCTTCTGTTTCCTTGCCCTACGTGTAGAAGTTCTCGCTACGGCTATTGTTGCATTTAGATCCAAGCCATATATAATCCATATACGTAGTGTTGTGTTTAATCCATCTAATTAAAATGAGATTGACCAAATTTTTTCATAGATTTATGTTGAGCATTCAGCATGTGTCTGATGTCTTGGTCCTTCTTTACTTCTCTTGACTAATAAAAAGATCAATAAAGTAAGTACATTTTTATACAGAGAGTTTGGGAGAAAATGTGTTGTACTATGAATTATTCGGTGATTTCATAGTTCACTCAAACAACACTAATTTCAAGAGGCGCTTGTTCTATTAATAATTGATTTGAATCTGAGGATAACCTAGTGTATACGTAGTAGAAACGTTTTTCACAGTAAATGATTTTTTTGCATTTATGTATAATATAATGTGTAGTGTTCGTTGTGCTTGGTCATTTGTTATGTCCTGTAGAATAATATTAATTATTCTCTATTTCTTATTGGACCTTTAACTAAAACTAATGCCAAGGAAAAAGGCAAAAGCTACGTGACACCACAAAAATGGATCATGCATACGATGTAGATCTTATTAATTAGTTGAACTGTTTAAGTGTGCTCTATTGGCAAACTGATTTCGCCAGATCAAACGGTCTAAGTAGTTTTTAACCGTATCATAATGTAGAGGACAGAAAAGAGACATTTTTTATGGCTTATCAAGAATAGTAGAAAATAGAAACAGCGTACCTGGAAATAGTGAACATGCTCTTCTTCCACTCCTAATTTAACCACTTTCTGTCCACCTCCACCTAAATTTTATGGATTGAGAGTTGTGGTAAACTCATAATTATAGTTTAGAGGTACTTCTGAATCTACAGTTGCAGCAGTATCAGCACTTCAATATTTTCTCATACAGCCAGCATGCTTATTCCACTCTTTTTTTTATTTGTATACGGTGACCAATAAATAAGCTTATCCACGAAACATACTACAGGGAGATGAACCTATAATGTAAATAATGCAAATATCAGTTAGTACCAAGACATAAGCAAAAAAAACATGATTTCCTAATGGAAATTAAATTTCCTTATGTAACGAACCAACATACAAAAATGTAGAAATAAAACAATTTAACACATGTATTCCCTAGACCTATTTTTTCCTTTAATTTGTTTTCCCCTTTAAGTTCGGTTGTATAACAAAACCTAGATTTTTTAATTAATATTAATACCAAGACATGGAAAATATCTAGTACGAAAAAAACAAAGTTCTTCGGATAGAGCATCTTTTTTTTCAAAATGGTATAGAATATACAACAGTGGACTTTATGCAATAAAGTATCATGAGATACCTTGCTCTCAACCATATGCAAATTTTTTGTAGTCTTTGTAGCACAAACCTTTTTACTTTGTTGCCATAAAAAATGAAAATCCTTAGTCTGATCACATAATTTCGTAGCAGACTGAACATTCGTAAATCTGAAGTAAAAAGAAGAACGCGCATGAATATTCTTAAATAAAGTGCGAGCGATGACCAGAAACAGAGCACCACTTCTACGTCCCAGTTTAGCTTCTTGCGACCAGCGCTGTTTGCATTAGATGGAAATAAATCAAAGATTGGATTAGAGTGCAGGAAAAAAAGAACAACAGTCCGATAATCAAAGAACATCAAAGTCTGAAGATAGAGAACAGGAGAAGGGACTGATCTGCCGCCCCACGAAGGCCTGTCATGCTTACCTTTTTGATGCATCTCCAATCCTGACAACGCCTTTATACTGCAAAATCAATACGAAAGCATCCATTCATTGTAGGCGTGATCATGAACTGGAGTGATAGGTTGACATGCCTACAGTGACGATCGTACATTGTCTGGTGCTCGAAGCTCTCCAGTCCAGTTTGCCGCTGTTGAGGCGTTTGAGGCGCGCAAGACGAACGTCCAATGTCTAGAGCAGGCAGCTCCACAGCTCGCACCGTTGAGATGCTCGAGGCACGCAAGACGAATGTCTCGAGCCTGCCGGCAGCTCCGCAGCTCGTCGCTGTTGAGACGCTCGAGGTGCGCAAGATTAAGAGGGGGCAGGACAGCAGCGGCTCGTGAGACCAGGAGGACGTCATCCTCAGTTGCAGATACAGATAGAAGATGGATGCAGCGATGCTCATGGAGGCGCGACCCTGAGAGGAGATGGGATGGCGGCGGCCTAAGATACGGGAAGGATCGATCGGATTGTACTTTTCCGATATACGATGGATGCGTGTAGAACTATGTTTAGACTATACGGGTTGTGTGCATCTCTAGGACTCTCAACAAACTCGAGTAGATATTTTTTAAAAGGAAGACACGATAGATCTCTTTCGGCTCATCATTAGATCGTAACCACAAAATTTAGATCGTACGGTTGTTTCTACCGTTTCCTCCAGGATTAACGTGGAGGCTCGTATGGTGCCTCCAATTAGTAAATATAAGATTAGTTGGTAGAGATATGTGAGCTTCCGTTGAAGTATTTGTGGTCTAATACGTCGGTGTCGACATTCGGTGATGGATCCGCAGGAGCCACCGATACGAACCGGGTATTTAGCATGAGTATGGAGTTGTGAAGTGAACATCTTGATAATGTTTTTAAATAGAAAATTTGGTGCTACGAAAGTAAACGTATTGTGCCGGTCACAGTTCAGGTATGGGACTGTCTGAGTTCTCCGCTGGGGGCGGCCCTTGTTCATGGAACGTGTCAGTGATGGATCCGTAGGAGCGACTGACATCAGTAAGTCAAGGTGTCCGGGTCTTAGTGGGCTAAAGAGCTTTGCTCTTCTGGAGCCTGTGTGGTTCTAGTCGAGGCTGTTGATGTCGGGTACCCCTCTGCAGAGTGTAAAAGCGTGGAATTTCACCCCTGTGACTCCCGGGTTTGGGAATGCTTACTTTCATGTGTGGCACCATGTCTAAATTGCTTAATCACTTTAACCACCTGTTTTTAGTAAAGCATTTCTATTGTGTATAATCTGCTTGCTAAGTATGATTTATCGTACTCATCCAGCTCCCCTTTATTTTTTTTAGACGTAGCGGTTGGCGGTCGAAGACGAGATTGGACCAGCGGGTGGGAAACGCTAGAGAATTATTTGTATTTGTTGTAAATGTAAAGAAACTTATAATATTAATAGATTAGCTATTGTGATGCACTGTGCTGGTCAATTCCTGCATTTTTAGCCTTGCGCGTGTATAGGCTTTTCGGTCTATAGGCGTGTGGTGGCTGTCATTCTACCAGGCCGGGTCTCGGAGCGTGACAGGAGGTGTTGCCCACCTGTTCACGATGGCAATCTCAACGGAACTAGACGGTGGAGGTCTAGGCCGCCACCACGCTGCCGAGAATTAGGGATCCCGGCAGGCTCCACTGTCTACCAGCCTAGGATTGGAGGAGGCCCCCCAAGCTGGTCGACCACCGCGGCTACTGCATCACCATGGCGCGTTCCCGCACCAGGCCCAGAGCCGTAGCCCACTAGGCCCGTCCAAGCTTAGATCGGGCCCGGTCGCCAAGCGCCACCAGCATTCGGCGGCCTCCATGCACAGCAGCCTGCCACTGTGTGCCATCCGCGCTGCCAACGCGCCTCCTTCGCGCCGCCGAGGAGCTGCCAACGTCGAGCTCCACCGCCGAGTCACGTGGGCCACGAGGGAGAGGGAAAGGGGGCCCACAGCCGCCGCTGCCCGCGCGGGCTTTGCCCAGTGACGCCCTCCAACAGCGGTGAGAGGAGGAGTTCGGGGAGAGGAGCCCTCGGCCGGCGGTTAGGGTTTCTCCCCGGGTCGCTCGTGGGAGCAATAGCGGGAGGGACGAAGCGGTCTGCTTTGAACGATTTTATTACGTTTTGTCTCATTCAAACTACGATTACATTAAGAATTATGTAGCGGAGGGAGTACAACAAACACACGTTTATCTAAAGGTACCTTATCTAAATCCCAGCCCCGTATTTCGAAGTGCAAGTGCAGTGAGTGTAGCTACAAACATGTCATGTATTTTCAGCTGCACCGTACATACCTCCAAATGCACGTGTTGTACTTTCAGATGCAGCGCAACCACTGGTGGAAAAAGGGCCTATGGTCCCGGTTCATTTGGGCCACTGGTCCCGGTTGCCGAACTGGGATCCATTACTCGGGACCAATGCCGGTCCCGGTTCCAGCACGAACCGGGACCGAGAGGTCTCCACGTGGACGCGCTGCGGCGCGAGAGGGCCTGGGTCATTGGTCCCGGTTCGTAGAACGAACCGGGATCGTTGATCCAGGTTTTTTTTCTATTTAGGGTTCAGGGTTTTATTTGGTGTGTTTTGTATTCAATTTAGTGGTATTATATATATACAGCAATAATGAAGGAACCACACTATATATATATATTACACATCATGGTCACGAATATATTATTCACCGTCTCATCCGTCGTGCTTGGTCGCTATTACAATCGGTAACTCACACAAATTTGATTTTACATTTTCTTTTTTACACTTCACCCTTCTAAATGAACCGGGTAATAGTACTCTCCTTTCGGATCTATGACTTGTTCCAATAAGAATCCGACAATTTCCTCTTGAATTGCTTGCACGCGTTCCCGTGGTAGAAGACCGTCCCGCATCCGTTCGATCTAATTTAAAGAAGGGGATCAATATATATGAATGAAACTAAACACAGTTGATGGTAATAAAATAATGTTGAGATTATTGTTTATCGTACTTCAAGTTTTTTGATGTTTCGGTCTGCACCCTTCTCTTTGGTCGTCTGGCGAATAAACTCGCAGACATAGTATCCACATAAGTTATTCCCAGCTTCTTGCCTCAAGCACTTTACGAGAACGGAGTTCAATCAAAATAAGAATCAAGCATGATAATTGTATTGAAACTAGAATCAAAGAGATGCGTGGATCTAGCAAGTAGTACTTACATTCAATGGTTTAAATATAAGCTCTGGCTTCCAAACACCCCTAGTGTTGGCGGTGAACCGTTTCCAAGCCTTCTGGAGGCATTCCTGCATGTTCGCCCAGTTTCCTAAAGGTGTGCGTTTTGAGTCCATGACTTTGACTACTCCTTCGTCAACACTAATGATTAACAGAATAAAGTGGAAGCTGCACAGACATAACGAGTCAAATAGCTTAACATCGAGTAAAGCGAAAACAAAATGTGTACAAGACAGTAACACTCACTCGAAGTTGTAAGGAAATAGTATTTCCTTTCTGTTGCTGAAATACTTCAACGATTGTACCAAGTTATCCTCTGTCTCTTTGGGTTTTTTTTTAGAGTATCTTCATGAACAAAATTGCAGTCAACGAACCCAAGGTCAAAGATTCCTCCTCGGTCGCATTCGAGAATCTTCATTCTGCATATATAATTAGTATAATGATGAGTAAGATTATACAAGCAACGAATGAGCTGAGCTAGAAAGACTTAATAATACTTACAGGCAATAGGCACTGACAATAGTTTTGTCGAGGGCGTCTTGTTGGTAAAACTGAAATAATTCTAAAAATTCCATCAGTAAGAAGCCATCTCCATGACCGTAATGGTGGTGTTTATATCCAGCATAGATCCAGTTTGTGGATTCAGCACAGGCTTGTATGTACCAGTTATGTAATCTCCGCATTTTTGTTGGTAGATCTTTGACTAACTCGGGTTTGACGAGAGGATTCCCGTACCGGTATTTGTACGCTATTTGCTGGTACCCCTCGAACTCATCCAGACGGCTCATGTACTCAGCAATAGACAGTCCATATAACTTGGCCTTTTCTCCGTAGAGTTGAATAAACTCCGGATCAATGTTCGGATCATGCCGCTCCTAGGCTCTCCACTGATTGGTATCGTACACTTTGAGCGGTTCGATCGATTGATTTTTATGTTGTCCGAGCTGGGCAACTTCTTTCCCGACTCTCTGCTCTTTTGCCTCAGCCGACTTGGTAATAGAGCGATTATAGTCAGGTGTGAGCGCTATGGGTTGGTGAAGCTGAATCTTAAGCGCGGCTGCTTTGGCTTTATCTTCTGCGGTGACCGGGAAGATCAATGGCTCCGTCGGCTTTGGATTTTTCTTGTTAGCCATGTCAGTCTTCCACTGTTGATAATGGGCATCTGCAGCCGTAGCAATTTACTCATCTGTCTTCTCGTAAGGAAGCTTCTTCATATTCTGATGAGGTACTCTTGGGAGGGGCGATAGCTTACGTTTCGGTGATTGGAACGTGCTCTTGCTGCTGCTGGTGGTGCTGCCCCTCTTAGTATACATCCGCTTTAGTCTCTGAGGCTCAGGGGACGGAGACGGCTGACGCGGCGGCGGAGACGGCTGAGGCGGCGGTGGAGACAGCTGCGCTGAGTGGTGAGGCGGTGAAGGCGACGGTTGCGCTGGAGAATGGTGAGGTGGCGGCGAAGGTGGACTGCTGCTCTAAGGAGTGGGTGGCCTTGGCGGGACATAATTTGGAAGCACGATGTGCTCCTTTGGCCATACAATAGTCCCCCCTTTGGCTTCTCCTAGTTCAGTCAGGTCCCTATCTTCCCCTGCAGGGTGGTCCAGCTTCAGCTCCTCAAAATCTTGCTTGACATCATCTACCGTGACGACAGCGTACCCTTTTGGAATCGGTCTGCAATGCCAAGTTCCGTTAGGCACAGTTGGTACGGCCATGCCGACCGCCGCCGTCACCCTTAAGTTCATAACTTGCACCTTTAGCTCACAAGCTGTGCTCTCCGTGATATCATCCACTAGGTAGCGTTTTGGAGGAGCCATCGTCAGTGCATCATCATCACCATCGTGGAGCTGGGTGGAAGCGACGCTGCTTTTCTTATTTGATAGGGCGTCGGTACCATCGAATGCAGCTTCTACCATGTGCCGCTGAGATTGGCCGCTGATACCTTGTTGGCTAAGTCTGTCGAGTTGATCCTGCTGCCGCTTTAATGCTTCTTCTACATTATGCAGCCGGTCTGCAGCTGCCGCTTTCTCAGCTGCCTCCCTTTCCTTTCTCCTCTGATGACTTTTATCGGGATATCTCTTCATTTCCGTGGGGAAGGCAACCTTCCACGGCTTGGAGCCCGGTGTGCCTCGTGCTCGTCCGGTGTGTTCATCATTTTTGAGGGCTCGTGTGAGCTCGTCATTCTCTCTATCGGGAACGAACCGTCCCGCTTCCACATCTTGTACTGCACTTCTAATATCTTCGATAGGCAGTAGGGGATGATCTTTGTGTTTCTGGGTATATATTGCCCTCCCTTCTTCGTCCAACCTGCCCCCATGGCCGTAAAACCAGTTTCTCGCCCGTGGTGTCCATGTTGTGGGCTCTGGTCTGATCCCGGCAGCAATATACTTGACCTCAAGTGCATCCCACTTAGGCATGCAACCGGCGTAGCCAGCAGACCCCATATTATGGTGGTACACTTTCTTAGCAGCGTTCTCTTTATTTATTCTCGACCTTTCCAAAGCTTTCTCCGATGTCTTGTACTTCACAAAATCAGCCCACTGGTGTCTTAACTTAGCATAGCCGGCTTGATTAAAATCCGGAGTCTTGTCTAACTTGACAAACTTAAGGTACAGTTTCTTCTTCCAGTTCTTGAATGCCTCGGCCATCTTGATCAGAGCAAACTTCTTGACTCTTTTAAGTAGCTCCTCATTTGCTTTCTTCTCCTCATCTGGATTCACATCTAGCCTCGGCAGGAGGAAATTAAGCATAAGCCTGTCAAAAAGCTTATCTTTGGCGACGTCGCCGACAAACAGGACTCCACCGCTGCTTGGCCGATTCCATTCTTGAACGATGATCGGGATGTGGTCCCTCACAAGAACTCCACATTGCTTGACAATTTTTTTTGCGACATCTTCAGGAGCTAGCGGTTGGCCGTCTACACCGACCACTTCGATCCTATATCTCACTTTGTTATCCAAGTTTTTGGTTGGGCCTCGTTTTGTTCTGACGGAACAAGTGCTCGATCCGGAGGGCTAAAAGAAGAAAGAGTGTTAATATATGCATGTATATATATAGACAGTCGGGCATTACAAAAAAACATATATACACCTCGCCGGAGTTTCCGAGATTTAAGGTTCGGCCGGAGCCGTCGTCTTCTCCCTCGTCGCCTTCTCCCTCGTCGCCTTCTCCCTTGTCGGCTTCTCCCTCACCGGCTTCTCCCCCGTCCCAGGCTTCTACCTCACCGGAGTCATCTCCTCGGTTGAGAGATTCATCTCCCTCACCGGAATCGTTCAGAAACGTCCTGGTGACATCAATATCTACATTTTCTCGGATCATTCCTTGGAGGAAGTATTCATCATCTTGACTTTTTTTATGTGCTGGATCCATAGTTTGTGCAATATACCGACATTTGTTAGTTAGAATACACGCTATATATTCAAAATGCACGCTAAAACTAATTTTAACTAATTCTAATTCTAACTAACAAACTAACACTAACTTCTAACTAAGTACTAAGTAATATACTAACTACAATCTAACCTAACTAACTAACTAAGGGCATTCCTATTCGGCGCTTCAAGCGCCTGTTACGGGTGGACGCCTGAAGGCATGTTCTTAACCGGACAAAAATAAAAGATTTTTATTTCTATTGGGCCAGCCCACTAAGATTTTAACGCCTGTGGGGGGTGCGCGTCAAATAGGAATTGCCCACAGCACCCAGCGGACAAAAGAGGCCGAAAAAACAGCACCAGCGGGCAAAAGAGGCCCAAAAAACAGCACCGCGACTCGTCGGCCCGCGTCAGTGCGTCAGTGCGTCAGTACGTCTTCTCCAACACGACGCCCGCATCAGTGCATCTCCCGTCGCCTCGAGTCCCGCCGCGTCAGTGCTTTGGGCGCCCCGCCGTCACCTTCAATGCCTGCCGCGGCATCAACGCCGGCGTGCCGATTGGGCTGCCGCTCGGTGGCATTCATTGCGGCCGCTGGACGCCCGGCCACTGGCCCCTTTAAAAGGAGGCCAACGGAGCCGCGGCCACCAGCCTCCATCGCCGTAGCCACCGCAGCCGCCAGAGCCACCACATCCCGGCCACCACAGCCCAGCCATGGGGTTCTGGAAGAAGGGCAAGGGCAGCCACGACCACGAGGCCGGCGGGTCTGGATCACGCCGGTCTCCTCCGCGCCGCTCTCCTCCGCGCCGGCCTGGACGCCAGTCTCCTCCGCGCCGCGCCAGGACGACCTCGCCGCAGCGCCAGCGTGATCGCCGGTACATTCCGGTGAGTCACTGCCAGGCGTTGTACCAGTGCGGCCAGAGCGTGGACTGGCCGGACTGCAGCCTCCCCGGCGGGTGGCACCTCAACAGCCGGCGCGTGCCGGTCCCGCCGGTGCCGCGTTTCGGCCCGGAGCGGGTCGCCGAGATCCGCCACCGCCGCGCGCTGATGCCGGCGCGCCTCCGCGCCGATCCCGCCTTTGGCTACGAAAGCCAATGGTGGGACAACTTCGGGCCGCGGGAGCACGACCCGGTGCGGCGGGCGGCCTTCCTAGGGGAGGTCGCCCCCAACCCCTATGCCGGCGTGTACATGCCGGAGCCGGGGCCAGAGCCGCCGCAGGCGGAGCCCTTCATCGAGGAGATGGAGGAGGACGCGGAGGAGGCGCCGCCGGAGGTGGGCGGCGACGACATCCCTGGCGAGGAGCCCAGGGACGACACCGACGACTTCGTCGGCTGCGTCGCCTACGGCATCCTCGACGCGATGGACCACGACGAGGCGCCGCCCCCCCTGCCACCGATGACCGAGGAGGAGGAGCTCCGGGTCGCCGTCCTCATCTCCGAGGAGGAGGAGAAGAGGCGGTGGGCCGGCATCGACACGGCGCTGGCCATTTCCGTGCACCAGCAGCACGGCCGGCCACCGTCGCCGCCACCGCAGCGTGCGGCGACTCCACCGCCGCCTCCTCCACCAGGCCCGCCGCCGCCGCCACCGCGTGCGGCGACTCCACCGCCGCCTCCTCCACCAGGTCCTCCTCCACCGCCTGCGGCCAACTGGCCGTGGCCGCAGGGGCCCTACATCATCCTCCCCGACGAGGACGACGAGTAGGCCGCGGCGAGGACGACGACGCTGCCGCCCCTGTGCCCGCCCCGACGAGGGCTTTTTATGTTTTTTTTATTTCTATGTATTATATATATATAAGTAATGAAAAATTTGCTTACGGCAATTTAAATGAGACATTTAAAAAAAGAAAAAAATTGGCCAAAGGGCCGGCCGGCCGGGCCGGGAAGCTTCCTCCCGAGGAGCTCACCGTCGAAGGGGGGGCGGCGGCGCTGGGGGACGGGGCGGCCGCAGGGGGGCGTCGGGGGCGGCGCTGGGGGTGCGGGGCGGGCGCACGGGGCCGGGCGTCACGGCGGCGCTGGGGGGGGCGGCGGCGCAGGGGGCACCTGCAGAGAGAGAATGTGATGAGCGGCGGCGCGGGGAGAAAAGGGAGAGGTCGCGGCGGCGGCGGCGCTCACCTCCTACGGCGGCAGCGGCGGCGCTCTCCGAGGACGGCGGCTTGAAACTCGGACAGCCTGCCGGCGTGGTTTCGCTTCGCGCGCAAAAGTCCTTAGCAGTTTCAGCCGATTTGGGGGGAAGTGGGGGGAGGAAGAAGGGCCAGTTATATTTGGGGGGGTCATTGGTCCCGGTTGATGGCATCAACCGGGACGAATAGATCAACGGTCCCTGTTGATGCCACAAACCGGGACCAATGACCTGGGCGGGGGGCGCTGCTGAGCCGCCACGTGTCCAGGATCATTGGTCCCGGTTCGTGGCACCAACCGGAACCGTTGCTATCTATTCGTCCCGGTTGATGCCATCAACCGGGACCGTTGATCCATTGTTTTTCTTTTTTGTTTTTCTGTTTTAACTTTCTGTTTTCATTTTAACAGGAAAAAACTTTCTTTTATTTAAAATTTGAAAAAACTTTCAACAGGAAAAGTGTTTCAATTTAAATAACTAATCCAAAACCATTTTCTGTTTTCAAAATTATTAATTCTAACTAAACAATTTTACTATTTTTAATAAAAAATGCACTAACACGTTTAAAACGGGCATAAGAAATTCAAAAATGATCCAAACAATGTGAAACCTTCGTGTGGTGTCATATTATGTGTCATAGTTGCAAGGAAAAATATTGAACTTGGAAAATTGCAAACGTCATAAAAAATCCTTCACAAAATGACCTATCATGTTCGAGGTTTCATGGCATTTAGGTCAAACCACCAATGTTATGGCTAGAATCAGGGCATAGTTTGTGATAATGTGCCCATAATGTGCACACATGTGCATCTTGGGATGGCTTACGATGTTGCAGGAGGAAGTTTTCGTTTTCGACGCACGAAATAGCCAATTTCCATTTTTGAGGTGCCGAAATTGGGGTGTTCTATGAAGGAACCACCAAATTAAAGTTTGGCATTGGCACCAACCCATTTTTCAAAAATACTAGACCACCTTAGATGGACCAATTGCCAACCGGTGTATCAGAAACCTTACCGTCCATCCCTCATGAAAAAGACAAATTCCTGCCGATTCGATAGGAGGGTGCCCATATTTGAACTACAAGTACAGGATATAATGCTTGTGAATTTTTTTAAAAATCATTTATAGGTTCACAACATGCTATTTCACGAGAGATCTACTTCAAGTTTAGCGAGGCGCAGCCCCGGGCTAAGAAGCTTCAAGCCCGCCGTTTTGAATATAGTTTGAAACGGGCATAAGAAATTCAAAAATGATCCAAACAATGTGAAACCTTCGCGTGGAGTATTCAAAAATGAAACTCTCCCTACCTTCTAGGTTGGCTTGTTGAGCTGCTTGCCATGGCGTATTGATGCTACATGCTTTATCTCATCGAGCAGTGCATCCACCCATGCGTCCTTATCCTGCCGATAGCTTTAGTCCCGGTTGTGTCCACCAACCGGGACTAAAGGTTACCCACACGTCCTTATCCCACCGACAGTTTTGTTAGATGACACAAAAACCACCTTTAGTCCCGGTTGTACCCACCAGCCGGGACTAAAGGTTAGATAGTTTCCCGCGCCACTGCGTTCCCGCCTATTTTCTTCCCGCGCTTTCCACCTTTTCCCGCCTCCGTCTTCCCGCCATTTTTTCACTATATATATGTAGGCTTGGCCTCCATTTACATATCACATCTAGACTCATATCTGCAAACCTCATCACTCTCTCCCATGGCCTCCATCGTATCTCTAACCCCCAAGGAGGCGGAGGCGCTTTGCGCCTCAAACTACCCCTGCCCGCCGGGCTACCGCGTCCCCACCGGCTGGATGCTGAGCGTCGGAGGCATACCGGTCCTTCCTGTCCCTCTAGGTGTGGCGCGTCAGATGGCCATCACGAACCACTACTACTTCAAGCTCACGCCAGAGCAGCGGAGGAATCCCCAGTGGCATCCCGACTACAGCCCGACTTGGGACGCCTTCTTCATCAATCGGCGTGAGAGTGCGCTTGCCAGGCACGAGGAGGACGGCCCACCTTGTTCGAACTTCAACGAGGCCGGCCGTCGGCTGTGGTGGCGCGGCCGGACTCTCCAGAGCGTCATGGCCTACCGTGGCCCCCGCCTGCGCTACCCTCAGTCTCAGCCCACGCGTGCTCACCCGCCGAGGTTCGACTACCGCGACTTCGATGCCAGCGATGACAACGTCGACGACTACGACGACTACAGTGGCGACGTTTATAGGGCTAGGCATGACTATGACTGAATCACTCCAATATTATGTGTCATAGCTGCAAGGAAAAATATTGAACTTGGATAATTGCAAACATCATAAAAAATCATTCACAAAATGACGTGTCATAGTTTTCATACATTACATAGATTTACATAGGGTTTAGGGTAATTCTCCTTCATCGCGTATGTCGATCCCTTGCCTATGATCGCTTCTTAGGCCGTAACCATGGAGCATCTTCATTATTTAACGGGATGCAAGGGTCAGTTTTCACGGTGAAGGGCGGAATTTCTTCAAACTTATCATAATCTGCTGACATGTCTGTCTTGTCCTCGACTCCCGCGATGTTTCTTTTCCCTGAAAGAACTATGTGACGCCTGGGCTCATCGTCTGATGTATTCGTTTCCTTATTTTTCCTTTTTTCGGTCTGGAGGACATGTCCTTCACATAGAAAACCTGAGCCACATCATTGGCTAGGACGAATGGTTCGGCTCTGTAACCAAGATTCTTGAGATCCACTGTTGTCATTCCGTACAGCTGGTCCACCTTTACCCCTTCTCTATTCATGTTGACCCAACTGCACCGAAACAAAGGGACCTTAAAAGTAGGTCCATAGTCAAGTTCCCATATCTCCTCTATGTAACCATAGTATGTGTCCTTTTTCCCATTGTCACATGTTGCATCAAAGCGGACACCACTATTTTGGTTAGTGCTCTTTTTATCTTGGGAGATCATGTAAAATGTATTCCCATTTATCTCGTACCCTTGGAAAGTCAATATAGTCGCAGATGGTGTCGCGGCCAACAAGTAGAGCTGATCTCCAATAGTGGTGTCATTTATGAGATGTAATTGCAACCAAGTGCCAAAAGTCTCAATGTGATTTTCTTTAATCCAGTAGTCATCCTTCCCCGGGAACTTGGAGCGTACAACATTCATGTGTTCCTTGATATACGGAGCCACAAAGGTAGAACTTTGTAGAACTGTGTAGTGTGCTTGATTCAAAGAATGCCCGTCCCTAAATATCATTGCTTTCTTTCCTAGCGTGCCTTTTCCACTCAGTCTCCCCTCATACCGTGATTCAGGAACACCAATCGGCTTAAGGTCAGGAAGAAAGTCAACACAGAACCCAATGACCTCCTCTGTTCCATAGCCCTTGGAGATGCTTCCTTCTAGCCTTGCACGATTACGAACATATTTCTTTAAGACTCCCATGAACCTCTCGAAGGGGAACATATTGTGCAGAAATACAGGACCGAGAATGGAAATCTCATCAACTAGGTGAACTAAGAGATGCGTCATAATATTGAAGAAGGACGGGGGGAACACCAACTCAAAACTGACAAGACATTGGACCACATCCTTTTGTAGCCTTTCTAGACTTTCTCGATCGATCACCTTCTGAGATATTGCATTGAGGAATGCACATAGCTTCACAATGGGTACTCGAACATTTTCCGGTAGAAGCCCTCTCAATGCAACCGGAAGCAACTGCGTCATAATCACGTGACAATCATGAGACTTCAGGTTCTGGAATTTTTTCTCTGCCATATTTATTATTCCCTTTATATTTGACGAGAACCCAGCCGGGACCTTGATACTATTCAGGCATTCAAAAAAGATTTCCTTCTCTGCTTTGGTAAGAGCGTAGCTGCTTAAGTATTGACGGCCTTTATCAGTATGCTTGTTGTATGGGTCTTTGAAACGTTGCTGGTCCTCCCGTGCTTCTGGTGTATCTTTTGTCTTCCCATACACGCCTAGGAAGCCTAGCAGGTTCACGCAAAGATTCTTCGTCATGTGCATCACATCGATTGAAGAACGGACCTCTAGGTCTTTCCAATACTCAAGCTCCCAAAATATAGATTTCTTCTTCCACATGGCCGTGTGTCCGGTAATGGGGTCTTTCGGAACAGATTGACCGCCAGAACCCTTTCCAAATATTACTTCTAGGTCCTTCACCATACCAAATACATCAGCACCTTTAGGGAGCTTAGGCTTCTTCTGGTGATCTGCCTCACCGTTGAAATGCTTGCCTTTTTTTCTTACTTGATGATTGGTTGGAAGAAATTTACGACACTCCAGGTACACAACCTTCTTACATTTATCCAAATATGTACCTTTAGTCTTATCTAAACAGTGCGTGCATGCATTGTATCCCTTGTTTGACTGTACTGAAATGTTACTAAGAGCAGGCCAATCATTGATGGTTACGAACAGCAACGCTCGTAGGTCAAATGGCTCATGTTTGTGCTCATCCCACACCTTTACACCTGGTTCTGCCCACAGCTGCAATAGTTCATCGACTAATGGTCTTAGATACACATCAATGTCGTTGCCGGGTTGCTTTGGTCCTTGGATGAGCACTGGCATCATAATGAACTTCCGCTTCATGCACAACCAAGGAGGAAGGTTGTAGATACATAGAGTCACGGGCCAGGTGCTGTGACTGTAGCTCTGCTCCCCAAAAGGATTCATGCCGTCTGTACTTAGACCAAACCATAAGTTCCTCGCATCACCTGCAAAGTTTGAGTACTTTCTCTCAATGTTTCTCCACTGCGACCCATCGGCGTGGTGTCTCAGTTTTCCGTCTTTCTTACGCTCTTCGTTGTGCCATCGCAACAACCTAGCATGCTCTTTGTTTCTGAACAGACGTTTCAACTGTGGTATTATAGGAGCATACCACATAACCTTAGCAGGAACCTTCTTCCTGGGGGGCTCGTCATCACCCTCAACATCACCAGGGTCATCTTGTCTGATCTTGTACCGACATGCAGTGCATACCAGACATTTATCCATATTCTCATACTTCTCACCACAGTATAAGATACAGTCATTAATGCATGCATGTATCTTCTCCACATCTAATCCTAGAGGGCAGATAGTCTTCTTTGCTTCGTACGTTGTCTCGGGCAGCTCATTATCCTTTGGAAGCTTTGGCTTCATTATTTTCAGTAACTTCTCAAATCCCTTGTCAGATAAACCAGCCTCTGCCTTCCATTTCAGCAGTTCAAGTGTGGTACCGAGCTTTGTGCTGCCATCTTCGCAATTTGGGTATAATAACTTTTTGTGATCGTTTTACATGGCCTCCAACTTCAGCTTCTCCCTTTCTGTATCGCATTGTTGCTTTGCATCAGAAATGACCCGACCAAGACCATCACCGGGCTCATCCGATGCCCGTTGTTCTTCTTCATTGCCGCCTCCCTCTTCTTCATTGTCTTCCATTGCAGTATCACCGTATTCTTCAGGATAGCTGTCATCATCCTCTTCTTCATTTTCTTCCAGCATAACCCCTCTTTCTCCGTGCATGGCCCAACAATAATATCCGGGCATGAAACCTCTCCGAAGCAGATGGCTTTGAAGGATTCTCGGGGCAGAGTGCTCCGTCAAATTTCGACAGTCGATGCAGGGACAAGGCATAAAATTATCCACTTTGTTTGCCTTAGCCACATCGATAAATTTATGCAGGCCTGCAATAAAATCAGAATCGCGTCGGTCGCCGTACATCCATCGCATCCGCGCATCGATCTGCGTTATAATAATTAACTATTACAATAACATCGTGAATAGTGAAATGACCACCCACATGGACACATATGCAAGATTTTTATATCAGTTACAGATGAAGAAGATAAGGTTGCTAACCTCGGCGGAGGATACCGTGTTGTGCGAACTTAAATGTGGCATGGACATTTCGTCGAACACCTTGTGTGCAATCAAAGGAAAAAAAAGCTAGCACCCACACCACACACACAATCCAGCAAATTTTTGTGGGAAAGGGCAAAGGGCTGGGTATCAATTTATAGCCAGGGGAGGGTCTTTGATCCCGGTTCATGCCATGAACCGGGACCGATGATCCGCAGAGAGGCACATGTCATGCTGGGAGGCATTGGTCCCGGTTCATGCCACAAACCGGGACCGATACCCCGAAATGAACCGGGACTAATCTCCAGGCGGCATGAACCGGGACCAATACGTGTCATTGGTCCCCAGTGGCCAGCCGAACCGGGACAGATGACATTTGGGTGCTGGACCGAAGACCCTTTTTCTACTAGTGAACGTCTTCCAAGTACATGTCACATACTTCCATCCAGGTATAGCTTGCCCATACTTTCGATTACACGTCTTGTACTTCCATATGCAATTAGCGGGGTCCTACGTGTACACTAACATCACGAAGTAGAACTACAAGTATGCTAAAACCGTAGTACTCAATGAAGTACGAGTATAGTAGTTTTTGAAATACAGAAGAAAGGTTTATATCAATATGGGATATAGTTTTAAACATCTTGAGCCGAGAAAATCAATAGTAAAAACTGTTCACTTAAATTTCCAATTCAGAATAGAGTGCACGTACAACATATCACTTCTCCATGGTCAGAAGGAAAGTCTCACCAAACATTTTTGCTCTGACACATGTCAAGCATACCCACATGACACATGCCACGTGTCAAAAAATAGAGGAAACTAACAAATATTTACAGAGGTCAACATTTTTCTAATAATTATGTTGTTTCTCAAGGTGAATGGTAAGGATTGAAACAATTAAACCCTAAATTTAATCTAGACTCCAACATGCGCGAAGCTTGGCCATCATGTTGGCGGCATGTCACTCTCGTAGCCTCGAGCGCAAAGCCAGAACGTAACCCCCGGGCGTTGGACGTGGTGCGTCGTCAGCACTACAGCTGTATGGCTCTCTGACGTGTTTTTGCTAAGCATTTGGTGTTTAAAAAATATAGAACTTTGTTCTTGACTCCTATTGTCATGTGAGTTAGTCTATGTACTTTCTGTATTGAACTATTGATGGTATCGTATCAACATTACTGGTTGTTGTGAATTTAGCATTCACCAATCACTGGTGGAAAAAGGGCCTATGGTCCCGGTTCATTTGGGCCATTGGTCCCGGTTGCCGAACCGGGATCCATTACTCGGGACCAATGCCGGTCCCGGTTCCAGCACGAACCGGGACCGATAGGTCTCCACGTGGACGCGCTGCGGGGCGAGGGGGCCTGAGTCATTGGTCCCGGTTCGTAGGACGAGCCGGGATCGTTGATCCAGGGTTTTTTTCCCATTTAGGGTTCAGGGTTTTATTTGGTGTGTTTTGTATTCAATTTAATGGTATTATATATATACATCAATAATGAAGGAACCACACTATATATATATATTACACATCATGGTCACGAATATATTATTCACCGTCGTCTCATCCGTCGTGCTTGGTCGCTATTACAATCGGTAACTCACACAAATTTGATTTTACATCTTCTTTTTTACACTTCACCCTTCTAAATGAACCGGGTAATAGTATTCTCCTTTCGGATCTATGACTTGTTCTAATAAGAAACCGGCAATTTCCTCTTGAATTGCTTGCACGCGTTCCCGTGGTAGAAGACCGTCCCGCATCCGTTCGATCTAATTTAAAGAAGGGGATCAATATATATGAATGAAACTAAACACAGTTGATGGTAATAAAATAATGTTGAGATTATTGTTTATCGTACTTCAAGTTTTTTGATGTTTCGGTCTGCACCCTTCTCTTTGGTCGTCTGGCGAATGAACTCGCAGACATAGTATCCACATAAGTTATTCCCAGCTTCTTGCCTCAAGCACTTTACGAGAACGGAGTTCAATCAAAATAAGAATCAAGCATGATAATTGTATTGAAACTAGAATCAAAGAGATACGTGGATCTAGCAAGTAGTACTTACATTCAATGGTTTAAATGTAAGCTCTGGCTTCCAAACACCCCTAGTGTTGGCGGTGAACCGTTTCCAAGCCTTCTGGAGGCATTCCTGCATGTTCGCCCAATTTCCTAAAGGTGTGCGTTTTGAGTCCATGACTTTGACTACTCCTTCATCAACACTAATGATTAACAGAATAAAGTGGAAGCTGCACAGACATAATGAGTCAAATAGCTTAACATCGAGTAAAGCGAAAACAAAATGTGTACAAGACAGTAACACTCACTCGAAGTTGTAAGGAAATAGTATTTCCCTTCTGTTGCTGAAATACTTCAACGATTGTACCAAGTTATCCTCTGTCTCTTTGGGTTTTTTTTAGAGTATCTTCATGAACGAAATTGCAGTCAACGAACCCAAGGTCAAAGATTCCTCCTCGGTCGCATTCGAGAATCTTCATTCTGCATATATAATTAGTATAATGATGAGTAAGATTATACAAGCAACGAATGAGCTGAGCTAGAAAGACTTAATAATACTTACAGGCAATAGGCACTGACAATAGTTTTGTCGAGGGCGTCTTGTTGGTAAAACTGAAATAATTCTAGAAATTCCATCAGTAAGAAGCCATCTCCATGACCGTAATGGTGGTGTTTATATCCAGCATAGATCCAGTTTGTGGATTCAGCACAGGCTTGTATGTACCAGTTATGCAATCTCCGCATTTTTGTTGGTAGATCTTTGACTAACTCGGGTTTGACGAGAGGATCCCCGTACCGGTATTTGTACGCTATTTGCTGGTACCCCTCGAACTCATCCAGACGGCTCATGTACTCAGCAATAGACAGTCCATATAACTTGGCCTTTTCTCCGTAGAGTTGAATAAACTCCGGATCAATGTTCGGATCATGCCGCTCCTGGGCTCTCCACTCATTGGTATCGTACACTTTGAGCGGTTCGATCGATTGATTTTTCTGTTGTCCGAGTTGGGCAACTTCTTTCCCGACTCTCCGCTCTTTTGCCTCAGCTGACTTGGTAATAGAGCGATTATAGTCAGGTGTGAGCGCTATGGGTTGGTGAAGCTGAATCTTAAGCGCGGCTGCTTTGGCTTTATCTTCTGCGGTGACCGGGAAGATCAATGGCTCCGTCGGCTTTGGATTTTTCTTGTTAGCCATGTCAGTCTTCCACTGTTGATAATGGGCATCTGCGGCCGTAGCAATTTCCTCATCTGTCTTCTCGTAAGGAAGCTTCTTCATATTCTGATGAGGTACTCTTGGGAGGGGCGATAGCTTACGTTTCGGTGATCGGAACGTGCTCTTGCTGCTGCTGGTGGTGCTGCCCCTCTTAGTATACTTCCGCTTTAGTCTCTGAGGCTCAGGGGACAGAGACGGCTGACGCGGCGGCGGAGACGGCTGAGGCGGCGGTGGAGACAGCTGCGGTGAGTGGTGAGGCGGTGAAGGCGACGGTTGCGCTGGAGAATGGTGAGCTGGCGGCGAAGGTGGACTGCTGCTATGAGGAGTGGGTGGCCTTGGCGGGACATAATTTGGAAGCACGATGTGCTCCTTTGGCCATACAATAGTCCCCCCTTTGGCTTCTCCTAGTTCAGTCAGGTCCCTATCTTCCCCTGCAGGGTGGTCCAGCTTCAGCTCCTCAAAATCTTGCTTGACATCATCCACCGTGACGACAGCGTACCCTTTTGGAATCGGTCTGCAATGCCAAGTTCCGTTAGGCGCAGTTGGTATGGCCATGCCGACCGCCGCTGTCACCCTTAAGTTCATAACTTGCACCTTTAGCTCAAAAGCTGTGCTCTCCGTGATATCATCCACTGGGTAGCGTTTAGGAGGAGCCATCGTCAGTGCATCATCATCACCATCGTGGAGCTGGGTGGAAGCGACGCTGCTTTTCTTATTTGATAGGGCATCGATACCATCGAATGCAGCTTCTACCATGTGCCGCTGAGATTGGCTGCTGATACCTTGCTGGCTAAGTCTGTCGAGTTGATCCTGCTGCCGCTTTAATGCTTCTTCTACATTACGCAGCCGGTCTGCAGCTGCCGCTTTCTCAGCTGCCTCCCTTTCCTTTCTCATCTGATGACTTTTATCGGGATATCTCTTCATTTCCGCGGGGAAGGCAACCTTCCACGGCTTGGAGCCCGGTGTGCCTCGTGCTCGTCCGGTGTGTTCATCATTTTTGAGGGCTCGTGTGAGCTCGTCGTTCTCTCTATCGGGAACGAACCGTCCCGCTTCCACATCTTGTGCTGCACTTCTAATATCTTCGATGGGCAGTAGGGGATGATCTTTGTGTTTCTGGGTATATATTGCCCTCCCTTCTTCGTCCAACGTGCCCCCATGGCCGTAAAACCAGTTTCTCGCCCGTGGTGTCCATGTTGTGGGCTCTGGTCTGATCCCGGCAGCAATATACTTGACCTCAAGTGCATCCCACTTAGGCATGCAACCGGCGTAGCCAGCAGACCCCATATTATGGTGGTACACTTTCTTAGCAGCGTTCTCTTGATTTATTCTCGACCTTTCCAAAGCTTTCTCCGATGTCTTGTACTTCACAAAATCAGCCCACTGGTGTCTTAACTTAGCATAGCCGGCTTGATTAAAATCCGGAGTCTTGTCTAACTTGACAAACTTAAGGTACAGTTTTTTCTTCCAGTTCTTGAATGCCTCGGCCATCTTGATCAGAGCAAACTTCTTTACTCTTTTAAGTAGCTCCTTATTTGCTTCCTTCTCCTCATCTGGATTCACATCTAGCCTTGGCAGGAGGAAATTAAGCATAAGCCTGTCAAAAAGCTTATCTTTGGCGACGTCGCCGACAAACAGGACTCCACCGATGCTTGGCCGATTCCATTCTTGAACGATGATCGGGATGTGGTCCCTCACAAGAACTCCACATTGCTTGACAAATTTTTTTGCGACATCTTCAGGAGCTAGCGGTTGGCCGTCTACACCGACCACTTCGATCCTATAACTCACTTTGTTGTCCAACTTTTTGGTTGGGCCTCGTTTTATTCTGACGGAACAAGTGCTCGATCCGGAGGGCTAAAATAAGAAAGAGTGTTAATATATGCATGTATATATATAGACAGTCGGGCATTACAAAAAAACATATATACACCTCGCCGGAGTTTCCGAGATTTAAGGTTCGGCCGGAGCCGTCGTCTTCTCCCTCGTCGGCTTCTCCCTCGTCGCCTTCTCCCTTGTCAGCTTCTCCCTCACCGGCTTCTCCCCCGTCCCAGGCTTCTACCTCACCGGAGTCGTCTCCTCGGTTGAGAGATTCATCTCCCTCACCGGAATCGTTCAGAAATGTCCTGGTGACATCAATATCTACATTTTCTCGGATCATTCCTTGGAGGAAGTATTCATCATCTTGACTTTTTTTATGTGCTGGATCCATAGTTTCTGCAATATACCGACATTTGTTAGTTAGAATACACGCTATATATTCAAAATGCACGCTAAAACTAATTTTAACTAATTCTAATTCTAACTAACAAACTAACACTAACTTCTAACTAAGTACTAAGGGCATTCCTATTCGGCGCTTCAAGCGCCTGTTACGGGTGGACGCCTGAAGGCATGTTCTTGACCGGACAAAAATAATAAATTTTTATTTCTATTGGGCCAGCCCACTAAGATTTTAACGTCTGTGGGGGGTGCGCGTCAAATAGGAATTGCCCACAGCACCCAGCGGGCAAAAGAGGCCGAAAAAACAGCACCAGCGGGCAAAAGAGGCCCAAAAAAACAGCACCGCGTCGGCCCGCGTCAGTGCGTCAGTACGTCTTCTCCAACGCGACGCCCGCGTCAGTGCCCGTCGCCTCGAGTCCCGCCGCGTCAGTGCTTTGGGCGCCCCGCCGTCACCTTCAATGCCTGCCGCGGCATCAACGCCGGCGTGCCGATTGGGCTGCCGCTCGGTGGCATTCATTGCGGCCGCTGGACGCCCGGCCACTGGCCCCTTTAAAAGGAGGCCAACGGAGCCGCGGCCACCAGCCTCCATCGCCATAGCCAGCACAGCCGCCAGAGCCACCACATCCCGGCCACCACAGCAGCCATGGGGTTCTGGAAGAAGGGCAAGGGCAGCCACGACCACGAGGCCGGCGGGTCGCGCCGGTCTGGGCGCCGCCAGTCTCCTCCACGCCGCCAGTCTCCTCCACGCCGCGCCAGGACGGCCTCGCCGCAGCGCCAACGTGACCGCCGGTACATTCCGGTGAGTCACTGCCAGGCGCTGTACCAGTGCGGCCAGAGCGTGGACTGGCCGGACTGCAGCCTCCCCGACGGGTGGCACCTCAACAGTCGGCGCGTGCCGGTCCCGCCGGTGCCGCGCTTCGGCCCGGAGCGGGTCGCCGAGATCCACTGCCGGCGCGCACTGATGCCGGCGCGCCTCCGCGCCGATCCCGCCTTTGGCTACGATAGCCAATGGTGGGACAACTTCGGGCCGCGGGAGCGCGACCCGGTGCGGCGGGCGGCCTTCCTAGGGGAGGCCGCCCCCAACCCCTACGCCGGCGTGTACATGCCGGAGCCGGGGCCAGAGCCGCCGCAGGCGGATCCCTTCATCGAGGAGATGGAGGAGGACGAGGAGGACGAGGAGGCACCACCGGAGGTGGGCGGCGACGACATCCCTGGCGAGGAGCCCAGGGACGACACCGACGACTTCGTCGGCAGCGTCGCCTACGGCATCCTCGACGCGATGGACCACGGCGAGGCGCCGCCACCCCTGCCACCGATGTCCGAGGAGGAGGAGCTCCGGGTCGCCGTCCTCATCTCCGAGGAGGAGGAGAAGAGGCGGTGGGCCGGCATCGACACGGCGCTGGCCATGTCCGTGCACCAGCAGCACGGCCGGCCACCGTCGCCTCCTCCACAGCGTGCGGCGACTCCACCGCCGCCTCCTCCACCAGGCCCGCCGCCGCCGCCACCGCGCGCGGCGACTCCACCGCCGCCTCCTCCACCAGGTCCTCCTCCACCGCCTGCGGCCAACTGGCCGTGGCCGCAGGGGCCCTACATCATCCTCCCCGACGAGGACGACGAGTAGGCCGCGGCGAGGACGACGACGCCGACGCCCCTGTGCCCGCCCCGACGAGGGCTTTTTATTTTTATTTTTATTTTTCTATGTTTTTTTTAATTTCAATGTATTATATATATAAGTAATGAAAAATTTGCCTACGGCAATTTAAATGCGAAATTTTAAAAAAAAAAAGAAAAAATTGGCCGGCCGGGATCACCGTCGAAGGGGGGCGGCGGCGCTGGGGGTGCGGGGCGGGCGCACGGGGCCGGGCATCGCGGCGACGCTGGGGGGGCGGCGGCGCAGGCCACCTGCAGAGAGAGAATGTGATGAGCGGCGGCGCGGGGGGAAAAGGGAGAGGTCGCGGCGGCGGCGGCGCTCACCGAGGACGGCGGCAGCGGCGGCGCTCTCCGAGGACGGCGGCAGGAAACTCGGACAGCCTGCCGGCGTGGTTTCGCTCCGCGCGCAAAAGTCCTTAGCAGTTTTGGCCGATTTGGGGGGAAGTGGGGGAGGAAGAAGGGCGAGTTATATTTGGAGGGGTCATTGGTCCCGGTTCGTGGCACCAACCGGGACCAATGACTCAACGGTCCCGGTTGATGCCACAAACCGGGACCAATGACCTGGGTGAGGGGCGCTGCTGAGCCGCCACGTGCCCATTAACGGTCCCGGTTTATGCCACAAACCGGGACCAATGTCCTGGGCGAGGGGCGCTGCTGAGCCGCCACGTGCCCATTGTTTTTCTGTTTTAACTTGCTATTTTCATTTTAACAGGAAAAAACTTTCTTCTATTTAAAATTTGGAAAAACTTTCAACAGGAAAAGTGTTTCAATTTAAATAACTAATCCAAAACCATTTTCTGTTTTCAAAATTATTAATTCTAACTAAACAATTTTACTATTTTTAATAAAAAATGCACTAACACGTTTAAAACGGGCATAACAAATTCAAAAATGATCCAAACAATGTGAAACCTTCGCGTGGTGTCATATTATGTGTCATAGTTGCAAGGAAAAATATTGAACTTGGAAAATTGCAAACGTCATAAAAAATCCTTCACAAAATGACCTATCATGTTCGAGGTTTCATGGCATTTAGGTCAAACCACCAATGTTATGGCTAGAATCAGGGCATAGTTTATGATAATGTGCCCATATTGTGCACACATGTGCATCTTGGGATGGCTTACGATGTTGCAGGAGGAAGTTTTCGTTTTCGACGCACGAAATAGCCAATTTCCATTTTTTAGGTGCCGAAATTGGGGTGTTCTATGAAGGAACCACCAAATTAAAGTTTGGCATTGGCACCAACCCATTTTTCAAAAATACTAGACCACCTTAGATGGACCAATTCCCAACCGGTGTATCAGAAACCTTACCGTCCATCCCTCATGAAAAAGACAAATTCCTGCCGATTCGATAGGAGGGTGCCCAGATTTGAACTACAAGTACAGGATATAATGCTTGTGAATTTTTTTAAAAATCATTTATAGGTTCACAACATGCTATTTCACTAGAGATCTACTTCAAGTTTAGCGAGGCTCAGCCCCGGGCTAAGAAGCTTCAAGCCCGCCGCTTTGAATATAGTTTGAAACGGGCATAAGAAATTCAAAAATGATCCAAACAATGTGAAACCTTCGCGTGGTGTCATATTATGTGTCATAGTTGCAAGGAAAAATATTGAACTTGGAAAATTGCAAACATCATAAAAAATCCTTCACAAAATGACCTATCATGTTCGAGGTTTCATGGCATTTAGGTCAAACCACCAATGTTATGGCTAGAATCAGGGCATAGTTTATGATAATGTGCCCATATTGTGCACACGTGCATCTTGGAATGGCTTACGATGTTGCAGGAGAAAGTTTTCCTTATCCCACCGACAGTTTAGTTAGATGACACAAAAACCACCTTTAGTCCCGGTTGTACCCACCAGCCGGGACTAAAGGTTAGATAGTTTCCCGCGCCACTGCGTTCCCGCCTATTTTCTTCCCGCGCTTTTCACCTTTTCCCGCCTCCGTCTTCCCGCCATTTTTTCACTATATATATATAGGCTTGGCCTCCATTTACATATCACATCTAGACTCATATCTGCAAACCTCATCACTCTCTCCCATGGCCTCCATCGTATCTCTAACCCCCAAGGAGGCGGAGGCGCTTTGCGCCTCAAACTACCCCTGCCCGCCGGGCTACCGCGTCCCCACCGGCTGGATGCTGAGCGTCGGAGGCGTACCGGTCCCTCCTGTCCCTCTAGGTGTGGCGCGTCAGATGGCCATCACGAACCACTACTACTTCGAGCTCACGCCAGAGCAGCGGAGGAATCCCCAGTGGCATCCCGACTACAGCCCGACTTGGGACGCCTTCTTCATCAATCGGCGTGAGAGTGCGCTTGCCAGGCACGAGGAGGACGGCCCACCTTGTTCGAACTTCAACGAGGCCGGCCGTCGGCTGTGGTGGCGCGGCCGGACTCTCCAGAGCGTCATGGCCTACCGTGGCCCCCGCCTGTGCTACCCTCAGTCTCAGCCCACGCGTGCTCACCCGCCGAGGTTCGACTACCGCGACTCCGACGACTACGACGACTACAGTGGCGATGTTTATAGGGCTAGGCATGACTATGACTGAATCACTCCAATATTATGTGTCATAGCTGCATGGAAAAATATTGAACTTGGATAATTGCAAACATCATAAAAAATCATTCACAAAATGACATGTCATAGTTTTCATACATTACATAGATTTACATAGGGTTTAGGGTAATTCTCCTTCGTCGCGTATGTCGATCCCTTGCCTATGATCGCTTCTTAGGCCGTAACCATGGAGCATCTTCATTATTTAACGGGATGCAAGGGTCAGTTTTCACGGTGAAGGGCGGAATTTCTTCAAACTTATCATAATCTGCTGACATGTCTGTCTTGTCCTCGACTCCCGCGATGTTTCTTTTCCCTGAAAGAACTATGTGACGCCTGGGCTCATCGTCTGATGTATTCGTTTCCTTATTTTTCCTTTTTTTCGGTCTGGAGGACATGTCCTTCACATAGAAAACCTGAGCCACATCATTGGCTAGGACGAATGGTTCGTCTCTGTAACCAAGATTCTTGAGATCCACTGTTGTCATTCCGTACAGCTGGTCCACCTTTACCCCTTCTCTATTCATGTTGACCCAACCGCACCGAAACAAAGGGACCTTAAAAGTAGGTCCATAGTCAAGTTCCCATATCTCCTCTATGTAACCATAGTATGTGTCCTTTTTCCCATTGTCACATGTTGCATCAAAGCGGACACCACTATTTTGGTTAGTGCTCTTTTTATCTTGGGAGATCGTGTAAAATGTATTCCCATTTATCTCGTACCCTTGGAAAGTCAATACAGTCGCAGATGGTGTCGCGGCCAACAAGTAGAGCTGATCTCCAATAGTGGTGTCATTTATGAGATGTAATTGCAACCAAGTGCCAAAAGTCTCCATGTGATTTTCTTTAATCCAGTAGTCATCCTTCCCCGGGAACTTAGAGCGTACAACATTCATGTGTTCCTTGATATACGGAGCCACGAAGGTAGAGCTTTGTAAAACTGTGTAGTGTGCTTGATTCAAAGAATGCCCGTCCCTAAATATCATTGCTTTCTTTCCTAGCGTGCCTTTTCCACTTAGTCTCCCCTCATACCGTGATTCAGGAACACCAATCGGCTTAAGGTCAGGAAGAAAGTCAACACAGAACCCAATGACCTCCTCTGTTCCATAGCCCTTGGAGATGCTTCCTTCTGGCCTTGCACGATTACGAACATATTTCTTTAAGACTCCCATGAACCTCTCGAAGGGGAACATATTGTGCAGAAATACAGGACCGAGAATGGAAATCTCATCAACTAGGTGAACTAAGAGATGCGTCATAATATTGAAGAAGGACGGGGGGAACACCAACTCAAAACTGACAAGACATTGGACCACATCCTTTTGCAGCCTTTCTAGACTTTCTCAATCGATCACCTTCTGAGATATTGCATTGAGGAATGCACATAGCTTCACAATGGGTACTCGAACATTTTCCGGTAGAAGCCCCCTCAATGCAACCGGAAGCAACTGCGTCATAATCACGTGACAATCATGAGACTTCAGGTTCTGGAATTTTTTCTCTGCCATATTTATTATTCCCTTTATATTAGACGAGAACCCAGCCGGGACCTTGATACTATTCAGGCATTCAAAAAAGATTTCCTTCTCTGCTTTGGTAAGAGCGTAGCTGCTTAAGTATTGACGGCCTTTATCAGTATGCTTGTTGTATGGGTCTTTGATACGTTGCTGGTCCTCCCGTGCTTCTGGTGTATCTTTTGTCTTCCCATACACGCCTAGGAAGCCTAGCAGGTTCACGCAAAGATTCTTCGTCACGTGCATCACATCGATTGAAGAACGGACCTCTAGGTCTTTCCAATACTCAAGCTCCCAAAATATAGATTTCTTCTTCCACATGGCCGTGTGTCCGGTAATGGGGTCTTTCGGAACAGATTGACCGCCAGAACCCTTTCCAAATATTACTTCTAGGTCCTTCACCATACCAAATACATCAGCACCTTTAGGGAGCTTAGGCTTCTTCCGGTGATCTGCCTCACCGTTGAAATGCTTGCCTTTTTTTCTTACTTGATGATTGGTCGGAAGAAATTTACGACACTCCAGGTACACAACCTTCTTACATTTATCCAAATATGTACCTTTAGTCTTATCTAAACAGTGCGTGCATGCATTGTATCCCTTGTTTGACTGTCCTGAAATATTACTAAGAGCAGGCCAATCATTGATGGTTACGAACAGCAACGCTCGTAGGTCAAATGGCTCCTGTTTGTGCTCATCCCACACCTTTACACCTGGTTCTGCCCACAGCTGCAATAGTTCATCGACTAATGGCCTTAGATACACATCAATGTCGTTGCCGGGTTGCTTCGGTCCTTGGATGAGCACTGGCATCATAATGAACTTCCGCTTCATGCACAACCAAGGAGGAAGGTTGTAGATACATAGAGTCACGGGCCAGGTGCTGTGACTGCAGCTCTGCTCCCCAAAAGGATTCATGCCGTCTGTACTTAGACCAAACCATAAGTTCCTCGCATCACCTGCAAAGTTTGAGTACTTTCTCTCGATGTTTCTCCACTGCGACCCATCGGCGGGGTGTCTCAGTTTCCCGTCTTTCTTACGCTCTTCTTTGTGCCATCGCAACAACCTAGCATGCTCTTTGTTTCTGAACAGACGTTTCAACCGTGGTATTATAGGAGCATACCACATAACCTTAGCAGGAACCTTCTTCCTGGGGGGCTCGTCATCACCCTCAACATCACCAGGGTCATCTTGTCTGATCTTGTACCGACATGCAGTGCATACCGGACATTTATCCATATTCTCATACTTCTCACCACGGTATAAGATACAGTCATTAATGCATGCATGTATCTTCTCCACATCTAATCCTAGAGGGCAGATAGTCTTCTTTGCTTCGTACGTTGTCTCGGGCAGCTCATTATCCTTTGGAAGCTTTGGCTTTATTATTTTCAGTAACTTCTCAAATCCCTTGTCAGATAAACCAGCCTCTGCCTTCCATTTCAGCAATTCAAGTGTGGTACCGAGCTTTGTGCTGCCATCTTCGCAATTTGGGTATAATAACTTTTTGTGATCGTTTTGCATGGCCTCCAACTTCAGCTTCTCCCTTTCTGTATCGCATTGTTGCTTTGCATCAGAAATGTCCCGACCAAGACCATCACCGGGCTCATCCGATGCCCGTTGTTCTTCTTCATTGCCGCCTCCCTCTTCTTCATTGTCTTCCATTGCAGTATCACCGTATTCTTCAGGATAGCTGTCATCATCCTCTTCTTCATTTTCTTCCAGCCTAACCCCTCTTTCTCCGTGCATGGCCCAACAATAATATCCGGGCATGAAACCTCTCCGAAGCAGATGGCTTTGAAGGATTCTCGAGGCAGAGTGCTCCGTCAAATTTCGACAGTCGATGCAGGGACAAGGCATAAAATTATCCACTTTGTTTGCCTTAGCCACATCGATAAATTTATGCAGGCCTGCAATAAAATCAGAATCGCGTCGGTCGCCGTACATCCATCGCATCCGCGCATCGATCTGCGTTATAATAATTAACTATTATAATAACATCATGAATAGTGAAATGACCACCCACATGGATACATATGCAAGATTTTTATATCAGTTACAGATGAAGAAGATAAGGTTGCTAACCTCGGCGGAGGATACCGTGTTGTGCGAACTTAAATGTGGCATGGACATTTCGTCGAACACCTTGTGTGCAATCAAAGGAAAAAAAAGCTAGCACCCACACCACACACACAATTCAGCAAATTTTTGTGGCAAAGGGTAAAGGGCTGGGTATCAATTTATAGCCAGGGGAGGGTCTTTGATCCCGGTTCATGCCATGAACCGGGACCAATGACCCGCATAGAGGCACGTGTCATGCTGGGGAGGCCTTGGTCCCGGTTAATGCCACAAACCGGGACCGATACCCCGAAATGAACCGGGACTAATCTCCAGGCGGCATGGACCGGGACCAATAAGTGTCATTGGTCCCCAATGGCCAGCCGAACCGGGACAGATGACATTTGGGTGCTGGACCAAAGACCCTTTTTCTACTAGTGAATTTAGGGCTTATAATTGCAGAAACAAAGTAACATAAGATTTTGATTTTTAGTGTTTCTACATAGCTTGCGGTCAGCCTAGGATCCTAGTTATTCCTAGATACTCCTACGCACTAGCTCGATGCTATACTGGTAGTGAAATGGGAAGTTGGCGAACTAATCTATGCTACTCCCTCGAATTCTCAAAATATTGTACCTGCAGCTTCCTTGGAAGTTAAAATATTTAAACTTTGACTAAATTAACTTATAAATAAAATAATATTTATGAAATCAAATAGCTATATGATGAAAACATATTTCCAATCGCCGTGAGTTTTGTGATGTAATCTTATGTCATAAATGTTAGTGAACTTTTGTTTAAGTATGACTAAACTTAAAAAATGTTTTACTCTTCAAAAAAATTGAAAGTACACTTTTTCTAAACAGAGAGCATGCTAGACGAAAGGGCAAGGAGATGCCAACGAAAAATGGGCAATGTTTTACAAAGTACGGATGCCACCTTTTTGCTGGTTTTTAGTGGTGGCTGCTACTTTTCTTTAGGTCAAAAATTTGCCATCGTATGGACTTTACCATCCGACTACTACGTCGATGCTGACGACATCAACTCACCAACCTTCAAACGCAGGACTACACGTGTAGGTTTCTTTCTAAGGCGTGCAGGTACTAGTCAAACAACTATTTACCCTTAGCTTCCAATGCCTGCACCTATATATAACTCCCACATAGCCTGAGTACTCGTATAACCAGGTCACAAGCCGAGCATTCTACAACCATTTTCGTCCTCGCCACAACAGGAGCATCCATCTCCTTTCCCCAGATCAAGATCAAGATCAAGAAGGCTTGGCCATGGCAGGAAACGGCGAGCTGAAGCTGCTGGGCGTGTGGACAAGCCCGTACGTGATCAGGGTGCGCGTCGTCCTCAACCTCAAGCAGCTGCCTTACGAGTACGTGGAGGAGAACCTCGGCAGCAAGAGCGCGCTCCTCCTGGGCTCCAACCCGGTGCACAAAAGCGTGCCCGTCCTCCTCCACGGCGGCCGCCCCGTGAACGAGTCCCAGGTCATCGTGCAGTACCTCGACGAGGCCTTCGCCGGCCCGTCCGTGCTCCCGGCCGACCCCCACGAGCGCGCCGTGGCCCGCTTCTGGGCGGCCTACGTCGACGACAAGGTCGGCTCGGCGTGGCAGGGGATGCTGTTCACGTGCACGACGGAGGAGGAGCGGGCGGAGGCGGTGTCCCGCGCCGTGGCGGCGCTGGAGACCCTGGAGGGCGCCCTCGCCGAGTGCTCCGGAGGGAAGGCCTTCTTCGGCGGCGACGGCATCGGCTTCGTGGACGTCGTGCTCGGCGGCTACCTCGGGTGGTTCCGGGCGGTCGACAAGATGATCGGGCGCAGGCTGATCGACCCGGCGCGGACGCCGATGCTGGCCAAGTGGGAGGAGCGGTTCCGCGCGGCGGAGGCGGCCAAGGGCGTCGTGCCGGACGACGCCGACAAAATGCTCGAGTTCCTGCAAACTCTGCTCGCCTGGATCGCCCCCAAATCCAAGTGAACTGTGTTCATCGCCGTAGTCGCGGACATGTGTGTCCGAGTCTGTCAAGTGTGTGCTTAATAAACGTACCGCCGGTGGTGTACTCGTGTGTATTGTGTTGTACAATGGGCAAGTGATGCTGTCATGCTGAATAAATTTGCTGTTTGTGTGCTCTGATGAGTGGTAGTACTGTTTTATTCCCCGGCAAAAACATCACCACCCAGCGTGGTGAGGAATGCATCCAGTAACAAAATCCATGCTAACTGCTGAGCTTTGACAAACTCTGTGACGAACGAGCTGGCGAACTTGGTTGGACTGAAATGGTTGCTGCAGTGTTGAGACACCGAAATGCGTACGGTTCCGGGGAGGAAGTCCAAGTCCTGACCACTCTCCTGTAACCTGAAACGTCAGCTTTCTCCCGGCTGCTCAAGTGCTCGGTACCTGGTCCATCCTCAATTTCCAATTTTCCGTCACTGCCGCCGGCCCACACCAATCATTCTTGGTGGCTCAAGAACACGGAGGAAACCGCCTAGCTCCAGCGCTAGCCACAGTACGGTCTCTCCCCGATGGGGTAATAACTTTGTGGTTCTTCAGTTCATTGCCACACGACTGAGACAGGCCTAAATTTTTTGTGATTACTTTGAGATACCAAAATTTTGCTGGACAATCGCTAGGAGGGTCTTTTTTAGAAAAATTAAAAAATATAAATTATTTTCACAATTTGAAACAAAAAATGGATAGGAATTGTCAGATTTGCCCTCAAGCTGACTTGGTACGTTGAGCCGATTGTAGCCGAGTCGTTGGTCCCCGGGTCAACTTCGGCCACCACCGCCACCACTTCCTCTGGTCAACTTTAGCCACCACGGCCGCCCTTCCTCTGGTCAAATCCGGCCTCCACCACCTAGCGTTCTCATCCCATTAGCAGAAACCGTCACCGTCAGCTGGAACCAGATCCATGGCATTTGGAGAAAACGGGGCGAAAACCTGAACAACGGCAAATCCACACCTAGAGCACCACACGACATACAAGACGCCGGTACAACAAACCACTCAACACACATAGCCGGACACCCGAGCATGCACACCGAAAACCGTCGCATCGACCTAATATGCCATGAGCCTTTTCACCAACCTCGACAACGCCGGAGAGGGACGCCATGTCTGGAAGAAGAGGACATGTGCCTCTCAGAGCCCGCGAGCCAAGACCAAAGGGCTCATCTGACGCTCCTCGCATGTGGCGAGTGCCCATGCAGGCCGCCGTCGCTGCACACCTCCATGAACCACGGGTCTCTCTAGCCAAAAACATCTCCAAAAACAATACCCTCAAAAGGGATTACGGCGCAAAATAGCGTTGTTATCGTCTGATCTGGAAGACCAAATCTAGGATTTCCCTCGGAGCATGTTGAGAAGGGAGGTGAGAGCTACAAAAGGTAGGGTTAATTCTGGTGCACGCGTGTAAGCGATGAGCCAGCCTGAGAGGCGAGAAATTGGGGGAGGAAACCTGGGAGAAGCCTCTCAGGCGCGCGGTGACGTCGGAGGCGGCCGACGACGGCCGGCGCATCTTACCTGCCAGTGAAAGAAGACGGGAGCTTGGAGAAGATAAGGACTCGGTCCTGTCAAGTGTTACAGTCTTTTTTTGTGGACTAGCGTTAGGTATGTGCTTTTGGGCTTGGCCCAAGTCGCATGTCCGTGCATGCACTTTTTTACCTTTTCTTTTTTCTCCTTTTCTCATTTTTTATGTTTTCTATAGAAAAACTTGGTTATAATAACCCCTTTTTGAGGTGTGTATATTTCAATGGAATAAAAAAATTAAATAGACTTTTCTATTTTTTCACAAATAAATGATTTTTCATTTTATCAATTCACAAAGTAGCTTAAATGAGTATTTTTGTAAAGTGGCTACCAAACTAAGGAGTCAAGTTGGTAGTTTTCCCCGCGGGGGCGGGTACCCGCGGGTATTTACCCGCTAAGAACAGGACATTATGGCAGGGATTCTCAAGCTAGGAGTAGGAGATGGCCGAGGGTTTGCTAGGTTGAACAGAGCGCTGATCACTCTGATACCAAAGAAGCAGGACGCGGAATTCATTGGGGACTTCCGACCCATAAGCTTGGTCCACGGCTTCTCAAAGCTATTCTCAAAAATCCTTGCAAATCGAATGAGGAAGAGAATGGGAGAGATAATTAGTGCAAACCAATTAGCATTTATAAAAAGCCGATGTCTACATGACAATTTCTGGTCAGGCAAGTAGCACGGAAGATCAACAGTAGAAGGAAAACAGGAGTTCTGCTGAAACTTGACTTGTCGAGGGCTTTTTACTCGATCTCGTGGGCTTTTCTGTTTGAAGTACTGAGGAAGATGGGCTTTGGTGAATTGTTTCTGAAACTAGCATGGTGGCCCTCGTAAATGCGAGGGCATCACCTTCAAAAAAATTATTGAAGAGAATTATATTTGATTAGTATGTCGTTGATATATAGGAAATGTTAGTGTGTCATTTATAGGAAATGTTAATACAAATTTCTCATTAACCTCTGTGCACTCGACCGGCTGTTGCGCGGATACGTAGCCTACTCGTCGGCGCCAATTCCGCACCGGAAGGTTCATCCACACCAACCGCACGAAAAGGCTAGACATGACATCCTAGGGACGCCTTGTTACGTTGCTACTGGCTCCTCTCGTCTGCACGGTCTCCATCGCCGGTCCGTCTTCGCCATCATCGACCAGAACTTCAACGATAACGGCGCTATCAACTCCGGTCTACATGAGATGCAAAGAATTTGTCGTGAGTGTTTACGTGTTTGTCATAGGTCTGCCATCTGCGATAAATCAGACGATTCCTGTAGTGATCTACCTACTTATCCTCACTAAGGTGAAACTAATTTGCGGTTGAAGCAATATGTTCCAACTTAAATGGATTCTATTAGAAGCCACACGATGTTCTTGACTATACTAACTAAGAAATGAGAAAATTATTTATTCAATCATCCGACGTACCTTAGTTTGCCTTTTGTTTTTATTTTAAGTCAAACATTATAAACTATGACCAGTAATAAAAGAAAATATATCAAGATCTATAAACCAAATACATCTAATATGAAAATATACTTTGTGAGGATTCTAGCACAATAGATTTTATATTGTAAATGTTGGAATTTTTTGTAAATATTTGGTCAAGTTTACTATTTTGACTTCGACCAAACCCTGAACGTAAAGTATCTGTGAACGGGGGGATTATCGTTTAGTAGTGTTGGTTTGATTTTTTGGTTGCTAAGATTTCCTCTCTAGCATCGCTGGACTATCGTTTATCCTGAAGTAGTGCTTTTTCCCCGGTTCTAGGATTTCCTCTTCTTTGATGGGTGTCGGATGACTTAGGTTCATCTCTCTGAAGTCAATGTATGTCTCATATATATTTTTTGAAAACATGTGAGGTCAATTTATAGTTAAAAAAATGTATTTCTAATGGTTGTACTCTCTCCATCCCAAAAATATGTTGTTTAACTTTTTGCCAAAGTCAAACCTTATAAAGTTTGAATATATAGTTGATAAAACTTAACAAAGTTTGACTTTGATAGAAAATTATACAAAATATAATTTGGGATGGAGGATGTATGTATTAAGTGATATTGCTATATATATATGTACAAATCAGTCTAATTTTAGGGCATCTCATATATAATTTTTCTAGTAGGCTGCCGCCATGTGGTACATGGATTTGCTGACTATATATACTTGATAAAACTGAATAAAGTTTGACTTTGATCAAAAATTATACTCCCTCTGACCCATATTACTCCTCGTTAATATAGATGTATGTAGACACATTTTAGTGATAGATACATCCGTATTAGTGAAGAGTAATATGGATTAGAGGGAGTACATAACATTTGGGGGAGGAAGTATATGTTAAGTGATATTGATATATACCCACGCACAAATCCGTCTAATTTTAGAGCCTGTCATATATAATTTTCCTAGCAGGCTGTCGCCATGTGGTACATGGATTTGATTTGAAGATTAATTATCGCTAATTGTTTTGGCTTTAGATTCACTTACATGTCACTTAGTTTTGAAGTTTTTTTAATGACTGTTCGAGAGTAACATTATCGTACATTTCCTCCCAAAAAAAAAGTTCTTGTACATTTGTAGAGATAGTATCCTATTTAAACTTGTTATACACCTTTTTTTTCTTGCACGTGTATGTACAATCAATGGATCCACATTTTTCCTTTAACTTGTACTTGGCATGTTTACGTGGCACATTTTACGTAACATAAATAACTATTAAAAACCACGAAACGTGACATGTTGTATGTACATATACATTACGTAACTTTTCGTGACTTTAAATCTTAACCGTTATAACTAAGATCTATGCCTCAAATTAATTTAGTACATGTGGATTAACGTAGTGTCTCTATTTTAGAACCTCGTATTGTGCTTTTAGTATATAGTAGATGAATTGCATTACTGCTGTACACTGCAAACACAAAAGTAGTAGTGAACGGAGTGCCAGGGCCAAGAATTCAGCATGCTAGAGGACTTCGACAGGGAGATCCCACCTCTCCATTGTTGTTTGTGGCTGGAATGGAAGTCATTACAGGCCTGGTAGGCAAGGCAGTGGAGGAAAGCCTGTACCAAAACCTAGCTGGGATATCGGCTTTGCAGAGGATTTCGGTGTATGCAGATGATGTTGTACTATTCCTTAAACCGGATAATGCGGAGTTGCAGGCAACGAAGGAAATTTTGACAATGTTTGGAGAGGCGTCAGGCCTGAAAGTAAACTATAGGAAAACCACTGCCACATTAATCAG
This sequence comes from Dactylis glomerata, assembly GCA_007115705.1. Taxonomy (NCBI): domain Eukaryota; kingdom Viridiplantae; phylum Streptophyta; class Magnoliopsida; order Poales; family Poaceae; genus Dactylis; species Dactylis glomerata. The sequence goes on along the minus strand of QXEO01000524.1, from coordinate 3,590,447 downwards.
AGGTAATGTTGTGGAAGAGGAACGAGTGGCCACAATATTGGAATGCAATCTGCAAAAGTTTCCCATTCGCTACTTGGGTCTACAGCTAGCCTTGCGACCACTGAAGAAAGCGGAGTGGCAACCTATGTTGGACAGTGTTCTCCATGCAGTGCCGGCATGGCAGCATGGTATGATCGTGAAGACCGGGAGACTGCTGCTGATCAAGGCTATAATTTCAGCTCGCACAATTCATCATCTGTTGGTTGAGGAGGCCCCAGTCTGGTTGCTAGAAGAGGTGGCTCAATGGATGCGCGCCTTTTTCTGGGCAGGAAAGAAGCAAGTTTCAGGAGGACAGTGCCTAGTAGCCTGGGAGAGTATTTGTAAACCCATCCGCTTCGGTGGTCTGGGAATCAAGAATCTACGTCTTTAGGGCCTTGCTCTAAGAGTGAGATGGGAGTGGCTAGCTCGCACGAGTGCCAACAGAGCGTGGCAAGGGTTGCCGATGCGCAAGGACCCCCAAGCCTGTGGAGTGTTTCAGAGTTTGGCAAGAATCACGGTGGGGGATGGGAAGTTGGTACGGTTTTGGACCGATAGATGGATCAACGGTTGTACTGCAGAAGAGATTGCACCAGAGATAGTTCAGATGGTTTCCAAGCGAAGAAGAAACAACAGATCAGTGTATGAAGCTACACTAAATAATAATTGGGTTGTGGATGTGGCTGGTGAGCTCACAATAGAGAACTACACCCAATGTATCAGACTTTGGGAACAAATTGAGGCTGTGCATAGGGACGGCCAGGAGCCTGGTAAATTCACTTGGACAGGTGCTCCTTCAGGGCAATATTCAGCAAAGAGCACATATGAAATGCTATGCGAGGGTAGCATTACTTGTAGAACGCACAAGCAGGTCTGGAAGTCGGCGGCAACCCCGACAGTTAAGCTGTTCTATTGGCTGGCGTTAAGATATCGTTTGTGGACTTCGGATAGGCGATTCAGGCACGGATTGCAGGATGCCTCGGCGACATGCTTCACATGCCTGCAGGAGGAAGACACCGTGGATCACATTCTTATGCAATGTCCTTATGCTCGAGAAGTATGGTTCAAATGTCTGCAGCGCACGGGGTTGCAGATCCAAGAGCCACAGCAAGATAGCACCTTAGAGGAGTGGTGGCTGGAGTCAAGACGAAGAGTGTCGAAGCCGGATAAAAGAAAGTATGATTCCATGATAGCTCTAGTGGCGAGATCATTGTGGAAACAGCGCAATTCCAGGGTTTTCAATAATGCCAGACTACAGTCCTCGCCGGATCAACTCGTGGAGGCCATTGGAGAGGAGTTGAGGCTTTGGGAAATAGTGAGAGTAGGAGGGAGCACAACAGTTGGGAGAGAGTAGCCTAGGCTATTAGTAGGAGTGAGTGTGGTGTCTTGGTTCCCCAACTTGGTTGCGGGACAAAAATCTTGTAAATTGTTTGCTCTCCTTCTATAAAGATAAGGTACGCCATTGGCGTACTCTCCAAAAAAAAAGAACCGGTGATGGGGGGCAAATTCCTCCCACGGGGATTGCGGGGTGGGTACCCGAAAGCTTAACGGGGCGGGGATGGGTGCCAAATTGTCCCCGTGGAGCCTTCATGGGTACCCGGGACCCCACATGTCAGTCTAATAATAGACACAAAACAAACCCTATCCATCTAACCCACTCACCGCTCTGCCCTCCCCTTATTTTCCCCTTACCCAGCCGCCTCTCTCCCCATACCCCAAGTCGCGCACACAAGGCCCGACCACACCGGTGGCAGGCATGGAGGCCACCGGCACTGCGGCACACCTCCATCCAGGCTCTCCCGTCCAGTGCGCATGCTTGCCGCCTATTCCTGCAGTCACGTTCCTTGTCCCGTCCTCTAGAAAGTGAACCAGGCGACCACCCACAGGAGGAGCTCGTCGGCTAAGGGCAAGGAGGAGCTCTTCGCCGTGTAGCTCACCGGCTTCGACAAGGATTGAAGGAGGAGCTCGTTTATGTTGCTGTCACCAAGGTGATTCGTCTACCGTTGTCATCCCCATGGAGACCCCGACGGGTAACGGGTACCCGCCATTGGCGGGGATGGGGCTCATTTCTCTCCCAATAGCTTTGTGGGGATTGACAGGGATGAGGACTGGCGGGGGTGGGGCGGGTATGGTGGAGTCATCCCCGGTGATCCCCGTCCCCGTTGCCACCTTGGCTAAGGAGAACACTTCTACCATTGAATAGAAAACTTTCAAATATTAACCTCATCTTTGGCAGATATGTGCATCTTTTCATGGCCAACAACTTTTATAACTAGGGTTTTTTGACTTTCCATTGAAAATGGATTTTCTATTTTATTAGTGCCCAAAGGGACAAAACAGGTATTTTTTGTGAAGTGGCTACTAAGGGTAGTGTGCAGCACTCCACCACTCCAATTTTCACATGTAGGGGACCTTGTAGGAAGTCAAGATCTAGGTTTTCAAGAATTATCTCAGCCTTCAGCCATATACTGAATTATTTTTGAGCTAAATCCATTTATATGCAAATTTGATATAGAGCTACATAAACTACACTTCAAAACTTTTGAGGGACAATACATATAGGTGCCCTAAATGTGTGAAACCTCATAAGCCATCCCAAACTTGCGTGCCCCACCCACCTAGCACACACAGCGGACACCGCAAGCTTGACCTAGATTTAAAATGGGAGCAAACGAAATTAAAAAAATAAAAATATTGAAAAAACAGCGCATAGAGTCATGATATGTGATGTAGTACCTAGGAAAAATACCAAACATGGCATACCAATATTTCATAGAAAAATTTCACAAAAAATGGCACCAAGCAGGACTTCACTTGGCTTTACCCAATTGACCATGGTATGTGCAAGTTCCATTGCAAACTTTTAAATATTGCCCCCATATTTAGCAGAGATGTGCATCTTTTCATGGCCAACAACTTTTTTAATTAGGGTTTTTTGACTTTCCATTGAAAAAAGTGGATTTTCTATTTTATTAGTTCCCAAAAGGGGCAAAGCGGGTGGTTTTTTGTGAAGTGGGTGATGACCCACAAGTATAGGGGATCGCAACAGTCTTTGAGGGAAGTAAAACCCAAATTTATTGATTCAACACAAGGGGAGCCAAAGAATATTTATAAGCCTTAATAGATAAGTTGTCAATTCAGCTGCACCTGGAAACAGACTTGCTCGCAGCAGTTTATCAGTAGCAACAGTTTTATAATAGTGGCTGTAGTAAAATAGTAGCAGCAGTAGTATAATAAAGACGGTAGCGGCATCAATAGTAAACAGTAGGATTAAATATTGTAGGCATAGGGATGGATGTACAGGCGTTGCATGGAAAAGATAATTCATGTAATAATCAAGACCTGGGCAATTGCAGATAAATAAAGATAAAGCATCCTAGTACTAAACAACCATAGGCATGTGTTCCGCATATAGTCGTACATGCTCGCAATGAGAAACTTGCACGACATCTTCTGTCCTACCAGCCCGTTTGCAGCGGCGCCTCAAGGGAAACTACTGGTAATTAAGGTACTCCTCTTAATAGAGTATCGGAGCAAAGCATTAACAGTCAGTAAACACATGTGATCCTCACATCACAGCCATCCCCTTTGGTTATCCCAATTATTGTCACTTTGGAGCCTCAGGTTCCGGACAACAATATGTGTATACAATTTGCAGGTAAGATCACAAACAACAATTATCATCATAAAATAATAACAAGTTCAGAACTGAGATCATGGCACTCGGGCCCAAAGTGACAAGCATTAAGCACAACAAGTTGCAACAATGTCATAAGCACTAATAATGGATACTAGGCACCATGCCCTAACAATCTCATAGCAATTACATGAATGATCTCATCCAATCCCTACCATCCCCTTTGACCTACAGTGGGAATTACTCACACATGGATGAGGGAATTATTCTAAAGATTCTCTTTGTACCTTTTGGCGACATAGTCACTATCGGCTGCCCCTTTGCGCTTGTTTCACTCCTGAACGCTAATCGGGACGTGATCCCTAACCAGAACTCCGCATTTCTTCTTGAATATGTCGGCAGCCTTCTTAGGAAGCTTGGGTTCGCCCGTAGGCAATATGACCTCAAAGGTGTAATGCGTTCGTGCATCCAACTTTTTGGTCAGGCCTCGTTTCGTAGCTTTGCTCGATGTGGAGGCCTAAGAGGAGAAACATTCGTCAATTAATGTATATGCATACATTATACAGCTATCTCCAATATTTTTCACATATTACAAGTGATTGTCGAACTTCATATATATACCTCGCCGGACTTAGTTATTTGTCCACCGGCTTCTCCATCAGCGGAGCTATCACCTTCTCCGTCATCAGAGCTATCGCCTGCCCTATCGGCTTCATCTTCGTGTCGGTCGACCTCCATTCCATCTCCGAAGGGGTTCAAATAGGACGACGGAGATTCAGCTGGTTCAACATCGGGGGCGTCTTTGATTATATCTTCGAGAAGTTCTTCCTCTTGTAGGTTCCTGCTATGTGGATCCATAGTTTCTGCAAAATACCGACATTTATATTTCAATTATGGACGCTATATGGAACAATACCTAATAAAATAACCTTACTTATTTTCTAACTACTAAGCCTAACTAATAACAAAACAAATTAACTACTAACCCTAACAATTTTCTAACTACTAACCCTAACTAATTCTATTTTTTCTAACTCTATTTCTATTCTATTTTTTCTAACTCTATTTCTAATTGCTATTTCTATTCTATTTTTTCTAACTCTATTTCTATTTGCTATTTCTATTCTATTTTTTAACTCTATTTCTATTCTATTTTTTCTAACTCTATTTCTAACTACTAATTTCCTATCAACAATATATAATTTCCTAACAATTCTATCTAACAAATAAATTCCTAACAATTCTATCTAACAAATTACACACTAACAAATTTTTACTCTTTCTATTTCTCATAAATTCCTAACAATTATATCTAACAAATAAAATCCTAACAATTCTATCTAACAAAATTCTATCTAACAAATAACAAAATTCTATCTAACAAATAACATATAACAAAATTCTATCTAACAAATAACAAATAACAAATTCTATCTAACAAATAAACCCTAACAATTACAAACCCTAACCTAACACTTAACAAAATTTAAAAAAAAACCTTCGCAGGGAGGGAAGCGGGCGGTGGCCGGGGCGGCCCGAGCGGGCGGTGGTCGGGGCAGGCGCGCGGTGGCCGGGGCGGGCGCACGCTGGCCGGGGCGGGCGCGCGGTGGCCGGGGCGGGCGCGCGGTGGCGGAGCGGGCGGCGGAGGCCGGGGTGGAGCGGGCGGCGGTGGCCGGGGCGGGCGGCGCCGTCAAACGAACGGCCGACCGCAACGATTCCGGCGGGAGCTCCTCGCGCGCGCGTCGTCTGTCATCGGTTTCGCTAAGTGTGCAGTAGTGGGGAAGAAGAGAAGGGGGGCGCGAACCGCCGACCCCCCTTTAGTCCCGGTTGGTGGCTTCAACCGGGACTAAAGACCCCCTTTTAGTCCCGGTTGGTGGCTTCAACCGGGACTAAAGGGGCAATAAATGCGCGCCAAGACTGAATTTTTTTTAGATTTCATTTCAAATATGAATTTTGAATTTTAAATTGAATATCTTCTGCACATTTTAGAATATGATAAAACTTTGAATATGAAAAGTGTTTGAAATTGATTAACTAATTCAAAACCATTTTCTATTTTCAAAATCAATTATTTTAACTATTCAAACTATTAACTATTTTGCCATTTTCAATTAAAACTATATTGATTAATATTCTTTTTGCATATTTTAGAATCTGATAAAACTTTGAATATGAAAAGTGCGTATTTTAGAAGGCCATGGGCACGCATTGGGGGATCATGCAGGCGGCGTGCAACAGGTGGCATGGCATACAGGAGGAGATCGAATCTCGCTCGGTAAGCGGTGCCGACTTCGAGGCCAAGGTATGCTCACTCGTTGTGCCGTCTGTTGACCCTGGATCGCCGAGTTTTCATTTTGATTCGTCGGCCTGTCTTTGCAGATGCGGTGGGCGTTCGACACGTACAGCGATGACACCGACGGCGAAACATTCAAGTACCTCAACGTCTTCGCCCGCATCGAGAATTGCGAGAAGTGGGCGGACGTACACCGGAACCTCGCCAAGAACAAGGACGAGCAGTATAACCCCGACGCTCCAGCCCCTGCCGCGTCGGCGGGCCACCCCGAGCTTGGCCAGAAGAAGCTGAAAGAACTAAAGAAGGCGGGCCATCCAACCAAAAGGTTGCAGGCGTCCTTCGACAAGTGTTGGGCCGACGCGAGGGCGCACGCCGCCGGGAGGGACAACAAGTATGGCGCGCGGTGGAAGGAGATGCTCGCCAACCAGGGCATCCGGATTGCCTTGCTGAAGGCAACCTCCACGGCGAAGAAGAGGAACACTGACCTTGCGTTCCTGATCGGCGGCAACGACACTGCGATGGACGAGGAGACGAGGGCTTGGTACGACGCCCATCGCCAAGACATCCTCCGGCCTTCGGCGACTACTTCGTCCTCCCCTTCGACGACGTCCACTCCGACGGCCGACGATGCATCGCCGCCCGAGGCGCAGGAAGGGCAAGAAAGGACCGCCGATGAGCCTGTTGTAGTCTAGTTTCTTTTTCGATCGCCGGATTGTAGCTGATCCGATCGCCGAACTATTGGGCGATACTTTTGTGTAGGCGGGAAGACGATTTTTTAAAACTATCCACGCTGATGGACGAATGCCGGGGTGGCGACTGGGAAAATGTTGTCACTCATGCCCTATTTACATTCAATTCGGCAATTGTTTCATCCAAATTTCGGTCCGATGGACCTCAAACGGCTGGAGATGCTCTAAAACCACGCTCCAGCGCTAGCCACAGTACGGTCTCCCTCATGGCAGAAGCAGGAGGAATGCGCAGTGACGGAGCTCACGTATGGCTTTGCCGACAATTTGTTCCCGCGATAAAAAGTGTTATTAAGCAGGGCCGGAACTGACCCTAGGTGACCCTGTGCGGCGGCCTAGGGCCCACGACCGGAAGGGGCCCATTCTCTATACCTTTGTACATAAATATTATTGTTTTGGAATGATATTTTTTAGAGAAAAGATACATATGGGTCTATCGGGAAGAGGATTGGAGGTATGGAAACACACGCACTAATCGATCTCAAGCAATTTCTCGGTTTATCGAATGATGATACATAGTGCAATATGGTCAGAACAGGGTGTTGGATTTTTTAATACAAACCCTGGAAAGAAAGCGATAATTACTTGATATGCATGTCAAAAAAGTTTTTGATATGAGTACTACTAAGGCTCATGTTTACAGCTTCGTCCTAGAGCCCCGCAAAATATAGAGCCGGCCCTGGTTTTAAGCGGATCGTGGCCGAAATTGCTGGAATAGCTCAGTTGGTTAGAGCGTATGGCTGTTAACCATAAGGTCGGAGGTTCGAGCCCTCCTTCTAGCGTTTTTTTTTTTGCTGCGCTTTTCGACGTTCTTGACTGCCCTAACTCTGCCCCCTCCCTCATCCACCTACCCTCGGCGGCGGCCGCCGCCGCTCTCCTATCCCGACCTCCTCGTCCGAACCGCTTCCCCGCCGCTCTCATCACGCCTTTGTCGCCCAAACCGCTCCCCCACCGCTATCCTCCATGCCATTGTCGCCTACACCGTTTCCCTGCCCTTGTAGCCTAAATCGCTTCCCCGTCGCTCTTCTCCGAGCTTACCAATAGCTGTAGGCTCCCCCTCCGGTTTCTACCATATATATATGAAGGAAGCTCACATTAGTTCTGCAGCCGGGTTCAAATACGGCTCCAATTTCGTTCTTGTTAAAAAGGAGCTTTTTTATATGTCTGCGTCTTGTGAAATTTTAGTATTAGCAAACCTACTCCGTCTCAGTCTTCCTCATCTTTTTATGAGGAGGATCGACGATTGTCCGCACACGGCCGGTGCATCAGTTCAGTAATATTTGTTCCTTGTGTTTCGTTTATCGACGCAAGGTGCGTTCTTTTTTTAGACCGGAGCAGCAGGAAGCTCAATAGGGTCGTTGCTGTTATTTGCATAAAGCAGCTGACATTGGGGACAGACTAGGTGAAATGCCCAATGACAGGCTAACTGTACTGCCCAATGACAGACTTAGTGAACTGCCCAATGACTTGCTCATCAACATTGTGGAGAGGGTGGGCACACTTTTAGATAAAAGGCCTAGGGGCACGACTTTAAATTAATAAAGCCCTGGGCAGAGTTCAACAAACAGCAAGTTCAAACACCAGCTTACAAGACACAAGCATAAGTTTCATGGCAACACTTGCCAGATAAGAGTAAAACTAAAAAGTAGATGAAGGACGCCATCAGGGATCTTGAGGGGAGTTGCGCATTTGCTGGTACAGGGCACGAAGCATTTCCAGCAGGAGCTCCATCTTGGCGTTAAGATTGTTCTTTAGCAGAGGGCGCCAATGCTGCATAAAGATAGACGTTTTGAAAAAGCAGTCAGCGGGCTGAGACGGAAGCTTATGCTCAATTGTAAACTTGTTCCGAATAATCCAAAGAGCCCAACTCTGGGCAGCGAATAGCAACCATATCGCAGACTTAAAGTTTCTGGGAAGAGAGTTAACGATCCCGAAGAAATCCTAGAAGGAATGAGGGTTCCACTGCACCCCCAGAGCTTCCCTAATGCCACTCCAAGAAAAGCAGGCTAAGTGGCAGGAGAAGAAGATATGATCAACCGTCTCCGTCGAGCCGCATAAGGCACAGTTACCATCAGAAGCACCATGGCGTCTATTAATTTGCGCGTTAGAAGGTAGCCTCCCTTTAGCCATCTGCCAAAGAAAGATTTTAACTTTTAAAGGTAACTTGGCACTCCACAGCAACGATTCATGGGGAAGGCTGGGGCCCTGGTTAATCTTGCGATAGAGAGAAGAAACTAAGAACTTGCCGTTGCTTTCCAAACCCCAGGAAACAAAATCAGGGAGGGCCGAAAGAGAGACTGCACTAGTCTCATTCACCAACGCGGTCCACAAAACTCGATCATCAGGGCTAAAGGAGCGTCGAAAGAACAGCGAGGATGGGGAGACAGGTAAAGCTTGGGCTACAGAGACGTCTTGATTGGAGCAAATGTCGAACAGCCTAGGAAACCTGATGGCGAGTGGAGCCTCTCCCACCCACCAGTCAGTCCAAAAGGAAACCCTTTCCCCATTTTCAACCGAGTATCTAGCTCCCAGTTTGAAGAAATGTTTGATTTTGTTTATACTACGCCAGAACTGAGAGCCTCCCTGGCTAGAGGCAGCAAAGATGTTATCAGTGTTAAAGTACTTGGCTTGAAGAAGTTTAAACCACAAGGAGTTTTGTTCAGAGGGGTCAAAGAGCCTCCAAATCCATTTAGTCATGAGAGCAATGTTTAGGAACCTGGTGTTAATTACCCCCAGACCCCCTTGGTCCTTTGGCCGGCACACTTCCGGCCAGTTGACCCAGTGAAATTTCCTTTTTTCGCCAACTCCCTCCCAGAAGAATCTGGCTAAATGTCTATCAAAGCCTGCATGGGTGCCATCCGCCAGCAGGAACAGCCCCATGGAAAAAATAGTCAAACTAGTAAGGCAGGAGTTGATAAGAGTTAGGCGAGCAGCAGATGACATGAATCTGCCCTGCCAAGGGTCTACTCTGTGCCCTACAGAGCCAATTAAACCCTCCCAGTCAGACATCGTAAGCGCCCTATCTGCCATTGGGAAACCCAAGTAGGTAAAAGGGAAGGCTCCTTCTTTACAGTTAAGAGCATTGGCCACTCTGGCCTGCTCTGATGGCGCAGCACCCATCACAATAACCTCGCTTTTGAGGAAATTTATCTTTAAGCCAGAAAGGATCTCAAACGCAATAAGAATGAATTTTAGATTAGCAATACACATATCATCAAGGGCCAACAGCAAAATTGTGTCGTCGGCATATTGTAAGTGAGTAACACCACCTTGAATAAGGTGGGGGACAACTCCTCTGAGGTGTCCCGCCCTAGACGCAGCATCAATTAAGGCCGAGAGCGCATCAGCCATGAAATCAAAGAGGAGTGGAGAGATGGGATCTCCTTGACGAACTCCCCTCTTGTTTCTAAAAAAAGGGCCAACTTCCCCATTAATACAGATGGCAGTTTGCCCACCAGACACAAGGTGCATAAACCTATGAATGTTGCCTGAATCGAAGCCCTTTCGAGTCAGGACAGTGCGGAGGAAGGCCCAGTTAACCCGATCATACGCTTTCTCAAAGTCGAGCTTCAGAATAATTGCAGGTTGATGAGACACATGAAGTTCGTCTAAGATTTCATGCAGAGCCAGCGCTCCGTCCAGAATTTGTCTCCCTTTAATGAATGCAGTTTGAGCAAAAGATATCGTCCGATGCGCTATCGGAGTTAGTCTGATGGCATACGCTTTAGAGATGAATTTGAAAATCACATTTATCAAGGCAATTGGTCTGAATTGCTTGATTGCGTCTGCCCCAGGCACTTTGGGGATCAGAGACAACACACCAAAGTTCAAACGCGCAATATCTAATCTACCCAGAGCAAACTCATTGAGAATATTGAGAATCAAAGGTTTGAGCCAGCCCCAGCAAGATTTAAAAAAGCTCACAGGGAAGCCGTCCGGGCCTGGAGCCATGTCTGTTTTAGTCAGGGACAGCACCTCATCTAGATCAAGATCAGAAAAAGATATCGCCAACGCTAGGTTCTCATCATCAGAAACAGTTTGATTAGAAGCCCAGATGCCTTCTACCAGAGAAAGCAATTGGGGTTCCTCTGTTCCCATCAGGTCTCTATAAAAACTGTAAATATGTTCTTGAATGGCCGCTTTATCAGTGATAGGACCTGAAGGAGATGTCAAGGTCGTGATCGTACACTTACGACGCCGGCCATTGGCAATAGCATGGAAGAAAGCCGTGTTAGCGTCTCCTTGAAGGGTCCATTGAATTCTACTCCGCTGACGCCAGTAGTCTTCTTCTCTCTGATATATGAGCATCAGGTTTTCCTCTAGATGATAACGAAGGCCCCAGCCATTGTCATTTAAACCTACTCCATCAGCCAACGCATCAAGGACTGAAATTTGCTGAAGTAAATCGTTCTTCTCGGACATGGATTCCTTCCTAAGGTTAGCACCCCAGCCCTTGAGGAAGCCTCTAAGTTTACCAGAGTGCCACTTCCAAAGATCAATGAGGTCAAAGCAGTGATTCCGCACCCTACCAAATTCCAGCCATTTATGCAAGAGCATGTCCGAGAAACCTGGCATCGCTAGCCAGCTTTTCTCAAACACGAACCTGGAAAGTCTGGGAGTTGAGTCTTACCCCGAAGAGAAGAGCAAAGGAGTGTGATCAGAGCCTATACTAGGCTCGGCACAGAGACACATCAAGGGAAACTTGGTTTCCCACACTGGCGAGACCAAGACCCTGTCGAGCACACTTCTGATAGGATTGCGTTGCTTGTTCGACCAAGTGAACCTTGCACCAGTTCTGGCAACTTCAGAAAGGTGCAAGCGAGCTATACACTCGTTAAACAGATTAACCCGCGGCCAATCAATATTCCTGTTGTTCTTATCCGCTCGCCCTCTAATTAGATTGAAATCCCCAGCAACCAACACTGGGTACTGGGAGCTGGAAACAGTCTGCTCCAGTTCAGAGAGAAAATCACCGGAGCGACTGTGATCTGCAGGCCCGTAAACCCCAACAAAATCAAATAAAAAGCGAGAGGCTTTGACACACACTTGTGTCGCCACCAGAAAGGAACCCTTACGCGTCGCACCCACCTCAAACACACTTTCCCGAAAGCCCACCAGAATACCTCCAGAGTGGCCGGAAGCCGAGAGCCAAGTCCAAAAGAATTTATCGCCCACCTCTAAACTATCCAGTTCAGCAAGAGTAAAATCCTGCCTGATCGTTTCTTGGAGGAACACAATGTCTACCTTATTAAGCCTGAGGAAGTCTTTTAATTGGTTTCGGCGTCCTCTACGCCCAAACCCGCGGATGTTCCAAATGAACACTTTCATTTGGACACCTTGCTAGAGACTCGTGCTTGTCGAGCCGGGGTTTTGCGAAGATTCCGGACGCATACTTGTCTCGGATTCTTGGGAGCCTTCGCACGTGCAGACTTGGGAATACCGGCCTGGGGTGAGCTCTCCATCCCAGCCGCGACGGGGCACTGAACCACGCTTGGTCCAGCCTCATCGGCTTGCACCGCTGCCGCTACAACGGCATCCGCAGCCTTTTGGGCAGCAAATTTAACTTGTGCCTGAGCCAGAGCAGCCTGTGCTAACTCTTTCGCACGGACCAGAGAAAGAAACTCAGCAGACGACCCCACACCAGAAACCAACGCTAAACCCGAATCCGACGCGACCGAAAGCAGGTGATCATCCGGCAAAGACGAAAGAAGCACAAAATCAGCCGAAGGCAGAGGATTACCTGGATTGTCCTTAGACTTCTGCAGCCGGACCGCCTTTGCCACCATAGACTCCGAGTCTTGCATCTTGGTTCTTGCGCTGCGGCGGGAGCTTGAGGTAGGAGTGGACATGGTGATCGCCGAGGACGCCGAACCAGACTTGGAGGCCTTGGAAGGAGACTTGGAAGGAGATGCTTGGGTCGAAACCGCAACAGAACGCTTGCCCTTGGACATAGCGATCCCGGCCGAAGCTTCTGCCGCCAAATCCAATTTCTTTGCCACACCTTCGAAAGAGCGGCCCACTTTCAGCTTCTTGCACCGCTGGGCAAGGGTCTCATTCTTGAAGTCCCAATCGTTCGGGCTCTCCCAGCCAATTTCCTCCCTAACCTCTGCCGACAACTTGAGAACTTTGTCCGGCGACACATAGGGGCCTTCGTCTGAGGAGATATCCAGCAGAGAGTCAGCAGAAGGTGAGATGGCTTCTGCAAGTTTCTTGGCAAACGCTTCGCCAGCAGGAAGACTGGAGCCATACTGAGCAATCTTCGGCGCCGGCGCAGACTGTGGGGAGACCAACTGCTCAGCAACAGCCTTCGGCACCGGCACACTGCTGGCGCCTGTTTTCTTCTCAGGCTTCATCCCAGGTTTCTTCTGTCTCGAGAATTTCTTGGTTGCTGTCGCAACTGAGGTTTGTTTGGCAGAGGGGTTATCTTTGGGGGCTTGAGCAGGGGAAGCATCAACCGCCTTAGTCTTCCTACGCTTCCAGTCGCTATCCGAGTCATTGTGATCAGTGTGCTCGTTTTCATCGTCTTCCTCTTTCTCCTTGTCTTTGTCTTTGTCCTGGTGCGGAGGTGGAGGTGACGAACCATCACCAGAACCTGACAGAGTGGACTCCGGCACCACCAGAACCTTGGACCCTTTGCCATTAACAAAGAGATTTACCGCGAGCTTGGGAAAGACCGGGACGTGCACCAAGAACTGCACCCTCACAGCTTTCGGATCATGAACGAGAGAATCAGCGTCCACCAAGATAGGTTTCCCTACCATCTCCAAGGCTGCCTTGAGGCGCTCTGCCTCAAGCAGACAAGGCGGCAGACCGTGGACACGGGTCCAGATCTCCGAGAGCGGCGGGGGAGCACCTGGAGGATTGCAGATAGAGTCAAGCACAATTATCCTTATCTTGCTGCCAGGAAGAGCAAGGTCTGCAGCATTCTTGCAGAGCTGCAGGCTAACAGCGTTTGGGAAGACCACTGAAAAGTCAGTCTCACTAAGCCTTTCCACCTGCCAATCCCACTCGGCGCACACAAGTTTCTTGAGGCCGTCCTCAATGGCCTCCACGCTAGCTCTTGGATCATCTACCAAGACGTACGCGAGGTTCTCCGGCTCGATCCTGGGTAGGGGAGCAACATTGTCCATGGCATAAAAACCCTTGCCATCGATAGCCACCCCATACCATTTCAGAGCCGGCAGTTTGGCAGCAGAGGGGCACATCCCTGTCGTGTGACCGTCGATGTCGCACAGCGCGCAGTGGGGCGGAGCAAGGCAGTTGGACTGGTAATGACCTGGCTTGGAACAATTGAAGCAAGTAATCACCGGTTTGGAAGCAACGGGCTCGACCTCCAGTACCCCTGACTGAGACGAGCCACCCGTGGACGGGCGCTGAGAGGAGGACGCCGGCGTATCTGGGGCGGGGCGAGGCTTTGGCTTGCTGACCGGAACCTTCCGGCGAGCCGGCCTTGGTCCCGCGTTGCCCTCCCCAGCTCTCGAGAAGTTCTGCCCTTGCGGGTAGCGATTTGAATCACTCTCAAATCGCCCCCCTTCCAACATCCTTACCGGCGAACGGAAGCCCACCCTCTCCCTGCGCTCAAGGAGAAGGCGCAGCTCACTCTCAGAGAGAGTGTCGACCCGCCTCTCCTCCAGCGGCAACGACTCCTCGAATGAGCGCTTGGATCCAGCGCGGGCATCCCAACCCTCACGAGCGTCACGGCGGCCACGATCCATGGAGGGAGCAGGGGTGGATCTGGAGACCCTGGGAGCGAGCACAGTGAGGTGAAGGAGGTTAGCACGAATCAGATCTGGGAAGGGGGTGGGAATGAGCAGCGCAGGATCTAGGGTTCCGACCGGCCTCCATGCCCACTTAAGTAGGGCGGCCGACACGGGCTGCTGGGTCGGAGCGGAGCTGGGCCAAACGCGTGATGGGCCAGGCCCAGGGAGCACCAGTCCATCACCACACTGGTTCAGGAGCGGCTGACCGGTGGGGCCCGGACCAGCACCACCGTGGACCAGCAGCGGCTGACCAGTGGAGCCCCCCACGATCTCACCCACGAGAGGATGGGAGGAAGCCACGTCGCTCGTCACCACGGGTGGAGGGGAAGGCGCCACGTCTCCCTTCACCCCCAACCCCGGGAGCCCAGATCCCCGCGCCGCCGCCAGCGAACGAGGGAAGCTTGCTGCCGACGACGAGGACGCCAACGGGATAACCAGCGAGCCTACCTGGACCGCTGTCAGAGGCGACGGAGAGCTCGCCGCCGGCGGACCACAGAGGGGAGGGAACTCGACCTCACCAACCACACCCTTCCCCTTAACCTTCGCAGAGATCGGCGCCCTTGCCGGAAAACTGGCGCCCCTGCCTCCCGGAGCAAAAGCAGCCCGCTTCCCTCCCCGGCGGCGCCTCGCCGAAGAGACTATCTGCCAATCAACGCCCACGAAATCCCCCAGCGTCCTCTGCGCCGGGAGGGATCTGGGTGAGTCACTCTGACCCCCACCCACAGACACCACAGATCCGGCGACAACCTCGTCGTCGGAGCTCGCATCGCCCTCATCCAGCGCCCAGAACCTCGACCCAAAGCACCCACGCGCTGCCGGTGCCGTGGACGATGAGCGGGGCGGCAGGAGCTGGCCGGCGAGCGGCACATCCCCTGCGTCGCCCGCAGCGTCGCGAGAGCCCACAACAGACATCTCACCCCCTAGGTCCCAGGGTGGGCACACTTGATTCTGTAAGGACCTGCATCCTCTAGAGTCGATTATGGTCTGCCCACTATGCTATCGCAGATCGTCATAGAACTCAGCAATCGCGATTTGGCTCGGATGAATGGCGTTTTGGCTCACCTGATAAGAAGGTCAGATTCGTCTTGGCTCCTAATGACTGTCGTTCCATTGGTAAATCTGTTGGCCTTGCCATGGCGACACAGACACCGGATGCAGCTGAGTTTGAAATCGTGACGCTCAAGAATTCTTCACGTTGCACCAATGACGGCCTCCTGAACTATGGCACGCAGTTTAGTATGTTCGTTGCTGATTGTCCAGACGCATTTGCTGGTCTCACATGACTGCCACTACGGAATATCAGGTTTGGTGATTCAGACATACCCAATATCCTTAGCGCTTGCAAGCGGCTGGAGTCATTGTCGTTCTTCGAGTGTGACGCGGGGATTAGGTTGGTGTTCCATGTAGAACATGTTGAACTTGCTGAGCTTTGTATAACCTATGGTGAGTTCAAAATAGTGGAGCTTGACTGTCTGCCAAAGCTCCAACGGTTGACATATGATAATTGGCCCTGTGATGAAAATCCCATGGTTCTAGGTTTTGTCCCTCAGCTTTCGAAGCTAAGCCTCGCTAATGCATGTCTTTCAGACAAGACCCTTATGATAAGCCAGCTCCTTGCTAATTTCCAGACTGTAAGCGATCTGTATCTGGATTTTCGAAGTGAAAAGATTTGGATTCGACCAGAATGCGGTAGAGTGCTCGCCCCTGTTCTCGGCCAACTACGGTTTGTTAATCTGGACAGTCTTCCTGAAGAATGTGACATCACATGGACAGTGTTCCTTCTTGAAGCCGCACCATCCGAAGAGGACCTTTGCATCACTGTATGGGATCATAAGTGTGGAAGTGAGTCACAAAAGAGTTACTCCAAGAAAACGGATGTGAAGTGGGAGCCATCTGCCCCTAATTTCAAGCACAAGAATCTGATCAAGCTAACAATATATGGCTTCCAGTCCGATGGCAACTTCATGGGGTACATCAGGCGGGTCATGGAAGCTGTGGTGAACATCAAGGAGGTGTCCTTGCATGACAGGAAGGTGTGCAAGCTCTGCGCTGACAGGTTTCCTCACATCGATTCGAGGCTCGTCCTTCGACCTATCCGAGAAGCTTTGAGGAAAAGGACACATTGAGGAAGAAGATCACAGAGGCATCGGTTGTGATAGCTTCCCCTGCTGTGATTCACTTCTGGTCGTAAGTTCCATAAAAGTCAATAAATATAATCCATGTGGTTTGAAGGAGTCCCACTCCCACTACTCCATAAGTTGGTAGTTACCCCGTGGAGACAAGGAGTTTTGGCTGCTGAGCTCATATGCTCCTATGATTAGTAATGTCAAGTAAAATAGCAAACAAAATAAAATATCTGTTTTTTTACAATGAACATTAAAGTGTGTTCAAATTGCATGTGAAATTTCGCAGAGATGAGAATTCTGTAGTGGTAGTCTGTGAAAAAAAGCAAAACCTGAGTGCTCTAAACCTTTGTACATACTGACACTCAGTACTAGTATTGTTAGTAAATACTCTTTCTGAGCAAGAGAAATCATGTCTTGTTAAATTGGCTGCACCAGAAAAGGAACTTAAATACAAAGTAAGTGTCGGGATTAAATTTGCTTCCCTTGAGCTTCTCAATATTTTTTATTATATGGAGCTGTTTATTGTTTTGGACGGCATGAGAATTTTCGATGTGTAGATAGAATCTCTGAATTTAATGGTCTGCTGCAAGTGGGTATATTTTAGTTCATTGCAGCACAGAGTAGCCCATATGTATTTTTTTTAAAAAAAACTTCTAATTTCCTTCACTGCAATTTTCTGATCATTCGATAATAATAGGCGCAACATGAATTTTTGTAGTGCCAATCTATTCAATATTTCTAGAAATGAAGGCACAAATGGCAAAATTGATGGTATAACTTGCTTAAAATTCATGACTATGTTAATTATGGTCTTGCGAATTTAACAATGGTGGATCTTGAATCACATTCTCTAGAGCACTACATGTCACATTACTTTTTTGTGATCAATCCCGTGTTCTTTTCTTTCCAAAAGCAGTTGTAGGTTATTTCTGGTTGTGTCCAATGCTCTGCTGTTTGCATCCCTTGATTCACTGGTTGGGAGCTCTTGGAGTTAATGACCAGCTCTTGTGTGTTTCTTCTTTGTGCTTTATCTATGTGTGATTACTCTGTTAATCACTTTAGTTCCTATCTTGATTTAACGCAAGACATGAGAAGTGTCTTAAGCTGTGAGTTTATTGTGCATACTTTTATCTTCTGCTCTTTGGTTATACGTGCTTCTATGCTCTTAGCAGAACTTGTCTGTCGTTTTTCTTTTGAAAGAAGCAGAAGTTGTATGTCACCGTCCAAGAGAAGTATTGCTAGCGCGCTTGCTAAGAAAAGCAAGTCCTCCAATCCCATATGTTGGTATAATGGTAAGTATGATTATTGTTAATGCTCTTTCAGATATTATAGGATCAGGACGTAAACTGACAAGGCCTATCATCATTCAGATGTGTGTCCCCCTTTGGCCGGTGTTATTTTGGTTACACTGCTATCTTGAACTGCCGCTGTTCAGCAGCTCTTGCATCACTCCTCTGAATTCTGAGTGTCTTCCCTTTTGCTTTCGTGTTACCAGTAACGTGGATCTTTGTCTGACACCATTTTTTGCACTCTCTCAGTTGGATGAAAATTCCGCGTGATGTTAGTTAGTAGACCCTGCCCCAATGTCGATGCTTCTGTTCACTTCATGTTGAACCCAGATATATTTTCACTACTATTAAAGTTGTCTCAATGTGTGGGTGCTATTACATTTCTGAAGAGCTTATATTCCTGCCTAGGATATTAACTGTAGCATATATGGAGCATACACGTATGCAAGGCTAAGTGCAGGTGCATCGATCGAGCACTGCTAGCACTACTTTGGAGCAGCTTAGTCAATCAAAGGATCATCGATCAAGTCAAGCACAACAATTGAACATAACGTCCTTTTCTTTCTTTTCAGTATTTTTTGGTCAGGTTTGGATTTCGTAACATATAATTATTGATTATGTTTTTGTTATTGTTATTGTTATTTTCCCCTGGAAATTCACACGACGAAGAGGAAGAATCTTCAAGTTTTATATGTTCCTTTCACATGAAAGAATCGAGAGCGCATGTATATAAAAAATGACATGCATTGGTGAACAGTGTAATATTAGTTTACATGTCTACCTTGGTATTAGGACTCGTAAAGGTGAAATCTATAGTCATAGATTGATATAGAATTGATAACATTGACTAGTGGCTAATATTTTTCTTGATTGCAAAATATTTAGTTAATCGACAAGTAACTTAAAAACAAATATTCTTTTAGCAGTTACTACACACATTTACATGGATATACCTGTTAGATAAATAGCAACTTGTATTATCTGGGGGCCTTAACACCCCCCCCCCCCCCCCCCCCCTCAAATGCAAAGTGTATGCAATAGCATTGCATTTGAAGAAAGGCAGAACTACAAAAGAAAAAGATAATCCAAAATCCACATCTTGAGTGTCATCATAGCATGAAGAGTCTTCAAAACCTGTAGAGTCAAGCCACAATCGATCGAAGAAGAGATCGACACAAGCCAGAAGACGGCTAGAAGAAGATCAGCATGTCACAAAAGATCATAGCACAAGAACAACCCCCTCACATGCGACGGAAAGACGAGTCAACATGTGGACTCAGAGGTATGGCTTAAGAGGCCTATACGTGGACCGGCGACTCAGAGGTATGGCTCAAGAGGCCTATACGTGGACACCGAGGGCTAAGGGCAAAAGAATGTGCGTATATCAATGACAATGCAACAGACGGCGCATCGGAGAAAGACACACACCCATAAGGAGAAGATGGGCTGTCAAAAGATGGCGCGTCAAGAGAATCAAGCATTGCGCAGAAAAATCATAGCCTAAGGAGAATCGTCGGCAAAACAAGCTAGACGACAAGGATAATGGGCATAGATCGACAATGCAAAACAAGCCACGGAAATACATAAAGGACCAGGGCCGAACAAATGAGCTGACGATGAAGATATAGTGGACTCGCATGACATAAAAGACACAAAAGAATAGTGAACTTGGTGAACGCAGCGGAAGTAGAAGACACATGACACGACAGAGTTGTAGTGGACACCGTCAAAAATCACCGAAGAGTGAAGAAAGAAGATAGTACCAAATGACGATACAGACACTTTTCTTTTAATTGACCAGTTCACAAACGAATCTGAAACCAGACCTACCAGCAGCCCATCACCAGCTTGTCAGCACTCCAGCCCACGAACAGAAGATGCCCACGCACGAACACACGAAAGCAGCAATCCATATGACCACGCACGCAGAGGTGGAAGACGTCCTGGGAGGCTCGATCGGGAACTGCGTGAGGCAGCAGCGGGAACATGGACTGCAGGGACGACATGGCGCCGGTTGGAGCAGAGACAGTGTCCGGTAGACTACCAGGATCTGGAGGACGACCACGATCCGGAGGGCAGCCACGAGGGAGAGACGGGCGACGGCGGCCTGGGATCCGCGAGCCGATCGATCTGGAGAGCAATCTGGAGGACGGTTGCGATGTAGCAGGACGGGTCGGCGCATCCAATCCATCGGGAGTAGCACTCCGGCCAGGACCAAGAAGATCGATCTGGGGCAGCTCAGCGAACGTACATACGAGGACGAATAGCAGACAACGCAGCGCAACCATGGCGCATAGGATTAGTCGCTGATAGCGACGAGGATTGGAAAAGAAATTCCGATAAACTGCAGCACGGAATTCGAGGATTGGAAAAGAAATTCCGATAAACTGCAGCACGGAATTCCGATCTAGATTTGCAGCACGGAAGTTGCGACGTGCAAAACCTTAAACCTAGGCTCTGATACCATGTTAGATAAATAGCAACTTGTATTATCTGGGGGCCGAAGGCCACAATATATAGTATATCTGACTTGGAGTACAAGAATAATAGCTCTAGACAAATACAGACTTCTAGAGACCTAGACCAATACTAATACTCCTTAACAATACCCACACATTGCCTCCTTAATACCAGAGTGTGAAGCATCAAGAATCGAAGTCACTAACTAGCACCTCTGAATATATATGTCATATCCCACTGAAAGAATAGTCTTATTTATAACTATCCGACAACATGCTTGTCTTTTTGATAATAGTATGCCAACACAACATCACATACGGACGTAACCTGAATATTTGGAAGTATAACAATAATACTCACAGGGTTGTATAAGCTTTAAGATGTTTGCCAAGCAATTGGGACACCATTTCCATTGAAGACAGTTAATTTGAATGATAATTAATGCTTGATCATGCGTCT
Organism: Dactylis glomerata; assembly: GCA_007115705.1. NCBI lineage: Eukaryota > Viridiplantae > Streptophyta > Magnoliopsida > Poales > Poaceae > Dactylis > Dactylis glomerata. The sequence continues at coordinate 3,569,662 of QXEO01000524.1, read as the reverse complement.
CTGTATCTTTCGTAAGATAATCTGATAAGTTTTGTGACAGTCTATGGTGAGTGAGAGTGGGGATAACAGAGAGCAAAAGTTAAGAAATTGGTAAATTACTACCACATTCTGTTTTAAATAGATTGTTTTCTTGAGAGCATTGATGTCCAAATTTACTAATTTGTATCATTATTGAAAAGGTTAAAAGATTAAGAAATTAAATCCAAGTTATTTTCTTCTTCTAATTTTGGTATTACGTTAGGCATTTTTATATAAGAATAATCCACCAATTTGAATTTGGAGCACGCGTTCATATTTTAGACATGTCATGCATTTCAAACCGACAGACCAAATGAGAGGAAGAAAATTCAACACATGGTAATAAGCAAATTGTCACTATTTAGTTCGTCTATGTGCCAACAAAAGATAAATTGTTTTCTATTCAAGAATCAATACTTCGTTTCTCAAACAAAAATATACATAATAAAGATGATGTGCTAAATATAGTTTTTCCTCAAATGCACCATTTACGGTTGGAATATGTGCTCATATTTAGATTTTAGATATGTTTAGAAGAAGTCATGCAGTTTGATCCGATAGAGCAAATGAGAGGAAGAGACAATACTGGAAAATGTAAGGACAATGTAATACATATATTGTTTCATTGGTTTACCTTTCAATAAGAGGTAAATAATTTTCTATTACTTCATTACAGAAAAATCTGCCTTTAGAAATAATCATAACTTCATTTCTCAAACGAATCATACGCACTACGATGATGTCGTAAACATTAAGTTTCTTTCACAGATAAATTCTACTACACACTAAGATGATGCCCTCACATTAAAATCAGAACATCGCATCAAGGTGATATACGCATAAAGAGTTCAACACCGTAGTTTTCACACTTAGACTGGTCATAGTGGGAGTAACTTAGGTGGTAACATCACACTTTTCAAGATAGAATGGTGACGTGGCAGGTCATTAATTAAAGAGAGAGAGGCTTGTGGTAACTAGCTATGTTACCATAACATCACACACCCCAAAGCAAAATGAGTCTATAACCTAATAAATAACATCTTGCATGACACCACACATTACTACCCACTATAAAGGTAGTAACATATACTAGTAATATGTGCATGACACTACTCTAAGTTACTCCCCACTATGAGCAGCCTTAGAACGCACACCAAAGCAACACACGGAGTCACAACGTACAGAAAGAAGGCAAAAACACAACTACTCCAAACCCAAATATGCACTCACTCGTGATATTTCCAGTCACTGCAGAATGGACCTCGAACGGTGCTAGTGTGTACCATAGTTTTAAAAACATAACCGGTTTGGTGGTTCGATCAGAAAAAATCTGAACCGACACCCTTGCTAGTTTTTTAAGAGTCACTGATCCAACTGGCAAAACACCAGAAAAAACTATATTAAAATAATGTATTTTTGCTAGGATATGATCCTAAAACCTAGAACCTTGCTCCAAATAGCCCACATAAGACCTAATACCACCTCTACTACACTTAGTTTATGATATACTATGAAAATAAACATAAAATATATACTAATTTTTTCTGAAATTAACTAACTTATTTATTAAATTTGATGGTTTTTTGTCACTATTACACCAGCTGGTTGGACCAGTGAACCAGTCACCTCGCCGGTCCGTTTTTTAAAACTATGGTGTGTACAACCAGTCAATCTGAGAGAGTTTTTTGTGTTTACAGTTCCCTTAGATTCTGTTGACAAATTCATCTCAGCTGCAAATTCTGGGTAGACATTTTTGAAATGGAAGATATCCTCAGCCTCTCCATTAAAAAGATGTATAGGACCTTTTTATTAATTTATTTAATAAAAGGCAAATAAAAAAGTATATATCAAAAATCTAAAGTCACCATACAATACCTACAAATTCGAGAACGGGTGAAGATCATGTCAATGAGGCTTTGTGCCTGAAAATAACAAAATCCCTCCATCAGCTAGGAACCGGGAACATATCGCATACCCGAAACACCCTCTAGGCAAAACGAGAGCGCATCTTAGCAAGCACCTCGTGTACATGCTACAGAAGTCGTCACTGTCGTCAAACCACTGCGCAGTCTCCAAGAATGAGATCCATATAAACTTCGTCGATCTTGCCAAAAATTGTCGTCGTCGAAGCGCTAGGATCAACACCACTCCACCAAAAAAATCCAACCACATGTCCCTCTCGACTGATGCACGCCTCCAATAATGATGTCCCCAAGGGGAGAATGACGTAGGGGCATCGCCATCATCCGATCCAAGGATCTGGGATTCCCCGCGGAGGACAGTGGAAGGAGATTGGAGCTTCACCTTAATGATGCCTTCAAGAACGCATTAGACGTCGCCATCACCAGCTCCAGCCAAAGCCGAAAACCTAGGGTTTTCACCCGGATCTGCCACCAAGACACCGTCCAGCAGTTTGTGCGTCAGAGGGACCAGGCCGACCACCTCCGGCGGAAGGAGGAGGCCACCCCGCGTCTACCGACCCATCAAAGATACCTCCGCCACCATCAACTCCGGAGCAGGATCCCAACAAACCAGGGCGGCAAGCACCGCCGGTCAAAGAGAAAACGCCTCTGAAGAGAGAGGAGATAGGGATCCGTCGACCTCCACTAAACACGGTCGCGTCACAATTGGCATCAAACCTGCCGCGTGCGAGATCCCCCGCTACTAGCCGCCATCGACGCCGCCTGATCTGCCCCCACGCGTCCAGGTGCAGCGCGCCCCACCGTACGCTGCATCGCTGGAATGGCGGTGTCGTCATGGCGCCCGACAGCCACGCCACGCTCGCACCCAAGGACCCTAGCTAGTGCCATAGCCCTAGATGAGAGGACGACCAGATCCCCGCCGGCACCAACGCCGAGCAGTCTTTGCACGGCGGTGCCCTGTGGCACCGGCGAGGGAGGAGCTGGCGCCGACGAAATTAGGTTTCCCTCCCGGTCACCTCTTCATCGGATTGTTTGTGTAGACGGTGCTTCTTATGCGAGAAAAAATGATGTGTTGAATCCGCTCGCTTGTATGTGCGCAAGGTCTGTACCATAGTTTTAAAAATCGGATCCGTTCGGTGATTCGACCAGAAAAACCAAAACCGACGTCCTTTTTGTTTTTTTAAGAGGCACGGTCCAACTGCCAAAAACCAGTAATATGCTTAAAATATTTTTTATCAACAGGATTTGAAATTCTAAACAAGGCCCAATGGCATCTCGGCTAGTCTTTGTTTTTTATATACTATGAAAGTAACCACTAAATATAGGATTTAATGTTATTTTTTCTGAAATTAACTTAATTATTTATGAAATATGGCTTTTTTATTGCTATTGGATCAGCTGAGTTCAAAGTTGGACCAGTGAACCAGTGAGTCAGTCACCTCACCGGTTGGCGGTCCGGTTTTTTAAACTATGGACACTAATTTATCAATTCTCAACAAACAATCTTCCATAAAAAAATAATCTCAGGGGAGTGGCACACCTCTCAGCTACATACACTACTCAACAGAGTTTGATACTACAAATGAATTTAGTTCTGACATTTTAGCTCCAGCCACAATGTGTGTTCGGAAAGGAACGAAAAAACATTCAGAGAAGAAATAATAGTACTGCCGGATTATTTTCCCGGACAGACACAAACAGCTACAAACGAGATCAAACAAATGTGTTAGGAAATGTAAACCATTCATCCAGATCATCTAAAGGACTATAACTCGTGTATTTTCTCCTCCTTCCTGATTCCTGAAACCATCATTTGGACTCGTGAGTCCTCGACGCCGCGCCGTTCTGCTCCGGCTGTTCCAGCTGGTAGAACGGTATCTGCTGCTGCTGCTTGTGGAGCTCCAGCATCTGGTTCTGGCACCGGAGCTGCATCTGCTGCGCCAGGTTGCTCGACGAGCCTGCGTCGCCGTGCTCCGCCGTCGCCGAGTGCTTCAGGCGCTGGACTTCGCCCGTCAGCGCCTCGTTCAGTGCTGCTCGGACAGAAGAGGAAAGACAAATGGTGGTCAGGATAAACTGCTTGCTAACATGGTTATGATCATGCAGATATGCTCCTACATATGTGGAATGCTCAATTAGCAAAGCCAATTAACAACCCATAGCGTACGTAATGTAGTATGAGTGGGATTCTGCAAGATGATTGCAAGACTAGTGTCTAGTGTTATTTTAACGGTGCCGGCCTCTTGTGAGTTGTGAGTTGTGACAGGGTTAGTGCCCGTCAACATCTCGACATGAACTAGGCAAGGGATCATTTTTGCATTAACAAAGTGCAGGAGTTTTCTTTATTTGGTAGAAATAGAAGGCCCCAAGAAATGGATCGAGACGAAGCCGGCGTCTGACGAAGTCGCCACTTATTCCAACAAACGTCCTGTATTATAAATTTCGTCCGGCTACATGCCGGCAACTAACAGCGTCAAGGACAAACTCTTGATTAGAAAAATAACACTCGCGATTCTTGAGAGCGTTGCTGATCGTATCCATGTCGCCCTACATGGTAACGACTAACTGCCAATTGCAACAAACGACGACCACCAACACAATTGTAATTCATATCGACAAAATCTGCGATCAGAACAGAGCTGTTCTGGAGGTTTTGTGTGGTGTTTTTGTTCAAGAATGTGAGAAAATGAGAGTTCAGATCGTTGCTCACCGTCGCGCAGCTGCGCCTGCTGCTCCATGGCCTGCAGCCTGAACTTGAGCTCGTTGTTGTGCGTGGCGAGACCCGACGAATCGCGCTGCGACAGGAACAAAAATTCAGCACCGCCAAATTCACGGATCCTTGAATAAACCACTACTAGCAGTAGCCAAGAACATTGCCCGCACAGTGCACGCGTAGATGGATGGTGGGTGGGTGTACCTGTAGATGGGTCAGCTGCGCGGAGAGAGTGGTGGCCTCCGTCTGCAGGATCTGCACCTTGTGCTCCAGCTCGGCGATGTACCGCATGCGCCGCTCCTTGGACCGCGCCGCCGACTGCCGGTTGGCGAGCACCCTGCCGCGGAAATAACACGTCAGTTCAGCCAGCGCCTACTGGTGGTCTAGTCTAGTCAGTACATTGAATGATGCGCATTGTGGGTGCGACGGGGCCTACCTCTTGACGCGCTTTGGGTCGGCGAGGGCCATCTCGGCGAGCTTCTCGTCGGCCATGATCCGCTTCATCTCGGCGGGGGTGAACTCGCCGCTGCCGAACTCGAGGCTGAACTTGCTGGGCTCCCCGTTGGCCGAGAAGCTGAGCTTCCCCATGAGGCTGTCCATGGACATGCTCCTGGCGTGCCGACCCCCGGCCGGCTCCTCCGCGGCGCTCCTCTTCCTGCCGCCTCCGGCGTCGGCCCAGAGGAAGGCCTGGCCGTCGCTGCCGTAGTCCTCGGACTCGTTCTCGCTGCTGTCGGCGCCGTTGGCCGCCGCCGGCGCCATGCTGCTCCCGCGGCTGTCCCCGTCGGAGCTGTCCATGCCGGCCTCCATGCTCATGAACGCGTTGAACAGGTCGTCGCCGCCTCCGCCGTTGACGGCGCCGTTGGGGAGCCCCCAGCCGGACTCCGTCTTGGTGGACGGCGGCGGGAAGTACCCGAAGGGAACGTCGCTGCGGGACCGGCGGTGCGGCTTGCGGCCGCGCGCCGGGTCGTCCTGCTGCATGCACGCGTCGGCCACCACGTGGAGCGGGTGGGAGCCGGCCCCGGAGGGCGGCGTCGGTGGCAGGCCCGCGCGCTGCCTGCTGCCGCCGTGCTGCGCCGGCGCCGCCATGCCCCTGCCGCCGGCCGCCGCGAAGTGCGCGGGCACGGCCGCCTGGACGTGGCGGTGCATCATGTCGTTCGTGGTGCCCATGTCGACTCTTGCTAGCCTGCTTAGCTAGGCGGTGGCGGTGGCGCGCGCGCTCTCGTCTCTCTTGATGGAGGTGGTGGTGGGGATGATGCGCTCGTCTCGGCGGAGTTTGTTTAGCGGTGCCCACGCGGTTTCGAGGGCGTATTATAATTGTCGCGTGGCCATAGACCGGAGAGGGGAGGCTTCCCCTTTTCGGCCAGGTGGTGGTCACCCATGATTTCGTCGTGGGATTCCGCAGCGGCTGCCGGCGGCGGCTTCGGGCTCCCCGCCGGGCTAAGTTTTTTTACGGGGTTGGATTGGAAGAAACTGTGAGTAGTGACATTTTTGCCGCTGATGGGATCTCATGGTGTGGTGGTAATGTCGATCGTCGTCATCTTGTCTGAGAAATGCAGTTGGCAGTTTACTTGCACGCATTGCTTTCAGCTAAACAGCCACCGTCAAACTGATGTGTAGCACTGCACACTGTTCAGCTTGCCGCAGATTTTGGAGGAACACTTGAATTCGCGCGAGGGGCGTGCTTGCCACCTACACGGGTCAGAACCTAGAAAAAGGCCGCGAATCATGCAGGATGCCCGATCGCTGCGGAAAGATGGGGAAATCCTCCAAAAGAGACTTTGGAAAACCGTGTGGAGCCCATGCCTGCAGGGATACTTTAATGATGCATATGTTTTATGGAAAATCAATATTCTGAGTGCTTGAACTCAAAAATCTCGACCGGTAGTCAAATCCTTCAGAGATTCGTGCAAAAATCATGATCATAGCATTACAAACTTATCTTAGAAAAAATATTGCAACTTCTAATTTTGAAGAAAAAAAACCACGCGCATACATATTAAGTTAAAACTTGCCTATGCAAATTTCATAAAATATTTCTTGAACAATGAGAAAACAAGAATGCTACAACATAAGTTTCAAAACTTGCACTCATTTTAAGTGCGCCGCCAGTGGTGAGAGTTTGTGTGTGTTTGTGGAGGTTGTCTTTGTTGGATACGAGGTGTGGCCTCTAATCTTAGGTCTAGGGGCTCTTGTATCCGGCACAGATGATGTGCTATGAGTTATCGTGTGTGGTTTTTGTGGGTTTTCTAAATTAACCACACGATGTATGGTTTTTGGATCCGGTTTTCCTTATTAACTGGATCAATTTCCCTCTTCTATAATGCAAAGACAGAGCTCCTACCGTTCACGGTCAAAAGATTATTGTTATATGTGGTAGGTTCTATATGATTTGAGAACATGCAACCCCGGTTTCCAAAAAAACACCAACACTTCTATCAAGATCAAAGCCTTCAGTGGATCATGATTTCTTGATTAATTGTTGACTCGGTGGACGATTGCAATCTAGACTACTCTATATGACAATGTTGCACCAAAGCACCCTCACGAACGATGAGTGGATGAGTGAACCGTCGAGGACATAATAAACTTAGTGTTGAATATATATTCCTTAATTGGCTTATGAATTTAGGTGAACTTGTCATGCACGTGTAATTCTACATGGTATTACAATCAAGATGTCTTGGATTCACGAGCCAACCAACGTAATTTAGAACTACAACGATTCGAGCTCGGTTTCAGTCACATTTCAACATGAGAGAGTCACATATGAGAAAAGTGTTTACTGATCAAAACTGGAAATGACTCTATACTCTAGCATGCATATGGGATGACACAGTTTAGGTTAGTAGTGAGGTCGTTTATTCATCGTGTTCCTTAAGGTTGTATGGTACCTTGCAAGCCATTCCCCTCTCCCTCCCCTAGTTGCGGTCATGAGTAGGACGAGGATTCCATAGGAGACCCAACGGGTTTGAGGATGTTGTCGTTAGATGCCCATACTGGAGGTGGAGGAAGATCCATGGGGGTGGAGGTGGAGGCAGATCCATGGGGGTGGAGGTGGAGGCTGTTGGGGGGCATGTTGAAGGTGGAGGCTGTCGATGGAGCTTGCCAGGGGTGAGTGGTGGACTCACGGTTTTTTCCAATCAGTGGAATTGGGATGGGGAAGAGGTAGGAGATGACAAGCCATCACTACTTATCTTGTCGCCTAGCGTGTGCGACGACGAGAGGGCGCAGTTGCCTAGCCTCCTATGATTCTTGCATCTTTTTGAGGGATTTGGAAGAGGAGATCTAGATCTACAATCTCCACCAACTCATTCCTCCTCTAAGTGAGGGGAACCTTTAGGATCTAGATCTTGGGGTCAATAGTTGACCTCCACCATTGTTCTTACTCTCTAATCCTATCCTAGCATTTGTTGCTTTGGTGAGATTAGGGAGTGAGGGATTTGAGCATCCTTGGTGTTCTTGCTTTGCATTCTTGCATAAGTGTTGAGCTCTCCATTGCGATTAGTTCGAGTGAGAGACCGTGAGCTTGTTACTCTTGGAGGGTGACCTCCTAGTTGGCTCGGTGGTTGTGTAGCGGTGTCCTCTTTGTGGAAGTGTGTGAAGAGGCCTGGGCTTCTCCTTCGTGGAGCTTGTGAAGTGGTTTTGGAGCTTTCCATCTCCGGAGTGGAGGAAAAGCTAGCCATAAGAAGGAGTCCTATCTTTGTGAGGGGCAAGGAGAAGAAGGTAAGCCTTGGTGGCGTTCGGGGGTCCTCTATGGTAACCCGCACCTCTCCAACGGTGATTAGCTTACTTGCGAGTAAGTGAACATCGGGATACATCATCATCTCCGCGTGCCTCAGTTATCTCTATACCCGAGTTTATTTCCTTGTGATAGCCTTCAAGCTTGAAGTTATTTGTATCTTGCTTATCACTTGTGAAATAAATCTTGTGCTATCTTGATTAGATTTAGTTGTTGTGGTAAACTTAGTTGAGCCTAGCTTATTTAGGTTTTGTGCTTGAAAATAAACGTTAGTTTAATTTCGCATTCTTTCAATCCAAATCTGTAATTGTTTTTAAAAATGCCTATTCCCCCTCTAGGCGACATCTCGATCTTTCACCCGCCCTGGAGCAGACTTGGACCGAGGTGTTGCACCTTTCGCGTGCACTACAGCCTAGGCTAGTAAGCAAATGCTGTTGTGGCTGTTGTGTGGCGTGCAGCTGGGCAGGAGGCCGTGATGGTTGGTGTTGCATGCTCTCGGCCAAGTGGGGAGGAGGAAGTAGGTCGGTGGTGCGCAACTGTGCGATGAGGGCATCGTGATTGGCGAGGTAACCTGGCCAGTTCTTGGTTTGTGCGGGTGAAGCTGTCTGAAAAAGCTGCACTTTACCAATGGTCGGCATCTACATACACCATTCCTTGTTGGAGGCGTCGATGAAGCAGCTCCCGCCCGCCTTCCTAACATGCTCCAGGTTAACCCTTGGTTCGGTCTCCTGGGCCAGACAATGGCGACGCTGTTATAGTGTCGTGTTCACCCTTGTGGGCATCGTTTTGGAGATGGTTCCGGTCAGAAGGAACTATTGCTCGTGTGGTGGTGTGGGGCTATATGTGGTGACCCAGCATACCACTGCATGTGTAGTATGCAAGTCGTTGACATAACACCAATGAAACACCGTCTCACTAGTATTACATCGATCAGAGTGGTACAATAGAAACATCGCAGGTCCAAGGTAGGTGCATAGGATTACAATTTTCATCATTGATACGTCTCCAACATATCCATAATTTTTGATGCTCCATGCTTGTTTTTACACCATTTGTTTAGTGTTTCGTTACACTTCGTGGCATTTTTATGCATTTTCCGGAACTAACCTATTAACGAGATGCCACCGTGCCAGTTCCCTGTTTTCTGCTATTTTTGTGTTTCAGAAAATTTACGCAGGAAATATTCTCGGAATTGGACGAAACCAAAGCCAGTCGTCCAGATATTTCACGGAGCTTCCAGAACACCGAAAAGGAGACGGAGCCGAGCCAGAGGGCGGCCACACCATAGGGTGGTGCGGCCTAGGGCTGGCATGTGCCCCCTGGTGGTGTGGGCCCCCTGGTCCACCTCTGACGCCGCCCCTTCGCCTATAAAGACCCCCCGACGGGAAAAACCTAAACACCCGATCACTTTTCCAGAACACATCGCGATCTGCCACCGCCGTAGACCCGAAGATTGAGAGGGTCCAGAAGCTCTTCCCGGCACCCTGCCGGAGAGGGGAATCGCCACCGGAGGTCTTCTTCATCGTCATGCTTGCCTCCGGCGCGATGAGTGAGTAGTCTACCTTGGACTATGGGTCCATAGCAGTAGCTAGATGGTTGTCTTCTCCACCATGTGCTTCATGTTTAGATCTCATGAGCTGCCTTACATGATCGAGATCACCGTTATGTAATTCTACATGTTGTGTTTGTTGGGATCCGATGAATATTGGTGTTATGGTTGAGTTGAAGTACTGAATATTATCTTATGTTATCTCTATGTTGTTTATGATCTTGCATGCTCTCCGTTGTTAGTAGCTATCTTGGCCAAGTAGTTGCTAGTGACTCCAAGAGGGGGTATTTATGCTCGATAGTGGGTTCATGCCTCTATTTAATCTGTGGGAGTGACAGAAACCTCTAAGGTTGTAGATGTGCTGTTGCTACTAGGGGGAAAACAACATTCATATGCTCAAGGGCATATGCTTTGTTTACATTACACACTTTGCTTAATGCAATTATCTGTTGTTCGCAACTTAATACTTGTGGAGTTCTCGGATTGATTCGCCACAAGTGGATTATTAGTCATAGATGCAGTTGGATGGCGGTCTATGTATCTTGTTGTAATGCCTAGAGTAAATCTCATAGTGATCCTCTCGACATATGCACGTTGTCTTTATTCTATCAATTGCCCAATTGTAATTTGTTTACCCAGCATGTGTTATTTTATCTTATGGAGATACACCACTAGTGAACTGTGGACCCCGGTCCTATTTCCTTTATATTGTTATCACCTGCTTACTTTACTCGCATACTATTATCACTTTCCACTCGATATGCTCATACCCTTTGTTTCAAGCAAACCGGTGAGATTGACAACCTCATCGTAAGTTGGGATCAAAGTATTTGGCTGTGTTGTGTGCAGGTTCCACGTTGCCGCTCGCAAAGCAAAGCTTGGACGAGGCACCCTATAAATTGTCCGGAGCTGTCGCGAAGCTAGCGGGCATCACCTTCGGTCGTTTGTCTCCCTCCTACTGGATTGACTACCTTGGTTTCATAACTGAGGGAAAACTTGCTGCTATATTCATCAAACCTTCTCTTGGGGTTTCCAACTGGCCGGTCATTTTTACTTCATCAACAAACGCCAACAAGTTTTCTGGCACCATCATCATCGCGCCATCAACAAGTTTTCTGGCACCGTTGCCGGGGAGGAAGAAGACTTCTGCAAGGGGGGTTTTCGCACGCACATCCTTTACTTTGTTTATTGTTTTGCTTTACTTTATTTTTACTTGCATCGTTTTATCAAAAACCCAAAAAAATTAGAATCCTTGATAGTTGTTATTTCTTTACTTCTAGTTCATTATGTTGTTCCCTGAGTCGTTTTGGAGGACCTCTCAGTAGGTAGTGGTTCAATTATTGGAAAAAGTAACACCGAGGAGTTCTTTAATCATATTAGTATGCATAAAGATGTTGAGGAAAAGTCTTTGGCTGAGCTTGCTCCTAGTTATGAAGTTGCTTCTGCTTATTTGATTCACATGTTAGAAGCTAGGTTTGCTAGCCTTAATCCTTTTATGCAATACATGTTTCTTAAGCTTCATGATATTGAGGATCCCGAAAAGAAAGCTTTTATCTTGGAAACTTTGCGCATAGAATTTAGAGATGTTGCTATTGAGGCTAGGAAAGTTTTTAAGAAATTTAATAATCTTGGCTCGCCTGTTGAAATTGTTGGTACACCCAATGAAGATTCTAGAATGCCAATACCTTGTAAACTTGTAGGAATTCATGATGCCTTGGAAAATAATTTTAGTTAGATTTGCCCTGAAAATCTTTTTGATGAAAGTAGTATACCAAGGCGTGACTACAAGGGGTACTCAAAACCTCATTTGGACAGAATTCATTTCTTTGTTCCTACAATAGATCTTAATGCCTCTCTTGATAATACTTGATTCGCATTTTCTGCGCCTAGCTCAAAGGCGTTAAAGAAAAGCACTCTTGGGAGATAACCCAATGTTTTTACATTCAGTTCTTTTTCTTTTATTTGAGTCTTGGAAGTTATTAATACTGTAATTACCTCTCCTTATCATTTTTATTTTGTTTTTGTGCTAAGAGAAGCCTCTAATTTGAGTGAGGTAAGATTTGAGGATGTTGCTGTCCTGAAACAGTTTTCGGTGCTGCACCATAAAAAAATCGTGAAAATTCTCTGTATATCTTTTGGACCTGCGATTTCTTGTGCATATGCCCCAGGTTATATCCAAACTTTCATTAGTTTAACACTTTTTTATTTGAGCAACAGAAAACCCTCTAAAAATTCGACCTTTTTCAGCTGTTTTGTTTTGACAGATTTCTGCCAATATTTGTGTTTGCCGCTTTATCGCTTTCTTTTTGAGTTCTTTTGATCACGGAACTTTTGGGGAAGTTGCTACAGTAGTATATGCTTTATATGTGGTGGTTTTAAGTTGAAACCTGAAGCAAAAATGGTTGATTCAATGTTATGCTTACACTAATGTTGCTAATAAATTTGTGTTTAGTTTTGTATGAAGGAAGTTTTCAAGTGTAGGGATTGGAGAATGATGAGATAAGTTGAAGAATGGACAAAAGCTCAAGCTTGGGGATGCCCATGTCACCCCAAGAAATATCCAATAAGTACAAGCGTCAAAGCTTGGGGATGCCCCCGAGGCACCCCTTCTTCATCGGCAAAAATCAGGTCACCTTTCAACACACTATATTTTTATTGCTTCATGCATTATGCATTTTTCTTGGAGCGTCAGTTGTTTTTAGTTTTCAGTTTTGTTTAGTTTTGTTTGCTGCAATAAATGGTTGGACCCCAACAAATTTCTTTTGGAGAAGTTGCCTTGCTTTTCATTTGCCAAGAACACTCCGTTTTTCATTCTATTCGTTTCAATGAGTGTTCTCTTTTTCTAGAACTGCATTTAGCTTTTGATTTTCGCCTTGATATGTGTTCAGATCTTGTTATATCTTTTCATCAAGGTGTATTTTTGCCTCTGTTCCTTATTGGTTTTCATCAAAAGAGTTGGCTATAAAAAGTTTGAATGGTGTTGGAAAAGAGAAAAAGCTTTATGCAAAAAAGTGGTACAAGAAGGAGCTTGTGTAGACTGCGGCCTAGGCTTTTGCATGTCATGCTTGATGTCTTTTTGATAGTATACTTAGTGGTTTTGCTATAGCATGACTTGTCTCAAATGACTGAGATTGCTTAATGAGCCTTTGAAAAAATCATGCGTTGTTTTAATTATTTGGAAGCATTATTTTGGTTTTCTCCTTGATGCTTTATTTGTGTTGACTTGGCGCATGCTCACACATGTTTGACTCATACAAAGTCGCCATTGCCTCTATGATCATTTAGTTTTTGACTTTTGATGCCATCTTATGCTTCTTTTAATGTCGCTTTGTCGCTCTGCATGATTATGGTCGTTATTGCTCTCTTAGTTGGTCGCTCCCAGTCTTTTGCTAGCCCTCATTTTGTACTGAGTATGAGCTCTACTCGTGCATCCAACTCCTAAAAACCAAGTTTGCCATTGTGTCCACTATAAATTCATATGCATGGTATTTGTAAGCCATTCCAAGTAAATTTTCATGTGCTACCTTTCAAAACTTTCAACTACTTCTCGTTTGTGCCACTGTTTTTAGCTCATGGGGACGTAGTGGTCAGAATTGCTATCTTCCATATTAAATTAAGTACCCCTCGACTAGGCAGCTTTATCTGCTCGTCATTAATTTTCCATGAGAGCTGATCAAACCATTGCAATCTAATTCTAAAAAGAAAAAAAGGCACTCCTCCATGGTATGTGAATGTTGGTGGGCACCCGATGGAATCGGTTAGCCATGGTTTGAGAAAGGAAAAAAAGGTGGAGAGGAGTGCCAAAGCTTTATAAAAGAGCACCAATATGCCAAATTTTCAAAGAACTCGGAACCGCTCTGACTTGTTTATTATGGAAGATAGTAAGACCACATTGCCAGTCGTTGACATGAAACAACCACCTCTCAAAACCCAATTTTTATCTCTGTTTTACAAATGAAAAGCTCTAGCACATGTTTGATCACTGCTTCCCTCCGCGAAGGGCCTTTCTTTTACTTTTATGTTGAGTCTCCACCTTCTATCTTTATGCACCATTAAGAGAGCATAGTTGTCATTCTGAGTATAATGTGCATTGTCCCAAAGTTTTCATTGATTGATTCATATTGTTGGTTTCACTTGTTCTTAAATTACTTGTATCTAGTCGCGCCCTCTTAAACTTGAAGGTGTCCTATGCATTTATGTTTTGCTCTCTCATGAGGGACAAGCTGAAAACCATTTTTATGTTTTTCCTTATGATTTGAAAACATGTTTGACTTGAAGTTGCTTCTATCAAGATTATATCTTTCATGACCATGTTTTAAGTTCTTTTGATCCCAGCGCACAACGCTTACATAGATGATCAAGATTGTGTAGGTGCATGTCACCTCAAAAATTATCTCTTTTGTTATCACTTACCTACTCGAGGACGAGCAGGAGTTAAGCTTGGGGATGCTGATACGTCTCCAACGTATCCATAATTTTTGATGCTCCATGCTTGTTTTTACACCATTTGTTTAGTGTTTCGTTACACTTCGTGGCATTTTTATGCATTTTTCAGAACTAACCTATTAACGAGATGCCACAGTGCCAGTTCCCTGTTTTCTGCTATTTTTGTGTTTCAGAAAAGTTACACAGGAAATATTCTCGGAATTGGACGAAACCAAAGCCAGTCGTCCAGATATTTCACGGAGCTTCCAGAACACCGAAGAGGATACGGAGCCGAGCCAGAGGGCGGCCACACCACAGGGTGGCACGGCCTAGGGCTGGCCCACGCCCCCTAGTGGTGTGGGCCCCCTGGTCCACCTCTGACGCCGCCCCTTCGCCTATAAAGACCCCTCGACGGGAAAAACCTAAACACCCGATCACTTTTCCAGAACACATCGCGATCCGCCACCGCCGTTGACCCGAAGATCGGGAGGGTCCAGAAGCTCTTCCTGGCACCCTACCGGAGAGGGGAATCGCCATCAGAGGTCTTCTTCATCGCCATGCTTGCCTCCGGCGCGATGAGTGAGTAGTCTACCTTGGACTATGGGTCCATAGCAGTAGCTAGATGGTTGTCTTCTCCACCATGTGCTTCATGTTTAGATCTCGTGAGCTGCCTTACATGATCGAGATCACCGTTATGTAATTCTACATGTTGTGTTTGTTGGGATCCGATGAATATTGGTGTTATGATTGAGTTGAAGTACTGAATATTATCTTATGTTATTGAAAGGGCATTTCCCTAATAAATGTATTTTGGTGTTTGTTAACAACATTTGATGAATTAACCATTCTATTTAAGTTATGCAGATTTTCTAGGTTAATTCAGGATCTCGCGGAGGTTCACCCAAAAAGGGAAGAAAAGATCGAAGCCCGTAGTCCTGTAGTGGAGTTAGGGCTTAGTGGTCTTATAGGGTGCTTCGCGAAGGTGGAATTGGTGGAGAGGGGATCCTCGAAGTACTGCTATTGCTACTTCTAGGGCGGAGACTCCGGCCCTGGTGGCCGGAGACTCCGGCCTAGGAGTATCGCCCTAGCAATCCTCCCAGTTGGTCTAAGCAGAGACCTGCCCGGAGTTGGGCCGGAGACTTTTGTCTCTGGCCGGAGACTCCGGGTGGGGCGGAGACTCCGGTCCCAGTGGCCGGAGACTCCGGTCTCTCTGGCTGGGTTAGGGTTTGCTAAGGAGCTGGTCTATGCAGTGACCAGGCCGGAGTTGGGCCGGAGACTTCTGTCTCTGGCCGGAGACTCCGGCCCTGGAGTCACTTAGGGCGGAGACTCCGGCCCTCCTGGCCGGAGACTCCGGCCCTAGTCGACCAGCAACGGCTACATTTCGAGGAGGAGTATATAAAGCCTTCTTCTTCCTCAAGAGAAGGCTGCGGCTTCCACTCTCTCTCCACCATTGTTCCAAAGCTTCAAAGCTCAAGATCTCTCTCCCTAGCCAATAGAACTCAAAGCCCTTTTGGGATTTGAGGGAGAAGACCTAGATCTACACTTCCACCAAGGCGATTTGATTTCCCCCCTCTCTTTGTTGAGGGGCTTGTTACTTGTGTGATTCATCGGATTTATAGCCGGAAGAAGCCGTCCCCCAAGCTTGACTTTGTGTGTAAGAGCTTGGTGGGCCTATTGGGAGCCTCCAATTGAGTTGTGGAGCTTGCCCCAATACTTTGTGTAAAGGTGTCGTGCCGCCTTCAAGGGCATCGCTTAGTGGAGCGTGAACTCGCCTTTGTGGCTTGTTCACCGGAGAATAGGGTGAGCCTTTGTGGCGTTGGTGGCCTTTGTGGCCCCACACCTCTCCAACGTAGACGTACTTCCCGTAACAAGGAAGGAACTACGGGAATACATCCTCGTGTCTTCGTGTCTTCATTGCGGTGACCTCTATCCTTTACTTGTGCCTTTACTTATATTGTTATTGCTAGCTTGCTTGTCACTCTAGGTAAATTCACTTAGTATCACATCTAGAGAATTTACCTTCTTGTCTAGCCCTAACTTGAAAAGAATTAAAATTATTGGGTAGCTCCTATTCACCCCCCCCCTCTAGTCGCTCATACGATCCTTTCAATTGGTATCAGAGCGTGGTCTCTTATTCGGGCTTAACCGCCTAAGAGTTTGAGCGACCATGGATGGGGATAAGAGTAAAGAACCTCCTCCCGAAGATACTCCTCCATCTATCTCTTCCTCTTCAATCTCACGTGAGGAGCATTTGGCGTCCTTGGACACAATGCAAACCACTATGAGATTGGAAATGAAGGCTATGTTTGAGGAATATTTTGGAAGAAAACCTTCCGGGCCCACCGACCCAAACACCACTCCTAGTGTGGAACTCTCCTTGGCTAAGGTGAAGCCACCTAACAATGGCTCCACCTCTGCCGAGAATAAAGGTGACCTTCCTAAGGAAAATGTTGGTCCGGCAATGGGTGCTAACATTCCACCCCCTAACACTTACTCACCTTTGCCGGTTCATTATCCTATGCCACACATTAATAATATGGGATCTCCTCCCAAGCTTGATTCTCGCAATTTTATTAAATGGCAAGGACTAATGAAATCTCATATTTCTAGCTCTTCTACTCATTTGTGGAGGGTCATACAAAATGGTTTTGCTCCTCATGATCCTCTCAACTTGACCGGAAGGGAAGAAGTTGATGAGCAACTCAATGCCACCGCCAAGCATCTCCTTCAACAAGCCGTACCGGATACTCATGCGGTACACATCAACAACTTGAACACCGCCAAGGAAGTATGGGACTATCTCACTATGCTCTTCATTGGGAATGAAAGTATTCGGTCCTCCAAGTTTGATGAGCTCAAAAGTGAAGAAAGGGATTTCATTATGCGTGATAATGAGACTCCCGATGAGATGTACCAAAGGATCTTGGCTCTTGCAACGGCCTTGACCGGGTTTGGGTGCAAAGACAATGGTGATGACTATATCAAGCGTATGTTCATCACCTCCATCAACCCAAGAGAACCCATGCGATCCGAGATAATCCGTTCAAGACCGGATTTTGGGAGTATGACCTCAAATGAAGTTCTTTGCGAGTTCACCGCCTTGTCTATCTTGAAGAAGAACGCGGAAGAAACAAGAGCCCGTGTTCTTGCCGGACAAGGAATTCACAATCTTGCACTCAAGGCCAAGGTGGTGTCCAAGCAAGGAGAAGGAGAAGAAGAAATATATGAAGAAGAGTGTTGGTCTCCGGAAGATCTCAAGTTTGCACTCCATGAACACTTGGCTCTCAATGCAAATGCCTTTTGGGATGCCAACAAGCACAAGACGAAGGGATCCAAGTTCAAATCCTTTCCAAGAAAAGGTGGTGACTCTAAAGTGAGGCATTGCTACAATTGTGGAGGAATCAAGCACTTCATCGCCGAATGTCCTTATGAGAACAAGGAGGACAATGAGGGCCGGCTCGTCCCCAAGCGCCGGTCATCAAAGTTCTACCCATCCAAGAAACATGGGAACAAGGACAACAAGAAGAAAGGAGAAAGGGTATTGGTGGTTCATGAGGAGTATGACTCCGAGTCCGAGGATGATGACTCCGTTGATGAAGAGAATGGAGAAGTGGCCGCAATTGCCATTGTCTCCACACCACCTACATCCCTCTTCAACTCACTAAATGAGAACGCCATCATCACCACTCACAAGTGTCTTATGGCTAAGGCCTCGGAGGTAACCTCATCACCTACTCCTTCATCATCACATTCCAATACTACCTCTTTGGATGATGTGAGTAGTCTTAAGATTAAGAAAGAACTAGTTTCTTGTGATGATTTTCTTGCTAACATGAAGGGGCCAACCAAGATATATGTTGAGGCACTAATGTGTGAACTTGGTGATGCCCATGACACCATCAAGGAGAAGGAGGAGTTGGAAAGATTAGCCGCCGATGATATTGGCTCTCTATCAATTGAGCTCGAAGAAGAGCAAAACTTGAGAGTATCTTTAGAGGAGAAATTGTTGGGACTAGAAGAGTCTCATAATCTAATCTTGTCAAAACTCACTAAAGAACGTGACCATGCTCTCGCTATGGTCAAGTTGCTTAAAAAGGAGAAAGTTGAATTTGACGTTGGTCATAATAATCTTCGTGAGAAGTTTGAGAAGCTTGAAGAAGCTCACAAGGCTTTGGAGGGCAAATTCTCTCATCTCACCAAGATTCGTGAACAACTTCAAATTCAACTAACTATTGAACAATCTAAAGTCCCCCCAATGCAAGTTATTGAAGTTCCTTGTTCTTCTAACTCTATTTGTGATCATAGTGATATCATTGAGGAGAACAATAGGTTGAAGGCCGATCTTGCTAAGGGCCTTGCCACTTGCATTCAAGGAGAGAAGAATCTCAATGATCTCTTGAACAATCAAAGATTGTACAAGGGAAAGGAGGGCCTCGGTTTTGTTGCCGAGTCCTCAAAGAAAGGGGATCTCTGTTTGGTGGCCGAGTCCTCAAAGAAGAAGAAGAACAAGAAGAACAAGAAGAAGACAAAGCCTGCTGCTGCTCCTACTCCTCATGTCCCCTTTGACATTTGTTACACCGAGGAGGAGTGGGAGGAGTTGAATGGAAAGAAGAAAATCAAGGAGACCGGAGTCTCCGGGTCAAGGTCTCCGGAGTCTCCGGTTAGTTCGTCTACCCCGGAGTCTCCGCCCCCAAAGACCGGAGTCTCCGGCCTTTCTCACAATAATTTTGCAGGAAAATATAACCCTCATTATGTTCTTCTTAGGGACTATTATGGTGATGTCTATGCTAAATATGTTGGTCCCTATAATGGTTTCATTGAATATGCTATTTGGGTACCTAAGATTCTTGTGACTAACAAACGAGGACCCATTCAAAGATGGGGACCTAAAACCAAGAATTAATCTCTTGTAGGACATTGCTTCCGGAGGAGTAAAATGGATTATTGATAGTGGTGCCACAAGCCACATGACCGGAAGCAAAAATATTGTGGAAGATCTAAAGCCCAATACTTCAAATGTCACGGTCTCATATGGTGATAATTCATCCTCTCAGGTACTTGGTTTCGGTAAGGTGGTGATCACTCCGGACGTGTCCTTAGTGAATGTCATGCTTGTCGAAACCATTGGTTATAATCTACTTTCCGTTCATCAACTTGCTACTATGGGCTATGCCACATATTTTGATGTTGATATTGTGGTCGTCATGTGGAGTAAGTCTCTCAAGGTTGCCTTTGTTGGGTATGTCGAAAATGGCTTGTATGTGGTGGACTTTTCGGAGAAACCCACTACGGCCGCGATATGCCTAATTGCTAAGGCCGACGTGGGATGGCTTTGGCATCGCCGGTTAGCCCACGTCAATATGAGAGCTTTGCAAAATCTCTACACCAATGGCCACATACTCGGACTAAAGGATGTTTCTTTTGCCAAAGATCGTGTTTGTAGGGCATGTATTGAAGGAAAGATGCATGAAACAAGTCATCCGAGCAAGACTATTATCTCTTCCAAGAGGTGCTTGGAGCTCCTTCACATGGATCTCTTTGGACCTCCCACTTATGCAAGTCTTGGTGGCAAGAAATATTGCTTGGTAATTGTCGATGACTATTCAAGATACACTTGGGTTTATTTCTTTGAATTCAAGAGTGAGACCCAACAAACCGTCAAAGACTTTGCCACCGAAGTTGAGCGTCAATTCAATTCCACCATATTGACTATAAGAAGTGACAATGGCACCGAGTTCAAGAACTACTCCCTAAATGAGTTTCTTAGTGATGCGGGTATCAAACATCAATATTCCGCTGCATACACCCCGCAACAAAATGGAGTTGCCGAGAGGAAGAACCGTACTCTCATGGATGCGGCAAGAACTATGTTGGCGGAGTTCAAGTCTCCATACAACTTTTGGGCCGAAGCTATTAATACCGCATGCCATGCCACCAACCGGCTTTATCTCCGCAAGAACTTGAACAAGACTCCATATGAAATTCTTACCGGGCAAAAGCCTAACATCATGTACTTCCGGGTATTTGGTTGTAAGTGTTTCTACCTCAAGAAAGGTGTTCGTTTGTCAAAATTTGATTCTAAAGCATTAGAGGGTATCTTTGTTGGTTACTCCACGGACTCACATTCCTATAGGATCTATAGCAAGTCCACCGGGCATGTTATAGAAACTTGTAATGTGAGGTTCGATGAGGATAATGGTTCCTTTGTAGGACAAAGTTGTGTTCGTGATGTAGGTGACGAAATTCCTCCCCAAGCCATAAGAAGAATGGGTGTCGGATTCTTCCGGCCCATTGAGGGACACCTTTTGGCCGAAGGAGAAGGACAATGCTCTACACATGTGGAGCCTTCACCTGCTGAACACACACAGGACATTGACCAAAGACAAGCTGCACACCCTCAACCTCAAGATCATCCCACCGAGCAATCTTGCCCGGAGTCTCCGGCCCCTGTGGTCCGGACTCTCCGGCCTATACCGGAGTCTCCGGGTATGGATACCGGAGTCTCCGGAGGTGATCAAGCCTTTGATGAAGATCCTTCGGAATTCCGTGGCTATGGTCCACTTGATGATCAAGGCAATCCACTTACTGGTCAAGGCGAGGACCAGAACAGTGATCATGAAGATGATCAAGTAGTCTCTCAAGAATCTCCTCTTGAGGCTCGCACTCGCCGTGAGAAGAAGCTTGAGTCCATTCTACGACGAAGAAGCATATCCTTGGAAAATGTGGTTGGAAGTGTTCGTAAAGGTGTCTCCACTAGGAGGCAACTTTCTAACTTTTGCTCTCATCATGCTTTTGTCTCTTGTATAGAACCCAAGAAAGTTTATGAGGCGCTTGAGGATCCGGATTGGCTTGATGCCATGCATGATGAACTCAACAACTTCGAGCGCAACAATGTGTGGACTCTAGTAGAAAGGCCTAAAGATTGCCGTAATGTCATTGGGACCAAGTGGATCTTCAAGAACAAGCAAGATGCAAATGGCATAGTCATTCGTAATAAGGCAAGATTGGTGGCTCAAGGTTTCTCACAAGTCGAGGGTATTGACTTTGGTGAAACTTTCGCTCCCGTTGCCCGTCTTGAATCCATTCGCATCTTACTTGCATATGCATCACATCATAACTTTAAACTTCAACAAATGGATGTTAAAAGTGCATTTCTCAACGGTCCCTTAAATGAATTGGTTTTTGTGAAGCAACCCCCGGGCTTCGAAAACCCTAAGTTTCCTAACCACGTTTACAAACTTGATAAGGCACTCTATGGCCTCAAACAAGCCCCACGTGCGTGGTATGAGCACCTTAAAGAGTTGTTGGTTGATCGTGGTTTTGAAATTGGGGTGATCGATCCCACTCTTTTTACTAAGAAGGTCAATGGGGAGCTTTTCATTTGCCAAATATATGTTGATGATATTATATTTGGTTCTACTAACAAAGCTTTCAATAATGAGTTTGCCAAGCTCATGACCGACAAGTTTGAGATGTCTATGATGGGGGAGTTGGAGTTCTTCCTTGGATTTGAAGTTAAACAATTGAAGGGAGGGACTTTTGTGAACCAAGCCAAATATACCCAAGACATGCTCAAGAGGTTCGAGATGATTGGAGTCAAAGGTGCAAAGACTCCCATGCCAACAAAGGTTAATCTTGATCTCGATCCTAATGGTAAAGAAGTGGATCAAAAACTCTATAGATCTATGATTGGTTCCTTGCTTTACCTTTGTGCATCTAGACCGGACATTATGTTAAGTGTGGGAGTTTGTGCACGTTTTCAAGCCGCACCAAAGGAAAGCCACTTAGTGGCGGTCAAGAGAATCTTTCGATATTTGGTAAATACCCCTAACTTTGGTCTTTGGTATCCAAAAGGAGCAAGTTTTGATCTTATAGGTTACTCGGATTCGGATTGGGCGGGAGACAAAGTGGAACGGAAATCAACCTCCGGGGCTTGCCAATTTCTTGGAAGGTCTTTGGTGTGTTGGTCATCTAAGAAACAAAATTGTGTGTCTCTCTCTACCACCGAAGCCGAATATGTAGCCGCGGCTAGTTGTTGTGCACAACTCTTATGGATGAGGCAAACTTTGAAGGATTACGGTGTCATTTTTGACAAAGTGCCTCTTTTGTGTGATAATGAAAGTGCAATCAAGATCGCTCACAACCCGGTGCAACACAATAAGACGAAGCATATTGAGATTCGTCATCATTTCATTCGGGATCATGTCAACCGAGGAGAAATTGATCTATCTTATGTTGGCACTCATGAGCAACTTGCCGATATATTCACAAAGCCTCTTGATGAAGCAAGATTCCGGGAATTGAGGCATGAACTAAATATCATTGATTCAAGCAATGTGGCTTGAGCTAGGTGCATTTACTCCCATACTCTAATGTGTGTGTTGTTCTAGATGTGGGCATGAATATAGGGGGAGTGCGGTCCTAATTGATTGGGCTATCCCTCCCCCCATAATGCCGATAGTAAGCGTATTGTTCTATCGTGTCAGTGGTGACACTTTTGAGCTTAATTGATGAGTCTAGGTTTTGGGCCCAAGATATATCTTCGCGGTGCCATACCTTTGTACTCATACATGATGGCCCTTTGGTCACCAACCTCCCTAGTGGAGGAGTTTCCCATTTGACTTTATTGCCTTAATTTTATGGGAAGATGCTCAATTTTGGTCTTATTTGATTTTGTTTGCATGTTTGCAAGCATGAGCATGTTGTACCACACAGTGACAATGTGTCCATCCCAAGCCCATCTCATCCTAAAACAAACCTATCTCTAAATGACATGTCCTTCACACCATAAATATTGATCTGGTCGAGGGGGGGCCGGAGACTCCGGGGCTTACAGCCCGGAGACTCCGGTGGGCCGGAGACTCCGGGGTAAGTACCGGAGACTCCGGCCCGGGCGTTTTCAAAAGTCACTTAGGGCACGGGGTGGGGAAGAACGGTTCATTCTTCCCCACTCGCCCCCGTGCCCTACACTCGCCCCCTGCCGCCCCCTCTTCGAAGATCGCTGCCCGGAGCTCTCCCAAGCCCCGGGATCCGCCGTGCCACCGGCCAATCTGTCCCTTGAGGGTGTGGGAACCTCCCCACCGACCGATTTGCGCCAATGGACTCCGGTAAATGTGCTCTTCATCTTCTCCATCTAGTTCCATCTAGATCTATGAGATGTGCATGTTTCCCATAGTTTGAATTGGTGTACTACATTCTAGTGGCTATCAATCATCTTCTTAGCAACTTTATTGTGGTTATTGCACTCGTTTTGGTCTAAGTGGTCTCCTAGGCTCGGGCTCCTGCATCCGGCCGGAGACTCCGGCCCCTGTGGCCGGAGACTCCGGCCTGGACGCAAAGTCTCCGGTTTTGGCCGGAGACTCCGGCCCGAGTCCCCGGAGACTCCGGCTAGATCAGACCAATGTGCACTCTTTCACAGCATAGTTGCTTATATTTGGATTCTAGGACATGTCACCTCAACCTTGCTATCTTCCTCACTCTTTCACAGGTGCAGGTGGTTCTCGGAAGCCGGCAGCCCATAGCAAGGACAAGTTGGTTGTGAATCCCGCCACAGGGGAGCTTTCTCAGAGATCGGTCATTGCTCAACAAGCTAGAGATGCTAAGAGGCTCAAGACAAGGATAGCCGAAGAGGAACGAGCTGAGGCAGCTAAGAAGGTCAAATTTGATAGTCTTGTGACTCTGGAAGGGCTATCAGCATCTGAGTTTGTTGAAATGAGGAAGAGGGATATGTACACTCTCGCGCGGAACTCCCGTGACCGTTGCTTTTTCCGCAAAGAGCAAGAGCTGATCATGAAGGAATTTTATGCTTCCCTCAAGAAGTATCCGGTTTGCCCTCAGACGGTGATGGATTTCTCTCACTTTGCCAAGTACAGTGCATACTTCGGAGAGGCTGTGTGGATCACTCGCAAGCTTGGGCTCCATCCACTCATGAAGATACAAGAGTCCTACAACATCACATTGGTCCAACAGTTCTTTGCTACCTTAGTGTTTGGAGAGGGTGAGGAGATCCCCATGACTTGGATGACCGGAGAAGAGGTTTGTCATTCCAATTTCATGGACTTTGCTGCTCTCCTTGGGTATGAGTTCAGTGGTGCTACTACTCCTAGTGGCATGAGGATGCATGTTGATGGGGAGTACTATGAGAAGAAGAAGCTTGCTCCTCTCTACACCGGGGATGACAAGAAGATTGTCATTGGGGGCACTCTTGGGCTGTCCAAACGGTCCAACATCTTGCTCCGCATATTCCGGGCCTCCATTGCCCCTCAAGCCGGCAACTTTGATGCTATTCGCAAGGCCTTGGTGAATCTCTTGGCCTACTCTCATGAAGTCTATTGCCAAGGAGAGACCGCACTTATTGAGCCGCTTGATGTGATGGATTTCATTCACAAGGAAATCAACGATTGCATTCTCAGCAAGAAGACTCCTCTCTATGCCCCGTTCATCATGAGGCTCATTCGTGCTCAAGGACTCAACCTTCCTCTTCTCGTTGCAAACCTTGTGGATCACAAGGTTGTGAAGCTTCAACGCAAAGAACCCACCGGTCACTCCAAGGAACCTTTTGCTCCAATGAGAGGTGAAGATGATGTTGCCTTTGCCGAGGGTGTGTCCACTAGAAGGGGCCCAAGGATGAAGCATGCTAGCAATGCCGGCTCTAGCTCCACCAATGAGTTTTCTCAAGAATACAAGAAGCTCAATTGGTTCCAAAGAAATGTGCTTTGCATGAATGTGGACATCCGTCATAAGCAATATGAGAGCTACATCTCTCAGAAGCACATCAATGACAATCAAGCTGTTCTTCACAAGGCCTTTCGGAAATCTCAACCGGGCTATGTGGAATCACCTCCTTCTTCCTCTTCATCCGGTACTCACAGCTATGGCAAGTGGAGCAAGGGTCTGACTGACTGGCAGGCATTTGAGGAGGTCACCTCTGGCACCTCCAATGTGCGTCATGGCAAGAAGCCCATGGCTTCTGATGATATTGAAGAAGGAGATGAGGACTTCAATGCCGGTTCCGAGGACGAGCCCGAGGATGAAGACGACGAGTGATCTCATGGGCGTGTAGCATCGCTCTTTTCCCTTTTTGGTGTCTCGATGCCAAAGGGGGAGAAGTAGCTCTACTAGGATGTCTTCGTTGGGATTTGCATGGGGTGGTTATTTGGATTTGCACTTCGTTTGCTTTGCTTTGGTCGAGACACAACTTCGTGGACTTTCATGTTGTGTCTCATCTATCTTAGTGTTGAACTGTTTAAATGTGTGTGGTATGTTATGTGTGTGAGACTTAAGTTCTTATGTTGCTTAGTAAGACTATTAAAATGTGAGCTATATTGTTAGTCTTACTTATATGCTTATTGGTTAGTCTCATATATTATTTCTTGCAATTGGTATAATTGTGAAATATATAGGGGGAGTGATGATTCTTACTTATGTGGCTCATGTTCAAATGCAAATGGTGTTGTGCACACAAGTAGGGGGAGCTTTTCCTATATATTTCATTTTATTGTGTTTATATCTTGCAAATCCTTATGTTGTCATCAAACACCAAAAAGGGGGAGATTGAAAGGGCATTTCCCTAATAAATGTATTTTGGTGTTTGTTAACAACATTTGATGAATTAACCATTCTATTTAAGTTATGCAGATTTTCTAGGTTAATTCAGGATCTCGCGGAGGTTCACCCAAAAAGGGAAGAAAAGATCGAAGCCCGTAGTCCTGTAGTGGAGTTAGGGCTTAGTGGTCTTATAGGGTGCTTCGCGAAGGTGGAATTGGTGGAGAGGGGATCCTCGAAGTACTGCTATTGCTACTTCTAGGGCGGAGACTCCGGCCCTGGTGGCCGGAGACTCCGGCCTAGGAGTATCGCCCTAGCAATCCTCCCAGTTGGTCTAAGCAGAGACCTGCCCGGAGTTGGGCCGGAGACTTTTGTCTCTGGCCGGAGACTCCGGGTGGGGCGGAGACTCCGGTCCCAGTGGCCGGAGACTCCGGTCTCTCTGGCTGGGTTAGGGTTTGCTAAGGAGCTGGTCTATGCAGTGACCAGGCCGGAGTTGGGCCGGAGACTTCTGTCTCTGGCCGGAGACTCCGGCCCTGGAGTCACTTAGGGCGGAGACTCCGGCCCTCCTGGCCGGAGACTCCGGCCCTAGTCGACCAGCAACGGCTACATTTCGAGGAGGAGTATATAAAGCCTTCTTCTTCCTCAAGAGAAGGCTGCGGCTTCCACTCTCTCTCCACCATTGTTCCAAAGCTTCAAAGCTCAAGATCTCTCTCCCTAGCCAATAGAACTCAAAGCCCTTTTGGGATTTGAGGGAGAAGACCTAGATCTACACTTCCACCAAGGCGATTTGATTTCCCCCCTCTCTTTGTTGAGGGGCTTGTTACTTGTGTGATTCATCGGATTTATAGCCGGAAGAAGCCGTCCCCCAAGCTTGACTTTGTGTGTAAGAGCTTGGTGGGCCTATTGGGAGCCTCCAATTGAGTTGTGGAGCTTGCCCCAATACTTTGTGTAAAGGTGTCGTGCCGCCTTCAAGGGCATCGCTTAGTGGAGCGTGAACTCGCCTTTGTGGCTTGTTCACCGGAGAATAGGGTGAGCCTTTGTGGCGTTGGTGGCCTTTGTGGCCCCACACCTCTCCAACGTAGACGTACTTCCTGTAACAAGGAAGGAACTACGGGAATACATCCTCGTGTCTTCGTGTCTTCATTGCGGTGACCTCTATCCTTTACTTGTGCCTTTACTTATATTGTTATTGCTAGCTTGCTTGTCACTCTAGGTAAATTCACTTAGTATCACATCTAGAGAATTTACCTTCTTGTCTAGCCCTAACTTGAAAAGAATTAAAATTATTGGGTAGCTCCTATTCACCCCCCCCTCTAGTCGCTCATACGATCCTTTCAGTTATCTCTATGTTGTTTATGATCTTGCATGCTCTTCGTTGTTAGTAGCTATCTTGGCCAAGTAGTTGCTAGTGACTCCAAGAGGGGGTATTTATGCTCGATAGTGGGTTCATGCCTCTATTTAATCTGGGGGAGTGACAGAAACCTCTAAGGTTGTAGATGTGCTGTTGCTACTAGGGGGAAAACAACATTCATATGCTCAAGGGCATATTCTTTGTTTACATTACACACTTTGCTTAATGCAATTATCTGTTGTTCGCAACTTAATACTTGTGGAGTTCTCGGATTGATTCGCTACAAGTGGATTATTAGTCATAGATGCAGTTGGATGGCGGTCTATGTATCTTGTTGTAATGCCCAGAGTAAATCTCATAGTGATCCTCTCGACATATGCACGTTGTCTTTATTCTATCAATTGCCCAACTGTAATTTGTTTACCCAGCATGTGTTATTTTATCTTATGGAGAGACACCACTAGTGAACTGTGGACCCCGGTCCTATTTCCTTTATATTGCTATCACCTGTTTACTTTACTTGCATACTATTATCACTTTCCACTCGATACGCTCATACCCTTTGTTTCAAGCAAACCGGTGAGATTGACAACATCATCGTAAGTTGGGAACAAAGTATTTGGTTGTGTTGTGTGCAGGTTCCATGTTGCCGCTCGCAAAGCAAAGCTTGGACGAGGCGCCCTATAAATTGTCCGGAGCTGTCGCGAAGCTAGCGGGCATCACCTTCGGTCGTTTGTCTCCCTCCTACTGGATTGACTACCTTGGTTTCATAACTGAGGGAAAACTTGCTGCTATATTCATCAAACCTTCTCTTGAGGTTTCCAACTGGCCGATCATTTTTACTTCATCAACAAACGCCAACAAGTTTTCTGGCACCATCATCACCGCGCCATCAATCATACATAAGATCTTCAGAACCTCCTCAACAGGTAGAGGTTTAGTCCTAGCGATTACAAGCGAGAAAGAACAACTAGAAGACTAAACTAGAGCTACAACTAATATAGTTGGCTTGCTACAGAAACTACAGAACTACCCTAACTACTTAGGTTCTAGGATTAGGGAATTGGTTCCCTTCTATTCCTATTCTAGTTTTTCCCCCAAGCTTGATATAGTTGTTGATTTTGTGATAGTTCCGACATTGGTAGAAGGCTTCATCTTCATCTTCAATGTCTTGAGGTTGCCTCCTGTGTTGCCTCCAATCTAAGCAAGGGTTACGAGGGAGTGGGTGAGTAACGAGCGTTACCCAGTAAGTTCATATAAGGAATAAGGTATTTTATGCACTATCTACGGCCTTAGACTCAAGAGTCGTTTGGCAATGCAAGTTTTCGTAAACATTTCTTCAAGAGGTTGCTTTTATTTAGAAGAACTATGTCGTCAGCCTTCACAGGTTGATTAGAGCTTCGATGGGCTCCTTTCCTGCCGCGTTCGCAGCTCCTTCCCGGAACAGGGAGTATCCAGATACTTTCTTACACTCTACAGAGGTGGTCACTTGTACCCATAAGAGATCAAGGCTTTGTTGCACATCCGAGTAGCTTTCCCCTCCACACTTCTCATGTGTGGGGCCCAACCGTTGATCCGAGCCAATCACTGTTCCTTCCCGCGACTTTGCATACCTACCCTTTTGCGGCTCCAACTTCGGTTCGCTACCCTCGCCGGTCTACACTTTGGTAGTTGCCGACCTCGGCATACTTGTCCTTTCTGACAATGAGTTACCCCCACCGGCTTGGTTACGCACTTTGGGTAACACCGGCCTCGGCACTCTACCCCCGTCGTTGCCGCAATCCATCATAGACCGCCAGAATCGTGGAATCATTAGGGGGATTCTACCCATCCCGAAGCTCCGTGCAGGGAGATAACTGCTCCAAAATGGCGCGTCCATTGATATGCAAGAGGGAAAAGATACAGCTGACTCTTCCGTCCCATTCCAGACCCTATGGTTGACTGTATTTTACGTCACAAGAATCACTGGCGACATTGGTTATTAATCCTAGGTGAACATTCCAGTTACAGTGGGACCTCCACCATACTCTTACCATGGTCCCACTGCCCACCTTCCTAGGTTGACAACCACCGTGGTTGCTAACCACTAGTCATATTCATTCAGAAAAGCAGAACCTTTGCTTTTAAATGCAATCATAATAATAATACCACCGGTATATTTGCAAGTACCTTGTTAAAAATAAACAAGAGATATGAGCAAGAGTGAACTTGCCTTTCTGACTGCAAGATTATGCGAGTCAGGGTCTTCGATACGATAGAAATCCCAGTTCTAAAATAGCAATCATCATCCGGTAGGGATGATGTTAGAAATCTGCAGCATGATATGCATAAGATATGATATGCATCACTTTAAGCGTAACCTAACCCCGATGATTTATTATCATTGAGTTATGGTGATTTCTTTATGATGTGTTGCACTTTTAGGCTCAGTCAAACACACAAGGTTGTTAAGGATTTTAGGTTAACTGACACTTCTTCAAAAGTAGTAGAATAAAGCTTCAAACAAGAGTTATTGCAAAAGATAGATATAGCAATAGGTGAAGGCTTGAAAGTAACACTTTTAAGTTGCATCTTATAATTAGCAATCATCTGGGTGATCATGGATATGCAAAGCCAAAGTAAGGTATACATATAGCAATATCTAAGTAGTTCTAGGGTTGACAACAACCTTAACATGCATAGGCAATTGTTTACTTCTAGGCATATGAATTGGTGTAATGCTTAGTTAATAGGTTCTTAAAAGAATAACTTTTGAAGAACATATTATTTAAAGAGTAAGTATTATTTGAATTTATTTTAAGTGATCATATTCTACTATGACAAAATAAGGTTCTTATTAACACTATTGTCTAGGAGTTGAGTTATTAGCTCATAAATTGAGTTACAACTACTAATGATCAAATATGAGTCTCAAGGACCAATTGTGGAATAACACCTTAGAGTTTGACAAGAACTGCTGAATATAGGTTGGCACTCATTTATATTCTTTCTTAATATTAGCACTTCAGAATTATTTAGGAAAGATAGTTTTTAGGTTTTTAAGATGCTAATAGCAAAGTTCAAGTTAAGACCCTAAAATATTGAAATAGTAACTACAATGAGGTTGTTTAAGTGTAACAATATTTACTACATGTTTAGAGAAATTATTTGACTCTTAAATTTGATTTAAACTCATATTGAGAAATAGTACTTAGGTACATTTTTAAATTGCACTCAAAACTATTACACACAAGTATATAATCTTACAGTATAAACAGATAGTACTTATTTTTGTGATCATTTTGGTATATTATTTGTATTTTTCTAATTAAAAATAAAATAGATATGAATTTCTAAGTTTCAATCCTTTTCTGGAATTTTTAAATAGTTGAGGATACCTTTTTGTACCGAGAACAACCCTAGCTACTGCCACTGACCAGTGGGCCACGGCCAGGTCAGCTGCCACGCAGGCCTTGGCCGGTCAACAAGTTTGACCAGGGATAGAACCTCACCGCCGGCGAGGCAGTGAACAACGGCGACGGCACTCTGGGGCTTGAGGTACTGCAAGATTAAGCGAAACTAAATAATAGGAGCAAGGCGAGTCTAACGGTGGTCGCACCGCCACTGTTTGGTCACTAGAACTTGCTCTGATGAGATTTGCTGCGGCGGAGCTCGACTGTCGGAATCCGACCTGGGGCTACGGTGCACTACAGGATGCTAAACTGGGCTCCGTGGACGCGGAGACTCACCCTGAAGCTGTAGAGGTGCTCGGCGATGCCGATTATCGACATAAACGAGCGCAGCTTCGTGGATTCTGGCAAACTTCTGCGGAGAGGAACGGTAAAATACTCTTGGCTCCGACCTCCTCTTGATGCAAAACTCCTCCCAGATGATTAAGAAGGCGAGGCGATCCTCCCAGACCTACTCCTGGAGCTCGAGGTGGTCTAGAATGACGGCGGCCTGCAGAGCTATGGCCGTGTCCTGCGGCTTGGTGAGGATGATACAGAGGAATAGAGAGAGATTGAGAGGGCTCGGAAGAAAAAGAACGACACGGCGGTCCTGCCAGTGCTTTTGTAGAGCACGGTGAGCTCGGGGGCGACGTCACCTCGCCGTCGATGGTTGAGATCCGGCGGACATGTGGGAAAGTGCTAGGGGCACGAATCTTACAGAAACGACTGGCAGAGGACAAGGAGTGGATGAGGATGAAGCCGTGGAGGTCAACGGCGTTTTCGCGTTGGTCTCCGAAGGCGGCTGGCGACGTGGAGCTCGATCTCCGTCGCGGTGGCAACCTCCAGCAAGAGGAAGAAGAAGACTTCTTCTTCTGTCCCCCCCCCCCCCCCCCCCCGAAGTGGTATCTCGGGCTGGGCCAGCTTGTCGGGCCGCGCTGGTGGGCTTCGGCCAGGTAAGACCCTCCTCTCCTTTTTTCTGTCTTGATTTCTTTTCTATTTCTTCTGATTTCTGTTTTTGATTTTTATTAGATTTTGCTTTTTTTTTGCAGGAAGTTAACTTCATGACTGATTATAAAAGATAGGGAATATTTTAATGGGGCAATATGTTGTCTTAGGATATCTTATATGTGCATGGCACATATAATCCATTG
The DNA here is from genome assembly GCA_007115705.1 of Dactylis glomerata. Taxonomy (NCBI): domain Eukaryota; kingdom Viridiplantae; phylum Streptophyta; class Magnoliopsida; order Poales; family Poaceae; genus Dactylis; species Dactylis glomerata. Next base: position 3,537,825 of record QXEO01000524.1, on the reverse strand, counting down.
CACATTTTGCAGGATTTGAAAAGAGTTCTTAATAGAGATGAATTCAAACACTTTTATTAGAGTGTTCAAAACCTTGACCAAGTCTTGGATAATTACCATTGATTTGTAGAATCATTTATGTGCAGTGATATGATAGGATATCACTAACAGTGATGTTGGATTTCAGGTATAGGTGTATCCCCTATATATATGATTTTATGTTTCCCTTCAACTTTATAAAGGAAAGTTGAGTTTAGAATAAAGATGCACTCAACTATAAGTGTTGAGCACTAGATGAAAGACTTGGTTGATCCTTGAGAGATTATTGTTTGGATGCAACTCTTGGGTTTAGAGATAACAAATGATTAGAGGGTTTTGCTGATGATATTGCCCTATACTATCTGGTCATGGGTGGTGGTCTGGTGCTGAATGATCTAGTTCATCTCCTATGATACTTGCTGGTTGAGATACATACATGCAAGTGTTCATTTAAATGAATGAGTGCTTTTCCTAATTTAGTAATCTGGTAAATAATTCCACACATGCTCTTGCAAAGGATATGGTATCTAGTTGACTTGGCTATATGTAAAGATGCATCTCAATAATGTGTAAGTGAGACATTAGAGTGTTTACTAATTTATCTTAGCATGCTAGGCTATATAAGCATTCACACAATTAACTATTAGTGTGTTCACTAACTAATGGCAGCTACAGATAATGTTCTAACCTTTGTTATGCAAGTGTAGGTGTGTGAATGATATGCATGAGTTGACAGTGATTTCTTGGTACAGACACATGCACGATATGAATAGTTACTCTACATTCTCTGGGTTTGATTTGCTTCCTAGTAAATTTACTTGTTTGTTCTTGGTGCTCATATGATCATTTAAATATATGTGATATGATTTTCAACTGATGGATATGAATTGGACTTAGAAGAATTGATATAATTCTTGGATTTGGAGACAAGATATGATTCTAGAGCTTTGCTTATGATCACATGGTGATGCATAAGTTGAAATTAAAATAGGTAGAATAGGTATCCAATGATTCCTGGGCCTAGCCATTCATGATTTAAGATCAAAGGCATATTTCTCCTGCTAATGGTGAGTTTTTCCCTTTTCCCACTAATTACACTCCTCTCCACTCATCTTAGACCAACCTGGTGGTCTTGTGAAGCTTGTTCTTCGGGAAATCTGATAAACCTGCATCTTGTGGCATGCCTGCACCTCCTAGCTGCTTGACCTAATTCCTAATTGAACTAAGTAAACATTTGGTCTTGGTCTTGTTGGTTTGGTTCTTGTGGTTGTGCTAGTGGTGGTGAATCCTGCCCTATTGCTCAACTCATGAGCAGGGTGGATTGTGTGGTGGTGTTACTGGTGTGATGGTGGTGTGGCTGGTGTGATGGTGGTGTTTCTTAGCCCTATCTAGTGTATGAAATGGTCCAAATTTGTTGGTGTCCTCATACCATGAGTTTATGGTGTCAAAATGGATGCCATGGGGTTCCTTTTATAGTGTTTTGATGTCCACCACAAGTTGACACCTCAAGTGGTGACTCTTGTTTTAATTTGGTGAGTAAGCTACTTGTTGTCAAGCTCTCATGCATGAGCATTACTTGGGGTTCAAGTAAAGGAAGATATTTTCATGTGGATAACTATCCTAAGATGTTTTCAAGTGGATAACTATCCTAAGATATTTTCAAGTGGATAACTATTCTAAGATATTTTCAAGTGGATAACTATCCTAGGTGGCATGATGATTATCCTCTAATAATCTTTATTTTGGACAGCCAAGTGGCATTTGGCACTAAATGAACTTGTGGCTGAATCAATTTATATTCTTATACATATTTTGTAATTCATAATTGAATTGTTATCAATTGATGTTGTATTAATTGTTTGGAAGTTTAACTTCCGAAGTTCATATTTGAAATAATCCTGTTATGGTGAATTATGCATATTGTCATATCTTATTTGTTCCTATTATAGGTTGTGCTCAAAATAACCAAGGTTAGTAAAGGTCTTGTTCAAATATTAAATGATTTGATTTCACCAAGGCATGATCATAAGAGTTTCAAAATGGTCATAGTTATTTTTATTCAAATAGTTTGAACTATTTAATGTAATGTAAATGAGCTTAGTTTTGTTATATCTCATATAGTTAATAAGTTATGATTTAAATAAGAATGGGTGGCTTTTATGCACTTTAGACCTTGTGGTTTACCAACTTTGGTAACAAGTTTAAGAGTGAATTAATTTATACCCACAAGTACTGGCTAATTATTTAAGTAGTTAAACTCTATTTCAAACTCCTCTAATCAACTTGATACTAGGGTAGTCTCCCCTACTTCTGAGTTTGTGGATTAGATCCTAAAGTATCATCTTAAGAGATGAGAATGATACTGGATTTGATATAGGCTCTCTCCTCTTGTCTTGGAGATGAATGGATTTAGATGTGAAAGATTATGATAATCAAGATATGAGAATAAAGTAGATTAAGAGTCAAGGTAAGACTTGTGTTGTCTTCCTTTAAGCTAGGAATGGCTTCAATGATTTAGGTTTAAGAAATACCATGTGATCATGGTAGGATTGGATATAAGGTCCTAAGTAATGTATTAACATATTAGTTCTACCTCACATTCATCTCTTTTAGTTGTTGTAATTATCTCCACCCAAAACAAGGTTGTTAACAAAGGTCATGTTGAAGTTTATCGCACTTCAGTTGATGAGCTACTTCAATTCCATCAACTCAAGAGAAGCTTTAATTACTTTGACAAGTTTTATTTAAAAGCGCAAAAATTTCCGAGATTTTCTATGCATGAATGCAATGCACACTTCTGTTTCCTCTCTATTTCTAGCCTCACATCCTGGGATGTTACAGACTCTCCCCCTTAAAATCAACTTCGTCCTTGAAGTTTGAACTCTCTTACGTTTGGGCTGAGCTTATCATCGATAACATCTAGCTTGCAACTCCTTCTCCAACAGATTGGATATAGATGATATCCTTTGTTCAGAGTATCTCTTAAATCCTCTTTCTCCGGCTCTGAACAATTGTTACTTGAATGAGTCCTATGTTGCCTTCCAACATTCTTGGGGAATCCAATAGTCTTCGGCTCCTTAATTTACTTAGTTTTACAAGCTGTTTTGGTGAGGTCTCCATAGTGGGGTATCAACCTTCTACTTTGAATCTAGGTATAGGTTATAAAATAAGGTTTCACGGAGCTCATGATAATACTTAAGAGGTCCATTAAGGCATAGGTATTCCTAAAGATTCATTACCTAAAGGTTCAGTTCCAAGGAATGGATTAGACTCATTTAGCCTATCCAATCTAGGGTTTTAGTTTACCTTCATAAGTTTAATCTTGGTCCTCTATGCTCGAAAAGTTACCCAGTGTGGTTCATACTAGTGGTGGTTCATGGTCCATAATTGCACTACAGGAATCGTGGGAGACGCCGACGGCCTCCCTCTACGCCGACGGCCAAAGGTCGTTGCCGTCGGCGTAGGGTGCCTCGAGGAGAGCTCGCCAAAGCAGCCGTCGGCGTAGGGTTGCCGTCGGCGTAGGAGCCCATACGCCGACGGCTGCCCTTGGCGTATTTGGGCCGTCGGCGTAGGCTGGGGACACGTGGCCCCGAAGTTTCCTGCCGTCACGGTGTTACTTATACGCCGACGGCCGCCCTCGGTGTACTTCAGGCCGTCGGCGTATACCCTGCATACGCCGAGGGTAGCCCTCGGCTTATTCCCTGCATAGTATTTTGTATTTTATGTAGTTAATGTCATGTATTGAATTTATACTTATTTCTTTAATAATATCAATCATTTAAATATGGTTATATTTTTTATCAGTTGGATAAATTCGTACCCCTTCAAATAACCGTCTCCACATGTCCGCATGAAATAACGTTGCGAATCTTGTCTCTCACAGCGACATGTTGACAAATTGTGTTAGTGTTATTGTATGCATGTATTTAAATTTTATGTCTCCCACATTTTGAAGAAGTTGTTCAAAGATTCCATGCTTTTCCTACGTCGGAGTGCGGTAGTTCCGAAACCCGGCATCGTCTACCCCCCACTAGATATTATCCGGATGGGAGGGGGTACCCCGGTGGACATTTCTCCCTATTATATTTGTGTTTGGTTAGGTCATAGCCCCATGCAAAAACAATGTGCTAGGGCCACATGCATCTTCCCTAGGGACCCCGAGGCACCGGAATCCCCCTTCCACCGAAACCCTAGCTCGTGCATCCGCGTCGTCTACCCCCCTAGACGTGCATCGTAAGGGGGTAGCAAAATGTAGCCTTCTCTTGGTTTGTATTTGGTTAGGTCATAGCAACATGACAAAACAAGGTTGGACCCAAGATTCATCGGCGAGGCCTCGTACGGAGAAAGCTATAGGGGTAGATCTCCGAACCCCCTCGGTCTAGGGTTTCGTCGGATAAAGACCACCGGAGCATCGTCTAACGTAGTAAACATCATGCATGCATGTGTCCCTAACATATGTGTATAGGTGTGAGCCAAGGTTGGTACATGCAATATAGGTAGATCCCGGGCATGGCCTTCTTCAGAGACATGGGCTGTTAACACTTGGTGAAATCCAGGATCTGTACGTGGAAACTCCCGCTACGGGTCTACCGGAGCCTATTTCATGGTAAAGTGGGCCCATCCTTTGCTTTCCATGTATATATGTTCTAAACAAACCAAAATAAAGCAGAAGATCCATCGGCGAGGCCTCGTACGGAGAAAGCTATAGGGGTAGATCTCCGAACCCCCTCGGTCTAGGGTTTCGCCAGATATAGACCACCGGAGCATCGTCTAACGTAGGAAACATGCATGCATGTGTCCCTAACATATGTGTATAGGTGTGACCCAAGGTTGGTACATGCAATATAGGTAGGCCCCGGGCATGGCCTTCTTCACATACATGGGCTGTTAACACTTGGTGAAATCCAGGATCTGTACGTGGAAACTCCCGCTACGGGTCTACCGGAGCCTATTTTATGGTAAAGTGGGCCCAACCTTTGCTTTCCATGTATATATGTTCTAAACAAACCAAAATAAAGCAGAAGATCCATCGGCGAGGCCTCGTACGGAGAAAGCTATAGGGGTAGATCTCCGAACCCCCTCTGTCTAGGGTTTCACCGGATAAAGACCACCGGAGCATCGTCTAACGTAGGAAACATCATGCATGCATGTGTCCCTAACATATGTGTATAGGTGTGACCCAAGGTTGGTACATGCAATATAGGTAGGTCCCGGGCATGGCCTTCTTCAGAGACATGGGCTGTTAACACTTGGTGAAATCCAGGATCTGTACGTGGAAACTCCTGCTACGGGTCTACCAGAGCCTATTTCATGGTAAAGTGGGCCCAACCTTTGCTTTCCATGTATATATGTTCTAAACAAACCAAAATAAATCAGAAGATCCATCGGCGAGGCCTCGTACGGAGAAAGCTATAGGGGTAGATCTCCGAACCCCCTCGGTCTAGGGTTTCGCCGGATATAGACCACCGGAGCATCGTCTAACGTAGGAAACATGCATGCATGTGTCCCTAACATATGTGTATAGGTGTGACCCAAGGTTGGTACATGCAATATAGGTAGGCCCCGGGCATGGCCTTCTTCACATACATGGACTGTTAACACTTGGTGAAATCCAGGATCTGTACGTGGAAACTTCCGCTACGGGTCTACCGGAGCCTATTTTATGGTAAAGTGGGCCCAACCTTTGCTTTCCATGTATATATGTTCTAAACAAACCAAAATAAAGTAGAAGATCGATCGGTGAGGCCTCGTACGGAGAAAGCTGTAGGGGTAGATCTCCGAACCCCCTCTATCTAGGGTTTCGCCGGATAAAGACCACCGGAGCATCATCCACCCTAGAAACTTTGCATGCATGTGTCCCTAACATATGTGTATAGGTGTGACCCAAGGTTGGTACATGCAATATAGGTAGGTCCCGGGCATGGCCTTCTTCACATACATGGGCTGTTAACACTTGGTGAAATCCAGGATCTGTACGTGGAAACTCCCGCTACGGGTCTACCGGAGCCTATTTCATGGTAAAGTGGGCCCAACCTTTGCTTTCCATGTATATATGTTCTAAACAAACCAAAATAAAGCAGAAGATCCATCGGCGAGGCCTCGTACGGAGAAAGCTATAGGGGTAGATCTCCGAACCCCCTCGGTCTAGGGTTTCGCAGGATAAAGCCCACCGGAGCATCGTCTAACGTAGGAAACTTTGCATGCATGTGTCCCTAACATATGTGTATAGGTGTGACCCAAGGTTGGTACATGCAATATAGGTAGGTCCCGGGCATGGCCTTCTTCAGAGACATGGGCTGTTAACACTTGGTGAAATCTAGGATCTGTACGTGGAAACTCCCGCTACGGGTCTACCGGAGGCTATTTCATGGTAAAGTGGGCCCAACCTTTGCTTTCCATGTATATATGTTCTAGACAAACCAAAATAAAGCAGAAGATCCATCGGCGAGGCCTCGTACGGAGAGAGCTATAGGGGTAGATCTCCGGACCCCCTCGGTCTGGGTTTCGCAGGATAAAGCCCACCAGAGCATCGTCTAACGTAGGAAACTTTGCATGCATGTGTCCCTAACATATGTGTATAAGTGTGACCCAAGGTTGGTACATGCAATATAGGTAGGTCCCGGGCATGGCCTTTTTCAGAGACATGGGCTGTTAACACTTGGTGAAATCCAGGATCTGTATGTGGAAACTCCCGCTACGGGTCTACCGGAGCCTATTTCATGGTAAAGTGGGCCCAACCTTCGGTTTCCATGTATATGTTCTAAAGAAACCAAAATAAAGCAGAAGATCCATCGGCGAGGCCTCGTACGGAGAAAGCTATAGGGGTAGATCTCCGGACCCCTCGGTCTAGGGTTTCGCCGGATAAAGTCCACCGGAGCATCGTCCACCGTAGGAAACATGCATGCATGTGTCCCTAACATATGTATATAGGTGTGACCCAAGATTGGTACATGCAATACATGTAGGTCCCGGGCATGGCCTTCTCCAGAGACATGTGCTGTTAACACTTGGTGAAATCCGGGATCTCTATGTGAAAACTCCCGCTACGGGTCTATCGGAGCCTATTTCATGGTAAAGTGGGCCCAACCTTTGCTTTTCCATGTATATATGTTCTAAACAAACCAAAATAAAGCAGAAGATCCATCGGCGAGGCCTCATACGGAGAAAACTATAGGGGTAGATCTCTGGACCCCTCTGTCTAGGGTTTCGCCGGATAAAGTCCACTGGAGCATCGTCCACCGTAGGAAACATGCATGCATGTGTCCCTAACATATGTGTATAGGTGTGACCCAAGATTGGTACATGCAATACATGTAGGTCCCGGGCATGGCCTTCTCCAGAGACATGCATGGGCTATTAACTCTTGGTGAAATACAGGATCTGTACGTGGAAATTACCGTTACGGGTCCATCGGAGCCTATTTCATGGTAAAGTGGGCCCAACCTTTGCTTTCCATGTATATATGTCCTAAACAAACCAAAATAAAGCAGAAGATCCATCGGTGAGGCCTCGTACGGAGAAAGCTATAGGGGTAGATCTCCGGACCCCTCTGTCTAGGGTTTCGCCTGATAAAGACCACCGGAGCATCGTCCACCCTAGGAAACATGCATGCATGTGTCCCTAACATATGTGTATAGGTGTGACCCAAGATTGGTACATGCAATACATATAGGTCCCGGGCATGGCCTTCTCCAGAGACATGGGTTGTTAACTCTTGGTGAAATCCAGGATCTGTACGTGGAAACTCCCGCTACGGGTCTATCGGAGCCTATTTCATGGTAAAGTGGGCCCACCCTTTGCTTTCCATGTATATATGTCCTAAACAAACCAAATAAAGCAGAAGATCCATCGGCGAGGCCTCGTACGGAGAAAGCTATAGGGGTAGATCTCCGGACCCCTCGGTCTAGGGTTTCGCCAGATAAAGACCACCGGAGCATCGTCCACCCTAGGAAACATGCATGCATGTGTCCCTAACATATGTGTATAGATGTGAACAAAGATTGGTACATGCAATACATGTAGGTCCCGGGCATGGCCTTCTCCAGAGACATGGGCTGTTAACACTTGGTGAAATCCAGGATCTGTACGTGGAAACTCCCGCTACGGGTCTATCGGAGCCTATTTCATGGTAAAGTGGGCCCAACCTTTGCTTTTCCATGTATATATGTCCTAAACAAACCAAAATAAAGCAGAAGATCCATCGGCGAGGCCTCATACGGAGAAAGCTATAGGGGTAGATCTCTGGACCCCTCTGTCTAGGGTTTCGCCGGATAAAGTCCACTGAAGCATCGTCCACCGGAGGAAACATGCATGCATGTGTCCCTAACATATGTGTATAGGTGTGACCCAAGATTGGTACATGCAATACATGTAGGTCCCGGGCTTGGCCTTCTCCAGAGACATGGGCTGTTAACACTTGGTGAAATCCGGGATCTCTACGTGGAAACTCCCGCTACGGGTCTATCGGAGCCTATTTCATGGTAAAGTGGGCCCAACCTTTGCTTTTCCATGTATATATGTCCTAAACAAACCAAAATAAAGCAGAAGATCCATCGGCGAGGCCTCATGCGGAGAAAGCTATAGGGGTAGATCTCTGGACCCCTCTGTCTAGGGTTTCGCCGGATAAAGTCCACCGGAGCATCGTCCACCGTAGGAAACATGCATGCATGTGTCCCTAACATATGTGTATAGGTGTGACCCAAGATTGGTACATGCAATACATGTAGGTCCCAGGTATGGCCTTCTCCAGAGACATGCATGGGCTGTTAACACTTGGTGAAATCCAGGATCTGTACGTGGAAACTACCGTTGCGGGTCTATCAGAGCCTATTTCATGGTAAAGTGGGCCCAACCTTTGCTTTCCATGTATATATGTCCTAAACAAACCAAAATAAAGCAGAAGATCCATCGGCGAGGCCTCATACGGAGAAAGCTATAGGGGTAGATCTCTGGACCCCTCTGTCTAGGGTTTCGCCGGATAAAGTCCACCGGAGCATCGTCCACCCTAGGAAACATGCATGCATGTGTCCCTAACATATGTGTATAGGTGTGACCCAAGATTGGTACATGCAATACATGTAGGTCCCGGGCATGGCCTTCTCCAGAGACATGGGCTGTTAACACTTGGTGAAATCCGGGATCTCTACGTGGAAACTCCCGCTACGGGTCTACCGGAGCCTATTTCATGGTAGGTGGGCCTAACCTTTGCTTTCCATATATATATGTTCTAAATAAACCAAAATAAAGCAGAAAATCCATCGGAGAGGCCTCGTACGGAGAAATCTATAGGGGTAGATCTCTGAACCCCCTCTATCTAGGGTTTCGCCGGATAAAGACCACCGGAGCATCGTCTAACGTAGGAAACATCATGCATGCATGTGTCCCTAACATATGTGTATAGGTGTGACCCAAGGTTGGTACATGCAATATAGGTAGGTCCCGGGCATGGCCTTCTTCAGAGACATGGGCTGTTAACACTTGGTGAAATCTAGGATCTGTACGTGGAAACTCCCGCTACGGGTCTACCGGAGGCTATTTCATGGTAAAGTGGGCCCAACCTTTGCTTTCCATGTATATATGTTCTAGGCAAACCAAAATAAAGCAGAAGATCCATCGGCGAGGCCTCGTACGGAGAAAGCTATAGGGGTAGATCTCCGAACCCCCTCTGTCTAGGGTTTCACCGGATAAAGACCACCGGAGCATCGTCTAACGTAGGAAACATCATGCATGCATGTGTCCCTAACATATGTGTATAGGTGTGACCCAAGGTTGGTACATGCAATATAGGTAGGTCCCGGGCATGGCCTTCTTCAGAGACATGGGCTGTTAACACTTGGTGAAATCCAGGATCTGTACGTGGAAACTCCTGCTACGGGTCTACCGGAGCCTATTTCATGGTAAAGTGGGCCCAACCTTTGCTTTCCATGTATATATGTTCTAAACAAACCAAAATAAATCAGAAGATCCATCGGCGAGGCCTCGTACGGAGAAAGCTATAGGGGTAGATCTCCGAACCCCCTCGGTCTAGGGTTTCGCCGGATATAGACCACCGGAGCATCGTCTAACGTAGGAAACATGCATGCATGTGTCCCTAACATATGTGTATAGGTGTGACCCAAGGTTGGTACATGCAATATAGGTAGGCCCCGGGCATGGCCTTCTTTACATACATGGACTGTTAACACTTGGTGAAATCCAGGATCTGTACGTGGAAACTTCCGCTACGGGTCTACCGGAGCCTATTTTATGGTAAAGTGGGCCCAACCTTTGCTTTCCATGTATATATGTTCTAAACAAACCAAAATAAAGTAGAAGATCGATCGGTGAGGCCTCGTACGGAGAAAGCTGTAGGGGTAGATCTCCGAACCCCCTCTATCTAGGGTTTCGCCGGATAAAGACCACCGGAGCATCATCCACCCTAGAAACTTTGCATGCATGTGTCCCTAACATATGTGTATAGGTGTGACCCAAGGTTGGTACATGCAATATAGGTAGGTCCCGGGCATGGCCTTCTTCACATACATGGGCTGTTAACACTTGGTGAAATCCAGGATCTGTACGTGGAAACTCCCGCTACGGGTCTACCGGAGCCTATTTCATGGTAAAGTGGGCCCAACCTTTGCTTTCCATGTATATATGTTCTAAACAAACCAAAATAAAGCAGAAGATCCATCGGCGAGGCCTCGTACGGAGAAAGCTATAGGGGTAGATCTCCGAACCCCCTCGGTCTAGGGTTTCGCAGGATAAAGCCCACCGGAGCATCGTCTAACGTAGGAAACTTTGCATGCATGTGTCCCTAACATATGTGTATAGGTGTGACCCAAGGTTGGTACATGCAATATAGGTAGGTCCCGGGCATGGCCTTCTTCAGAGACATGGGCTGTTAACACTTGGTGAAATCTAGGATCTGTACGTGGAAACTCCCGCTACGGGTCTACCGGAGGCTATTTCATGGTAAAGTGGGCCCAACCTTTGCTTTCCATGTATATATGTTCTAGACAAACCAAAATAAAGCAGAAGATCCATCGGCGAGGCCTCGTACGGAGAGAGCTATAGGGGTAGATCTCCGGACCCCCTCGGTCTGGGTTTCGCAGGATAAAGCCCACCAGAGCATCGTCTAACGTAGGAAACTTTGCATGCATGTGTCCCTAACATATGTGTATAAGTGTGACCCAAGGTTGGTACATGCAATATAGGTAGGTCCCGGGCATGGCCTTCTTCAGAGACATGGGCTGTTAACACTTGGTGAAATCCAGGATCTGTATGTGGAAACTCCCGCTACGGGTCTACCGGAGCCTATTTCATGGTAAAGTGGGCCCAACCTTCGGTTTCCATGTATATATGTTCTAAAGAAACCAAAATAAAGCAGAAGATCCATCGGCGAGGCCTCGTACGGAGAAAGCTATAGGGGTAGATCTCCGGACCCCTCGGTCTAGGGTTTCGCCGGATAAAGTCCACCGGAGCATCGTCCACCGTAGGAAACATGCATGCATGTGTCCCTAACATATGTATATAGGTGTGACCCAAGATTGGTACATGCAATACATGTAGGTCCCGGGCATGGCCTTCTCCAGAGACATGTGCTGTTAACACTTGGTGAAATCCGGGATCTCTATGTGAAAACTCCCGCTACGGGTCTATCGGAGCCTATTTCATGGTAAAGTGGGCCCAACCTTTGCTTTTCCATGTATATATGTTCTAAACAAACCAAAATAAAGCAGAAGATCCATCGGCGAGGCCTCATACGGAGAAAACTATAGGGGTAGATCTCTGGACCCCTCTGTCTAGGGTTTCGCCGGATAAAGTCCACTGGAGCATCGTCCACCGTAGGAAACATGCATGCATGTGTCCCTAACATATGTGTATAGGTGTGACCCAAGATTGGTACATGCAATACATGTAGGTCCCGGGCATGGCCTTCTCCAGAGACATGCATGGGCTATTAACTCTTGGTGAAATACAGGATCTGTACGTGGAAATTACCGTTACGGGTCCATCGGAGCCTATTTCATGGTAAAGTGGGCCCAACCTTTGCTTTCCATGTATATATGTCCTAAACAAACCAAAATAAAGCAGAAGATCCATCGGTGAGGCCTCGTACGGAGAAAGCTATAGGGGTAGATCTCCGGACCCCTCTGTCTAGGGTTTCGCCTGATAAAGACCACCGGAGCATCGTCCACCCTAGGAAACATGCATGCATGTGTCCCTAACATATGTGTATAGGTGTGACCCAAGATTGGTACATGCAATACATATAGGTCCCGGGCATGGCCTTCTCCAGAGACATGGGTTGTTAACTCTTGGTGAAATCCAGGATCTGTACGTGGAAACTCCCGCTACGGGTCTATCGGAGCCTATTTCATGGTAAAGTGGGCCCACCCTTTGCTTTCCATGTATATATGTCCTAAACAAACCAAATAAAGCAGAAGATCCATCGGCGAGGCCTCGTACGGAGAAAGCTATAGGGGTAGATCTCCGGACCCCTCGGTCTAGGGTTTCGCCAGATAAAGACCACCGGAGCATCGTCCACCCTAGGAAACATGCATGCATGTGTCCCTAACATATGTGTATAGATGTGAACAAAGATTGGTACATGCAATACATGTAGGTCCCGGGCATGGCCTTCTCCAGAGACATGGGCTGTTAACACTTGGTGAAATCCAGGATCTGTACGTGGAAACTCCCGCTACGGGTCTATCGGAGCCTATTTCATGGTAAAGTGGGCCCAACCTTTGCTTTTCCATGTATATATGTCCTAAACAAACCAAAATAAAGCAGAAGATCCATCGGCGAGGCCTCATACGGAGAAAGCTATAGGGGTAGATCTCTGGACCCCTCTGTCTAGGGTTTCGCCGGATAAAGTCCACTGAAGCATCGTCCACCGGAGGAAACATGCATGCATGTGTCCCTAACATATGTGTATAGGTGTGACCCAAGATTGGTACATGCAATACATGTAGGTCCCGGGCTTGGCCTTCTCCAGAGACATGGGCTGTTAACACTTGGTGAAATCCGGGATCTCTACGTGGAAACTCCCGCTACGGGTCTATCGGAGCCTATTTCATGGTAAAGTGGGCCCAACCTTTGCTTTTCCATGTATATATGTCCTAAACAAACCAAAATAAAGCAGAAGATCCATCGGCGAGGCCTCATGCGGAGAAAGCTATAGGGGTAGATCTCTGGACCCCTCTGTCTAGGGTTTCGCCGGATAAAGTCCACCGGAGCATCGTCCACCGTAGGAAACATGCATGCATGTGTCCCTAACATATGTGTATAGGTGTGACCCAAGATTGGTACATGCAATACATGTAGGTCCCAGGTATGGCCTTCTCCAGAGACATGCATGGGCTGTTAACACTTGGTGAAATCCAGGATCTGTACGTGGAAACTACCGTTGCGGGTCTATCAGAGCCTATTTCATGGTAAAGTGGGCCCAACCTTTGCTTTCCATGTATATATGTCCTAAACAAACCAAAATAAAGCAGAAGATCCATCGGCGAGGCCTCATACGGAGAAAGCTATAGGGGTAGATCTCTGGACCCCTCTGTCTAGGGTTTCGCCGGATAAAGTCCACCGGAGCATCGTCCACCCTAGGAAACATGCATGCATGTGTCCCTAACATATGTGTATAGGTGTGACCCAAGATTGGTACATGCAATACATGTAGGTCCCGGGCATGGCCTTCTCCAGAGACATGGGCTGTTAACACTTGGTGAAATCCGGGATCTCTACGTGGAAACTCCCGCTACGGGTCTACCGGAGCCTATTTCATGGTAGGTGGGCCCAACCTTTGCTTTCCATATATATATGTTCTAAATAAACCAAAATAAAGCAGAAAATCCATCGGAGAGGCCTCGTACGGAGAAATCTATAGGGGTAGATCTCTGAACCCCCTCTATCTAGGGTTTCGCCGGATAAAGACCACCGGAGCATCGTCTAACGTAGGAAACATCATGCATGCATGTGTCCCTAACATATGTGTATAGGTGTGACCCAAGGTTGGTACATGCAATATAGGTAGGTCCCGGGCATGGCCTTCTTCAGAGACATGGGCTATTAACACTTGGTGAAATCCAGGATCTATACGTGGAAACTCCCGCTACGGGTCTACCGGAGCCTATTTCATGGTAAAGTGGGCCCAACCTTTGCTTTCCATGTATATATGTTCTAGACAAACCAAAATAAAGCAGAAGATCCATCGGCGAGGACTCGTACGGAGAGAGCTATAGGGGTAGATCTTCGGACCCCCTCGGTCTAGGGTTTCGCAGGATAAAGCCCACCGGAGCATCGTCTAACGTAGGAAACTTTGCATGCATGTGTCCCTAACATATGTGTATAAGTGTGACCCAAGGTTGGTACATGCAATATAGGTAGGTCCCGGGCATGGCCTTCTTCAGAGACATGGGCTGTTAACACTTGGTGAAATCCAGGATCTGTACGTGGAAACTCCCGCTACGGGTCTACCGGAGCCTATTTCATGGTAAAGTGGGCCCAACCTTTGCTTTCCATGTATATATGTTCTAAACAAACCAAAATAAAGCAGAAGATCCATCGGCGAGGCCTCGTACGGAGAAAGCTATAGGGGTAGATCTCCGACCCCTCTGTCTAGGGTTTCGCCGGATAAAGACCACCGGAGCATCGTCCACCGTAGGAAACATGCATGCATGTGTCCCTAACATATGTGTATAGGTGTGACCCAAGATTGGTACATGCAATATAGGTAGGTCCCGGGCATGGCCTTCTCCAGAGACATGGGCTGTTAACACTTGGTGAAATCCAGGATCTGTACGTGGAAACTCCCGCTACGGGTCTATCGGAGCCTATTTCATGGTAAAGTGGGCCCAACCTTTGCTTTCCATGTATATATGTTCTAAACAAACCAAAATAAAGCAGAAGATCCATCGGCGAGGCCTCGTACGGAGAAAGCTATAGGGGTAGATCTCCGAACCCCTCTGTCTAGGGTTTCGCCGGATAAAGACCACCGGAGCATCGTCCACCGTAGGAAACATGCATGCATGTGTCCCTAACATATGTGTATAGGTGTGACCCAAGATTGGTACATGCAATATAGGTAGGTCCCGGGCATGGCCTTCTTCAGAGACATGGGCTGTTAACACTTGGTGAAATCCAGGATCTGTACGTGGAAACTCCCGCTACGGGTCTACGGAGCCTATTTCATGGTAAAGTGGGCCCAACCTTTGCTTTCCATGTATATATGTCCTAAACAAACCAAAATAAAGCAGAAGATCCATCGGCGAGGCCTCGTACGGAGAAAGCTATAGGGGTAGATCTCCGAACCCCTCTGTCTAGGGTTTCGCCGGATAAAGACCACCGGAGCATCGTCTACCGTAGGAAACATGCATGCATGTGTCCCTAACATATGTGTATAGGTGTGACCCAAGGATTGGTACATGCAATATAGTAGGTCCCGGGCATGGCCTTCTCAGAGACATGGGCTGTTAACACTTGGTGAAATCCAGGATCTGTACGTGGAAACTCCCGCTACGGGTCTATCGGAGCCTATTTCATGGTAAAGTGGGCCCAACCTTTGCTTTCCATGTATATATGTCCTAAACAAACCAAAATAAAGCAGAAGATCCATCGGCGAGGCCTCGTACGGAGAAAGCTATAGGGGTAGATCTCCGACCCCCTCTGTCTAGGGTTTCGCCGGATAAAGACCACCGGAGCATCGTCTACCGTAGGAAACATGCATGCATGTGTCCCTAACATATGTGTATAGGTGTGACCCAAGATTGGTACATGCAATATAGGTAGGTCCCGGGCATGGCCTTCTCCAGAGACATGGGCTGTTAACACTTGGTGAAATCCAGGATCTGTACGTGGAAACTCCCGCTACGGGTCTATCGGAGCCTATTTCATGGTAAAGTGGGCCCAACCTTTGCTTTCCATGTATATATGTTCTAAACAAACCAAAATAAAGCAGAAGATCCATCGGCGAGGCCTCGTACGGAGAAAGCTATAGGGGTAGATCTCCGAACCCCTCTGTCTAGGGTTTCGCCGGATAAAGACCACCGGAGCATCGTCCACCGTAGGAAACATGCATGCATGTGTCCCTAACATATGTGTATAGGTGTGACCCAAGATTGGTACATGCAATATAGGTAGGTCCCGGGCATGGCCTTCTTCAGAGACATGGGCTGTTAACACTTGGTGAAATCCAGGATCTGTACGTGGAAACTCCCGCTACGGGTCTATCGGAGCCTATTTCATGGTAAAGTGGGCCCAACCTTTGCTTTCCATGTATATATGTTCTAAACAAACCAAAATAAAGCAGAAGATCCATCGGCGAGGCCTCGTACGGAGAAAGCTATAGGGGTAGATCTCGGACCCCTCTGTCTAGGGTTTCGCCGGATAAAGACCACCGGAGCATCGTCCACCGTAGGAAACATGCATGCATGTGTCCCTAACATATGTGTATAGGTGTGACCCAAGATTGGTACATGCAATATAGGTAGGTCCCGGGCATGGCCTTCTTCAGAGACATGGGCTGTTAACACTTGGTGAAATCCAGGATCTGTACGTGGAAACTCCCGCTACGGGTCTATCGGAGCCTATTTCATGGTAAAGTGGGCCCAACCTTTGCTTTCCATGTATATATGTCCTAAACAAACCAAAATAAAGCAGAAGATCCATCGGCGAGGCCTCGTACGGAGAAAGCTATAGGGGTAGATCTCGGACCCCTCTGTCTAGGGTTTCGCCGGATAAAGACCACCGGAGCATCGTCCACCGTAGGAAACATGCATGCATGTGTCCCTAACATATGTGTATAGGTGTGACCCAAGATTGGTACATGCAATATAGGTAGGTCCCGGGCATGGCCTTCTCAGAGACATGGGCTGTTAACACTTGGTGAAATCCAGGATCTGTACGTGGAAACTACCGCTACGGGTCTATCAGAGCCTATTTTATGGTAAAGTGGGCCCAACCTTTGCTTTCCATGTATATATGTCCTAAACAAACCAAAATAAAGCAGAAGATCCATCGGCGAGGCCTCGTACGGAGAAAGCTATAGGGGTAGATCTCTGGACCCCTCTGTCTAGGGTTTCGCCGGATAAAGACCACCGGAGCATCGTCCACCGTAGGAAACATGCATGCATGTGTCCCTAACATATGTGTATAGGTGTGACCCAAGATTGGTACATGCAATATAGGTAGGTCCCGGGCATGGCCTTCTCAGAGACATGGGCTGTTAACACTTGGTGAAATCCAGGATCTGTACGTGGAAACTCCCGCTACGGGTCTACCGAAGCCTATTTCATGGTAAGGTGGGCCCAACCTTTGCTTTCCATGTATATATGTTCTAAACAAACCAAAATAAAGCAGAAGATCCATCGGCGAGGCCTCGTACGGAGAAAGCTATAGGGGTAGATCTCCGAACCCCCTCTGTCTAGGGTTTCGCCGGATAAAGACCACCGGAGCATCGTCTAACGTAGGAAACATGCATGCATGTGTCCCTAACATATGTGTATAGGTGTGACCCAAGGTTGGTACATGCAATATAGGTAGGTCCCGGGCATGGCCTTCTTCAGAGACATGGGCTGTTAACACTTGGTGAAATCCAGGATCTGTACGTGGAAACTCCCGCTACGGGTCTACCGGAGCCTATTTCATGGTAAAGTGGGCCCAACCTTTGCTTTCCATGTATATATGTTCTAAACAAACCAAAATAAAGCAGAAGATCCATCGGCGAGGCCTCGTACGGAGAAAGCTATAGGGGTAGATCTCCGAACCCCCTCTGTCTAGGGTTTCGCCGGATAAAGACCACCGGAGCATCGTCTAACGTAGGAAACATGCATGCATGTGTCCCTAACATATGTGTATAGGTGTGACCCAAGGTTGGTACATGCAATATAGGTAGTCCCGGGCATGGCCTTCTTCAGAGACATGGGCTGTTAACACTTGGTGAAATCCAGGATCTGTACGTGGAAACTCCCGCTACGGGTCTACCGGAGCCTATTTCATGGTAAAGTGGGCCCAACCTTTGCTTTCCATGTATATATGTTCTAAACAAACCAAAATAAAGCAGAAGATCCATCGGCGAGGCCTCGTACGGAGAAAGCTATAGGGGTAGATCTCTGAACCCCCTCTGTCTAGGGTTTCGCCGGATAAAGACCACCGGAGCATCGTCTAACGTAGGAAACATGCATGCATGTGTCCCTAACATATGTGTATAGGTGTGACCCAAGGTTGGTACATGCAATATAGGTAGGTCCCGGGCATGGCCTTCTTCAGAGACATGGGCTGTTAACACTTGGTGAAATCCAGGATCTGTACGTGGAAACTCCCGCTACGGGTCTACCGGAGCCTATTTCATGGTAAAGTGGGCCCAACCTTTGCTTTCCATGTATATATGTTCTAAACAAACCAAAATAAAGCAGAAGATCCATCGGCGAGGCCTCGTACGGAGAAAGCTATAGGGGTAGATCTCCGGACCCCTTCGGTCTAGGGTTTCGCCGGATAAAGACCACCGGAGCATCGTCTAACGTAGGAAACATTGCATGCATGTGTCCCTAGCATAAGTGTATAGGTGTGACCCAAGGTTGGTACATGCAATATAGGTAGGTCCCGGGCATGGCCTTCTTCAGAGACATGGGCTGTTAACACTTGGTGAAATCCAGGATCTGTACGTGGAAACTCCCGCTACGGGTCTACCGGAGCCTATTTCATGGTAAAGTGGAACCAACCTTTGCTTTCCATGTATATATGTTCTAAACAAACCAAAATAAAGCAGAAGATCCATCGGCGAGGCCTCGTACGGAGAAAGCTATAGGGGTAGATCTCCGGACCCCCTCTGTCTAGGGTTTCGCCGGATAAAGACCACCGGAGCATCGTCCACCGTAGGAAACATGCATGCATGTGTCCCTAACATATGTGTATAGGTGTGACCCAAGGATTGGTACATGCAATATAGGTAGGTCCCGGGCATGGCCTTCTTCAGAGACATGGGCTGTTAACACTTGGTGAAATCCAGGATCTGTACGTGGAAACTCCCGCTACGGGTCTACCGGAGCCTATTTCATGGTAAAGTGGGCCCAACCTTTGCTTTCCATGTATATATGTTCTAAACAAACCAAAATAAAGCAGAAGATCCATCGGCGAGGCCTCGTACGGAGAAAGCTATAGGGGTAGATCTCGGACCCCCTCGGTCTAGGGTTTCGCCGGATAAAGCCCACCGGAGCATCGTCTAACGTAGGAAACATTGCATGCATGTGTCCCTAACATATGTGTATAGGTGTGACCCAAGGTTGGTACATGCAATATAGGTAGGTCCCGGGCATGGCCTTCTTCAGAGACATGGGCTGTTAACACTTGGTGAAATCCAGGATCTGTACGTGGAAACTCCCGCTACGGGTCTACCGGAGCCTATTTCATGGTAAAGTGGGCCCAACCTTTGCTTTCCATGTATATATGTTCTAAACAAACCAAAATAAAGCAGAAGATCCATCGGCGAGGCCTCGTACGGAGAAAGCTATAGGGGTAGATCTCCTGAACCCCCTCTGTCTAGGGTTTCGCCGGATAAAGACCACCGGAGCATCGTCTAACGTAGGAAACATGCATGCATGTGTCCCTAACATATGTGTATAGGTGTGACCCAAGGTTGGTACATGCAATATAGGTAGGTCCCGGGCATGGCCTTCTTCAGAGACATGGGCTGTTAACACTTGGTGAAATCCAGGATCTGTACGTGGAAACTCCCGCTACGGGTCTACCGGAGCCTATTTCATGGTAAAGTGGGCCCAACCTTTGCTTTCCATGTATATATGTTCTAAACAAACCAAAATAAAGCAGAAGATCCATCGGCGAGGCCTCGTACGGAGGAAGCTATAGGGGTAGATCTCGGACCCCCTCTGTCTAGGGTTTCGCCGGATAAAGACCACCGGAGCATCGTCTAACGTAGGAAACATTGCATGCATGTGTCCCTAACATATGTGTATAGGTGTGACCCAAGGTTGGTACATGCAATATAGGTAGTTCCCGGGCATGGCCTTCTTCAGAGACATGGGATGTTAACACTTGGTGAAATCCAGGATCTGTACGTGGAAACTCCCGCTACGGGTCTACCGGAGCCTATTTCATGGTAAAGTGGGCCCAACCTTTGCTTTCCATGTATATATGTTCTAAACAAACCAAAATAAAGAAGAAGATCCATCGGCGAGGCCTCGTACGGAGAAAGCTATAGGGGTAGATCTCCGGACCCCTCTGTCTAGGGTTTCGCGGATAAAGACCACCGGAGCATCGTCCACCGTAGGAAACATGCATGCATGTGTCCCTAACATATGTGTATAGGTGTGACCCAAGATTGGTACATGCAATATAGGTAGGTCCCGGGCATGGCCTTCTTCAGAGACATGGGCTGTTAACACTTGGTGAAATCCAGGATCTGTACGTGGAAACTCCCGCTACGGGTCTATCGGAGCCTATTTCATGGTAAAGTGGGCCCAACCTTTGCTTTCCATGTATATATGTTCTAAACAAACCAAAATAAAGCAGAAGATCCATCGGCGAGGCCTCGTACGGAGAAAGCTATAGGGGTAGATCTCGGACCCCTCTGTCTAGGGTTTCGCCGGATAAAGACCACCGGAGCATCGTCCACCGTAGGAAACATGCATGCATGTGTCCCTAACATATGTGTATAGGTGTGACCCAAGATTGGTACATGCAATATAGGTAGGTCCCGGGCATGGCCTTCTTCAGAGACATGGGCTGTTAACACTTGGTGAAATCGGGGATCTGTACGTGGAAACTCCCGCTACGGGTCTATCCGAGCCTATTTCATGGTAAAGTGGGCCCAACCTTTGCTTTCCATGTATATATGTCCTAAACAAACCAAAATAAAGCAGAAGATCCATCGGCGAGGCCTCGTACGGAGAAAGCTATAGGGGTAGATCTCCGGACCCCTCTGTCTAGGGTTTCGCCGGATAAAGACCACCGGAGCATCGTCCACCGTAGGAAACATGCATGCATGTGTCCCTAACATATGTGTATAGGTGTGACCCAAGATTGGTACATGCAATATAGTAGGTCCCGGGCATGGCCTTCTCCAGAGACATGGGCTGTTAACACTTGGTGAAATCCAGGATCTGTACGTGGAAACTCCCGCTACGGGTCTATCGGAGCCTATTTCATGGTAAAGTGGGCCCAACCTTTGCTTTCCATGTATATATGTCCTAAACAAACCAAAATAAAGCAGAAGATCCATCGGCGAGGCCTCGTACGGAGAAAGCTATAGGGGTAGATCTCCGGACCCCTCTGTCTAGGGTTTCGCCGGATAAAGACCACCGGAGCATCGTCCACCCTAGGAAACATGCATGCATGTGTCCCTAACATATGTGTATAGGTGTGACCCAAGATTGGTACATGCAATATATGTAGGTCCCGGGCATGGCCTTCTCCAGAGACATGGGCTGTTAACACTTGGTGAAATCCAGGATCTGTACGTGGAAACTCCCGCTACGGGTCTATCGGAGCCTATTTCATTGTAAAGTGGGCCCAACCTTTGCTTTCCATGTATATATGTCCTAAACAAACCAAAATAAAGCAGAAGATCCATCGGCGAGGCCTCGTACGGAGAAAGCTATAGGGGTAGATCTCCGGACCCCTCGGTCTAGGGTTTCGCCGGATAAAGACCACTGGAGCATCGTCCACCCTAGGAAACATGCATGCATGTGTCCCTAACATATGTGTATAGGTGTGACCCAAGATTGGTACATGCAATATAGGTAGGTCCCGGGCATGGCCTTCTCCAGAGACATGGGCTGTTAACACTTGGTGAAATCCAGGATCTGTACGTGGAAACTCCCGCTACGGGTCTATCGGAGCCTATTTCATGGTAAAGTGGGCCCAACCTTTGCTTTCCATGTATATATGTCCTAAACAAACCAAAATAAAGCAGAAGATCCATCGGCGAGGCCTCGTACGGAGAAAGCTATAGGGGTAGATCTCTGAACCCCTCTGTCTAGGGTTTCGCCGGATAAAGACCACCGGAGCATCGTCCACCGTAGGAAACATGCATGCATGTGTCCCTAACATATGTGTATAGGTGTGACCCAAGATTGGTACATGCAATATAGGTAGGTCCCGGGCATGGCCTTCTCCAGAGACATGGGCTGTTAACACTTGGTGAAATCCAGGATCTGTACGTGGAAACTCCGCTACGGGTCTATCG
Organism: Dactylis glomerata; assembly: GCA_007115705.1. Taxonomy (NCBI): domain Eukaryota; kingdom Viridiplantae; phylum Streptophyta; class Magnoliopsida; order Poales; family Poaceae; genus Dactylis; species Dactylis glomerata. The sequence continues at coordinate 3,515,621 of QXEO01000524.1, read as the reverse complement.
GAGCCTATTTCATGGTAAAGTGGGCCCAACCTTTGCTTTCCATGTATATATGTCCTAAACAAACCAAAATAAAGCAGAAGATCCATCGGCGAGGCCTCGTACGGAGAAAGCTATAGGGGTAGATCTCTGAACCCCTCTGTCTAGGGTTTCGCCGGATAAAGACCACCGGAGCATCGTCCACCGTAGGAAACATGCATGCATGTGTCCCTAACATATGTGTATAGGTGTGACCCAAGATTGGTACATGCAATATAGGTAGGTCCCGGGCATGGCCTTCTCCAGAGACATGGGCTGTTAACACTTGGTGAAATCCAGGATCTGTACGTGGAAACTACCGCTACGGGTCTATCCGGAGCCTATTTCATGGTAAAGTGGGCCCAACCTTTGCTTTCCATGTATATGTCCTAAACAAACCAAAATAAAGCAGAAGATCCATCGACGAGGCCTTGTACGGAGAAATCTATAAGGGTAGATCTCCGGACCCCTCTGTCTAGGGTTTCGCCGGATAAAGACCACCGGAGCATCGTCCACCGTAGGAAACATGCATGCATGTGTCCCTAACATATGTGTATAGGTGTGACCCAAGATTGGTACATGCAATATAGGTAGGTCCCGGGCATGGCCTTCTCAGAGACATGGGTTGTTAACACTTGGTGAAATCCAGGATCTGTACGTGGAAACTCCCGCTACGGGTCTACCGGAGCCTATTTCATGGTAAAGTGGGCCCAACCTTTGCTTTCCATGTATATATGTTCTAAACAAACCAAAATAAAGTAGAAGATCCATCGGCGAGGCCTCGTACGGACAAAGCTATAGGGGTAGATCTCTGAACCCCCTCTGTCTAGGGTTTCGCCGGATAAAGACCACCGGAGCATCGTCTAACGTAGGAAACATCATGCATGCATGTGTCCCTAACATATGTGTATAGGTGTGACCCAAGGTTGGTACATGCAATATAGGTAGGTCCCGGGCATGGCCTTCTTCAGAGACATGGGCTATTAACACTTGGTGAAATCCAGGATCTATACGTGGAAACTCCCGCTACGGGTCTACCGGAGCCTATTTCATGGTAAAGTGGGCCCAACCTTTGCTTTCCATGTATATATGTTCTAAACAAACCAAAATAAAGCAGAAGATCCATCGGCGAGGCCTCGTATGGAGAAAGCTATAGGGGTAGATCTCTGAACCCCCTCGGTCTAGGGTTTCGCCAAATATAGACCACCGGAGCATCGTCTAACGTAGGAAACATGCATGCATGTGTCCCTAACATATGTGTATAGGTGTGACCCAAGGTTGGTACATGCAATATAGGTAGGCCCCGGGCATGGCCTTCTTCACATGCATGGGCTGTTAACACTTGGTTAAATCCAGGATCTGTACGTGGAAACTCCCGCTACGGGTCTACCGGAGCCTATTTCATGGTCAAGTGGGCCCAACCTTTGCTTTCCATGTATATATGTTCTAAACAAACCAAAATAAAGCAGAAGATCCATCGGCGAGGCCTCGTATGGAGAAAGCTATAGGGGTAGATCTCTGAACCCCCTCGGTCTAGGGTTTCGCAGGATAAAGCCCACCGGAGCATCGTCTAACGTAGGAACTTTGCATGCATGTGTCCCTAACATATGTGTATAGGTGTGACCCAAGGTTGGTACATGCAATATAGGTAGGTCCCGGGCATGGCCTTCTTCAGAGACATGGGTTGTTAACACTTGGTGAAATCCAGGATCTGTACGTGGAAACTCCCGCTACGGGTCTACCGGAGGCTATTTCATGGTAAAGTGGGCCCAACCTTTGCTTTCCATGTATATATGTTCTAGACAAACCAAAATAAAGCAGAAGATCCATCGGCGAGGACTCGTACGGAGAGAGCTATAGGGGTAGATCTTCGGACCCCCTCGGTCTAGGGTTTCGCAGGATAAAGCCCACCGGAGCATCGTCTAACGTAGGAAACTTTGCATGCATGTGTCCCTAACATATGTGTATAAGTGTGACCCAAGGTTGGTACATGCAATATAGGTAGGTCCCGGGCATGGTCCTTCTTCAGAGACATGGGCTGTTAACACTTGGTGAAATCGAGGATATGTATGTGGAAACTCCCGCTACGGGTCTACCGGAGCCTATTTCATGGTAAAGTGGGCCCAACCTTCGCTTTCCATGTATATATGTTCTAAACAAACCAAAATAAAGCAGAAGATCCATCGGCGAGGCCTCGTACGGAGAAAGCTATAGGGGTAGATCTCCGGACCCCTCGGTCTAGGGTTTCGCCGGATAAAGTCCACCTGAGCATCGTCCACCGTAGGAAACATGCATGCATGTGTCCCTAACATATGTATATAGGTGTGACCCAAGATTGGTACATGCAATACATGTAGGTCCCGGGCATGGCCTTCTCCAGAGACATGGGCTGTTAACACTTGGTGAAATCCGGGATCTCTACGTGGAAACTCCCGCTACGGGTCTACCGGAGCCTATTTCATGGTAGGTGGGCCCAACCTTTGCTTTCCATATATATATGTTCTAAATAAACCAAAATAAAGCAGAAAATCCATCGGCGAGGCCTCATACGGAGAAATCTATAGGGGTAGATCTCTGAATCCCCTCTGTCTAGGGTTTCGCCAGATAAATCCACCGGAGCATCGTCCACCGTAGGAAACATGCATGCATGTGTCCCTAACATATGTGTATAGGTGTGACCCAAGATTGGTACATGCAATGCATGTAGGTCCCGGGCATGGCCTTCTCCAGAGACATGCATGGGTTGTTAACTCTTGGTGAAATCTAGGATCTGTACGTGGAAACTACCGTTACGGGTCTATCGGAGCCTATTTCATGGTAAAGTGGGCCCAACCTTTGCTTTCCATGTATATATGTCCTAAACAAACCAAAATAAAGCAGAAGATCCATCGGCGAGGCCTCGTACGGAGAAAGTGAAGGGTTTCGCAGCATATTAAATCAAAAAAATTCCTACGGATGCGAACAAGAAAGCCAAGATCTAATCTAGGAGATGTAATCAACGAGAGAGGTAGATGAGATCTTCATACCCTTGAAGAAATCGCACAGCGGAAACGTTCAATAGAACGTGGATGATGTAGTCGTACTAGCCGTCTCCTCCCCGCGATCCGATCCGATCCTACGCCGCAAGTGGCGGCGCCTCCGAGAGATGCACACGTACGGTGCAGCGACGTCTCCTCCTTACTTGGTCCAGCAAGTATGGTGGAGAGATAGATTGGATCTGCAGCACGACGGCGTGGTGCTTATGGTGGAGAGTTTCTGCGGCAGGGCTTCGCCTACGCACAGTCGCGAGAGAGGGAGGTGGAGGGGCAGCAGTTGGCCGGCGGCTAGGGTTGGAGTTGGAGGAGGCTGCGCCCCAGCCCCTCCTTATATGGGGGGCTGTCCGGCTGCCTTGGCCCCTCCTCCAAGCCCTAGGGCGGCGGCCTAGGGGGAAGAGTGGGGGGCAAGTTTCCCCCTTCCTTCTGGAAGGTTCCCTTAGGGTTTCCCCTAAGGGCTGGCCGGCTGGGCCTTAGGGGCCTTGTGTGCCTGGCCCAAAGTGGCCAGGACACTTCCCCTTAGGCCCACATAGGCCTCCGACAAGTGGGCCCACGTTGGTCCCTCTCCGGAACCTTCTAGAACCTTCCGGTACAATACTGATAAACTCCGAAACGATTCCGGAATCCAAAAACTGCTTTCCTTTATATGAATCTTATTCTCCGGACCATTCCGGAACCTCTCGTGATGTCCTGGATCTCATCCGAGACTTCGACCAAAAACTCATAAACCAATTATCCATTCTATCCTAGCGTCGATGCACGTTAAGTGTGTGACCCTACAGGTTCGACAATATGCAGACATGATCTTCTATCAATAATCAACAGCGGGATCTGGAAACCCATATTGACTCCCACATATTCATCGATGATCATATCGGATGAACCACGATGCCAGGATTCAATTAATCCCGTATATGTATTCCCTTCGTCACGCGATATTTTACTTGCCCGAGATTCGATCGTCGGTATCGCCATACCTAGTTCAATCTCGTTCACAGCAAGTACTTTACTCGTTCCGTAATCCGATATCACTTTGTGATTAACTCCTTAACCACGTGCTTGCAAGCGGTGTTGATATCGATTACCGAGTGGGCCCGAAGTATATCTCTCCGACTCAGGAGGGACAAATTCCATCTCGATACATACAACCCAACAAGTACTTTCCGATCACCTGAGAGACACCTTTATGATCACCCTATCATAGGATGACGTTTGATGACCTCAAAGCTTTCTTCCGATACCAGGGAGTTGTATTATCTCATGGTCTAAGGAATACAATACTTGACATAGGAAAAAGCTTCGCAAAGATGAACACAATGACACGATCTAATTGCTCTGCTTTATTTGGGTCTGTCCATCACATCATTCTCCTAATGATATGATCTCATTATTAATTGACAACTCATGTCTATGGTTAGGAAACCTTAACCATCATTAATCAATGAGCTAGTCCATAGAGGCGTACTAGGGACACGGTGTTGTTCACAAACCACACAAGTATTAATGTTTCCGCTTAATACAATTATAGCATGGAGTATAAACATTATCATGAACAAGAAATATGATAATAACAATATTATTATTGCCTCTAGGGCATATTTTCTTCAGTCTCCCACTTGCACTAGAGTCAATAATCTAGTTAATACTTGCGCCTTTAACACCTATGGCATTCCGGTGTTATTCATACGCGTTGCATGTGGTAAACCTTATCTACGGGTCTGACACTTTCAGGTCCGTTTGTATTTGCATATTCTTTTGCGTCAGCACGCATTACTCATCTTGTATGAGATAGCATCGTATAAACTTGGTCTTCTGATGAGACCTTTGTTTCTTGGCCGAGACTATGTTGTCACTATTGTCATACAATAGGACTACATAGTACTAGCACACTTAGAAAAATAGCGATATCCACCGTGCGTCGAAATACTCATTGGTCCGCACACATCGGTATGTATGATTTCCAATAAGTTCGTTGCTCGCTCCATTATTCCGGAGAACGGGTTTTTGATCATCTTGCCCATGAGGCATGGCTTGCACGTGTCAAATGATTCAAAATCAAGAGACTCCAAAAGTCCATCAGAATGGAGTTTCTTTATGCGTTTTATGCCAATATGACCTGGACGACAGTGCCACAAATAAGTTGGATTATCACTATCCACTTTGCATCTTTTATGCCGCTTCTAAAGCGATTATATACTTAGCCCTCGTTGCAGTGTCCGCCACAATATTAACATTGGAACTCATCCAAGATATCATGGAACTTTCTTCCATCTTATTATGCCACCTTCTAACTCAAAACAAATGGCTTAAAATTGAGATAAAATTTTACTTGTATGTGTGACAAAGCCAATGTAACTCATTGCAATGAACCATTTGTCACTTCTGCATACAGAACATATTCTTACTTCTTCGAAAGTGCATAAGAATATCTTTACTATTGTCCAACGATCATCATATGAATGCTATAACCTTTAGAGCATTGGACACATCTGGATCTACATATCATGGTATACAAAATTGATAAAATCATTCTTGTGGTTTCACTCATCAAGTGTCAAAACAATTGATTCTTGCTCCAACCTCTTCCATGCAACAAGAACCGTTCTTATTGTTTCCATATTGAACAAATTCAATATTTCATCTATGTATTCTGGCAAAACTATATTAGTGCCTCAATCTATCTGCATAGACATTGATGCTTAATATTCTGGTTTTACCTAAGTCTTTCATCAAAAACTAATTTTAATGAAAACTTAACAATATCAAGAAAAACACATAATTTCCAATGAACGATATGTTATCTACATAAAGCATTAGAAATATGTCTTAGCGCTCCCACTTACTTTCTTGTAAATACAAGCATCTTCAAATATCTTGATGAAATTAACACTTTAACATTTTCATCATTGAAGATTCCAACTTCGCTATGCTTACTTCTACCATAGAAGTTTGCATACATATTTAGCAACCTTTGAATCAACAAAACCCATTGGGTCGTGTCAGTTACACGTCCTTGGTGTGCATTCCGGTAGAGGAACGTTATTTCGTTTATTCAACTATCATATCTCAATATGTAATTGTTGCTAGAATAATTCATTTGACGAAGTCAGGGCCCATCATCGCTTCTTTGTATATTGTTGGTTACTATTATCTAATAATATCTCGTCCTCAAATCTTACTATTTGATTACGACCAACTTGGTTAAATAGGAACTTCGATGTCGTGACTACAACATATTGTAGACGCGTGAGCTATGAATGTAGTTGCCGCTTCCAGAACATTTTCTGGTGCTGTGCTACTCTGATCATCTTGCTCAGATTCAACAATCTCATCAAGTTCTATCTTCCTCCCACTTAAACCTTTCGCGAGAAACTCCTTCATAAGAAATTCACTTCTTTTAGTGACAATCACTATGTGTTTGGGTTCATAATAGAAGGAATACCCATCGAAATTCTTTGGGATAACCTACAAAGACTTACTAATCCGATTTTGGTTGTAAACATTTTACATATATGCCTTGCATACCAAAATTCAAGAAAAGACAACTATAACTTGTATGGTGTCATTTCGGCAGATTATGATGGCACTCTATTCAGTGAAAAGCGGTAGTCTCTAAAGCATAATCCACAAATTATATTGGTAGTTTATTTCATCATTGATCTAACCATGTCAAACAAGGTTTGATTACATCCATCGAAAACTCCATACTCCTATGGTGTTTATCATGATGCAAGTTTGTGGAACAATTCCTCTAACTCTATTGTTTTGCCGGATAAAGTCCACCGGAGCATCGTCCACTGTAGGAAACATGCATGCATGTGTCCCTAACATATGTTTATAGGTGTGACCCAAGATTGGTACATGCAATACATGTAGGTCCCGGGCATGGCCTTCTCCAGAGACATGGGCTGTTAACACTTGGTGAAATCCAGGATCTGTACGTGGAAACTCCCGCTATGGGTCTATCGGAGCCTATTTCATGGTAAAGTGGGCCCAACCTTTTCTTTCCATGTATATATGTTCTAAACAAACCAAAATAAAGCAGATGATCCATCGGCGAGGCCTCGTACGGAGAAAGCTATAGGGGTAGATCTCCGGACCCCTCGGTCTAGGGTTTCACCGGAGTGTCGTAATCCAAAGTGTTATTGACAACTTAAAATGAGATCAACTAAAGAAAATATATTAGATTACATATGTGACATTTTTTTAAAAAAGTTTTTTAAAAAAAAAAAGAAGAAAAAATAGCCTACGCCGACGGCCACGGCTATGCCGACGGCCAGGCCGTCGGCGTAGCTAGGGTTCATATCGGGCCGGCCGGCCCTCCCCCCCGTGCTCGACCTCCTCTTTTCTTCCTCCTCTTTCCCAACTCGCCCGAGCCCGACCCCACCACCGGCCGCCCCTCTCCGCCCGCCCGAGCTCCTCCGCCCGCCCCGGCCGCCGCCGCCGCCCCTCATGGCGCCGCCCCGCCTCTCCCCGCGCCCGCCCGAGTCGGCGCCGCCCGAGCCGGCCGCCGCCCCTCCCCGCGCCTCTGCCCGCACCCGCAAAGCCACCATGCGCCCATCCCCGCGGCCGCCCGAGCCGGTCGCCGCTCGAGCCGGCCGCCGCCCGAGCCGGCCGGGTACCTCCCCCCCGAGCCGGCCAGGGGTCCCTGCGCCCGAGTCGGCCGCCGCCCGGCCCTCCGCCCGAGCCGCCCGTCCCTCCGCCCGAGCCGGCCGCCCCTCCGCCTGAGTCGGCCACCCGCCCGAGCTGGCCGCCCCTACGCCCGAGCCGGCCACCCGCCCGAGCTAGCCACCCGCCCGAGCCGGCCACCCTCCCTGCGCCACGCCCACCGTCCCGAAGGTCTCGGAGGTCGGCATCCCGGAGGTTGGCGTTCCCGGAGGTTCGTGCTCCCGGAGGTCCGCGTTTCCGGAGGTCCACGTCAACTTCCTCTACCATGGAGGGTGAGCTAGAACTCCATCCCCTCTCTCGCATTTTTTATGTTAGTAGATTCCATTTCCACATCCAGTCGCGTAACCTAGGTGTCACTTCCCGTCCGCGGGCGTTACGCGGATAAATATGCATTAGAGGTCGGCATATTATGAAGCGTAACGCTTGCGGCATTTACGGGACAGTCGCCGGATCCGTAGGTTGAGTACGTTTTCCCTGTTCTACCTCGGTCCGAGTCAGGATTTCGGTAGCGCCTCCCCGTTGTTCTCCGGATGCACATCCTCTCGGCATTTTGCCAAGACGTGTATTGGGAGAGCAGCGGGGAGGTGCTGCCGAAATTCTGCCTCGGACCGAGGTAGAACATGGAGAACGTACTCAATCTACGGATCCGGGGACTGCTAGGAGCCCACCTAGTAGAGCTATAGGTTGATGCATGCGTTTTGTCCGGTAGAAAAATAAAAATATGATGCTTTTAATTTCATGCTATTATTTGATATGAAATGCTATGTTTCTGGTTCGGCTCGCAATAAAGCAGAGGATGGCTGACAATGGATGGATGTACAGTGGCCGTGTTAGTGTGACTAATAAAACAGATGAGTGGATATGTAAGACTCAAATGTTAGTGAAAGAGTTAGCGCGTGCTACAAAGGGGCGGGTTAGGGCACTTTGCCCTTGCAGTCGTTGCTTGAAGCATCACCGTCAAGGAAAAGATGACATGTATAAACACCTTCTGCAATATGGGTATATGTCTCACTACGTCACGCATATCGACTTTGATGAGCATGAGAGTGACAGAGGGGACGTCATGCGGCAGCGGCTCAATGGCAATGAGTACGATGGGGTCAGAGACCTTCTAGATGATCTCATCCATGGCGACATGCCGGATTCGCCACCTTCATGGGAGGAAGCGCCAGAACCGGAGGAACTGCCAGAACCGGAGGAACCAGAGCCAACTGCGAAGGCCTTCTATGATATGTTGGCCACGGCTAAGAAGCCTCTGTACGACGGTGCGTCGATTTCTCAGCTCGATGCCATCTCTCAGTGTCTAGTCGACAAGACCCAGTACTCCACCACCCGTAACGGCTTTGAAGCTAGTCTGAGAACAACTGGTAACATGTTGCCAAAAGGGCATTGTCTGCCTCAAAGCCTGCATGAGACAAGGAGACTCATGAAAGATCTCAACATGGGTTATCAAAAGATAGAGTGTTGTCCAAAAGGTTGCCTTCTATTTTGGAAACAGTTTGCGGAGGACAATTATTGTACTATTTGTAAGGCCTCCAGGTATGAAGAGGTAAAGGGAAAGGATGGTCAGGTGAGATAGTCAAAGATCCTGAAGTCGATTCTTCGGTATCGCCCATTCATAAAAAGAATCCAGCGGCTTTACATGAGCGAGGAGACCGCCAAACAGATGACGTGGCACAAGAAGGGGACGAGAATCGATAAGGGGAAGATGGGACATACATCTGATGGTAAGGCATGGAAGAACTTCGATGAAAAATACCCCGATAAGGCAGCTGATGCTCGGAATGTCAGAATTGCGATAGCAATAGATGGCTTCAATCCATATGGTATGTCGACTGCTAATTACAGCTGCTGGCCCGTGTTTGTTATTCCGCTCAATCTCCCTCTCGGAGTCCTAATGACGAGGAAGACCATGTTTTTGTTGCTGATCATTCCAGGGCCCGACTACCCGGGTAAGAATTTGAGTGTCTACATGCAGCCGATTGTGGATGATTTGAACCACTCTTGGCACCACGGGACGTTGACATATGACCGAGCATCAAAGACAAACTTCTACATGAAAGTTTGGTTGCAGTATACCATGCATGACATGCCCGGGTACGCCTTAACATGCGGATGGTGTACAGCTGGTAAGTGGCCATGCCCAGTGTGTAGGCACCGACTTGAGTTCCTTTGGCTAAACTCAGGTGGCAAGTATGTTGCGTTTGACACGAATCGACAGTTCCTCAAACGGAGGCATCCGTTCAGAGAAGACATAAAGAACTTTAAGAAGGGCAAAGTTGTGCATGAAGTAAAAGAGGTGCCAAAGTTCGACGGTGCAGCTGTTGATGCCGAGCTACGTGCTCTCGTGCCTACGGAGCCGGGAAATGGCCATCAATTTCAGGGATATGGTGTAACGCACAACTGGACTCACGTGGCAGCCTTAACGAAGCTCGAGTATTACAAGGACCTCAAACTTCCCCATAACATCGATGTGATGCACACCAAAAAGAATGTCGGGGAGTCCCTCTTTCACACAGTCCTGAACATTCCTGGGAAGTCAAAGGATAATGTCAAGGTTAGAGTCGATGTTGAGAAGCTCTGTGATAGGAAGAGATTATACATGCAGCCTCCTACTGGCCGTCGAAAGAATTGGTTCAAGCCGCATGCCAACTTCTGCCTTGATTCCACCCAAAAGAAGGAGGCATTCAAGTGGCTCAAATACGTCGTGATGTTCCCTGATGGTTATTGTTCGAATATAAGTAAGGGAGTCAATCTTTCGACTGGAAAAGTCACCAGGCTCAAGAGTCATGACTATCATATATGGATTGAGAGGCTGATGCCGGTGATGGTTCGAGGGTATCTCCCTGAGAAAGTCTGGCGAGTGCTTGCAGAGTTGAGCCATTTCTTCCGCACGCTCTATGCTAAGCAGATATGTCCTCTAGTTATTGAGAAGCTGCAGGTTCAAGTGCCGGAGTTGCTATGCAATTTGGAGATGATCTTTCCACCAGGGTTTTTTACTCCAATGGCACATCTCATTGTTCACCTCGCGAATGAGGCACTCTTGGGTGGCCCGGTGCAGTTTTGTTGGCAGTTTTGTATTGAGAGAGAGTTTAAGTATATTCGGAGGATAACTGGAAACAAAGCCAAGATTGAAGCATGCATAGGTGAGGCAACATGCCTTTGGGAGATGGCAGACGCCGCGACAACGTATTATCCTGATGAAGATCCCACTCTGCATAACCCGGCCTCTCGTTACAATGTCGATGACGAGGGGTTAACTCGACAAATGTCCTAGATGAAGGACTTAGGATCGGGGGAAGAGGGCGTCAGATGAACTCGAAGGTTAGGTTAGTCGAAATAAGTGTATATCGAAAGTAAACTTGGGTGTTCAACCAGGCTTGCTTTCAATCTGCCCTACACCGTCCCCTCCTGGCCCCTATATATAGGTGGCCAGGTCTCGAGGATCGGGTAGGGTCCGATACAGATTACAATATCGACATACGGTAAGAACTCGTATTCGACTGTCATTACAATTGGGCCTAGCTATACAGGCCTTAGGGGTACTCAACTAACGGGCTCTATTAACTATACCCTTGTCAGTCGATGTACCCAAGAATGACCCCAAGCTCGAACTATTCCAATATCCTGGTGGCAAGGCCGGTAGAGGACAAAAATATAAATTGGAGAAGGAAGAGAAGGATTGCATTATGCTCTATGTGCTTATGAACATGAAGGAAGTGCTCGAGTTCATTAGGTAAAATGGTGTACAAATTACTTTGCATCTACTAACCTGGTCTCGGTCTAATGCTTATTTTCTCCTTTTAGCGAATTCATGGACGAACAGTGGTCGGGAACGACAGATCCCTCTCCCGCGGAGTTGGACACTCTACTGAAAGAGGGTGCTCCCGGAAATAAAATAAACTTTGTGTCCTGGTTCATGAAAAAAGTAATTTCTAACATGTCTCTCTTACATTGCAAAACGTGACTTGTCCCTCTTATTCCACGTAATTAATGCACACAATAAATTCGAATTGTACTTGTAGGGAGCTGATGGCAATGTTGAGATGACAGATGAGTTGAGATGTGTTTCCCAAGGTTGTAACCGTGACGTCATGAAGTATGAGAAGTATGATGTGAATGGATTTCACTTCCATACAGAGGCACACCAGAAGGGCCGGGCGAATCCAAAAACTATAAATACTGGGGTCTTCACCGGAGGAGCCGATGGCCTTGATTACTACGGAAGGTTAGAGAATGTATACGAGCTGACATTCAATCGTACGAACATACAACTCAATCTTGTTGTGTTCAAGTGTCATTGGTTCGACCCAAGGGGTGGACAGAGAAGTACCAAGTCTATTGGGTTAGTTGAAGTTAGGCCTTCAACCACCTATAGCGGAGCCGATGTCTTTGTTGTGGCTCACCAAGCTAAGCAAGTTTATTATTTGCCATACCCATGCCAGAAAGCGGAGCTCAAGGGTTGGGAAGTCGTGTTCTAGGTATCGCCACGTGGTAACCTACCAATTCCCTCCGAGGACGATTACAACAACATTGACCCTATAACATACGAGGGAATTTTCTATCAAGAGCAAGAGGACTTTGGTCACTTTGAGTTAGAACCGGTAGTGCTTGAGGACCTCGGAGATGATGCAGACACTCGTGGTGAGTCAGTGGTGGATCTAAAGGACATAAATATGCTCGAGAAGTTACATGCAGAGAATGACCCCATCGATGAGCCTCCACCCGTCGACGAGCTTCAAACTTACTACTCAAAAGATAGTGATAGTGATAGTGAGAAAGAGAATGAAATTGAAATTGAGAATGAGAGTGATGATGACTGGTGAGGGTCTTTTATATCTTTATGCTTAGTATTTATTTGTGAACATACTTCTTAATTGTTAACATACTTCTTAATTGCATTATGCCTTTATGCTTACTATTTATTTGTCAACATACTTCTTAATTGCATTATGCCTTTATACTTAGTATTTATTTGTCAACATACTTCTTATTTGCATTATGCCTTTATACTTAGTATTTATGTCTTTGTGCTTACTTGTTTTCTCTTTCTCAATGCAGGTGATTGAACAATATGAGCAGCGGCAAGGCAAAATCGGCGACCTTGCTTAAGGAGATGCACCAGTGCAAGAAGAATGTTAGACGGAGTGGGAGAGAGCCGACTCCCAATCCGCGTTACCCCAATCTTGCCGGTGCGGGAGGAGGACGAGGACGAGGGCGAGGTGGCGGGGGAGGAGTGGACTTTGACCCACCACCCTCCGCTTCTGGCGATGTTGCTCCTGAGTTGTTCCTGGAGGGGCCATCTAGAGGGGACGACTCGGACTCTAGACATGAGTCGGAGTCTAGACATGAGGTGGAGGACGAGGACGAGGGGGACGCGAGGCCGAAGAAGTTGAGGACTCGTGGGGAATCGTGCGTCCCTGATGAGAGGAGGGAGCCTAAGACCCAGGAGGCGAAGACCCTCATCATTCCTGATGGCGTTAGGTAAGTGTACTAATTTGGCAATTTTGAACATGTAATTTCATTTTGGTCATAAACAATTTGGCATGTGTACTAATGTTTGATTTATGTGCAGCAATTGGACATTTGCACCGGGGAGCAAGGGCCGCCTACCTAATAGCATGGTTGGAGCTCTGATTAGAAAGTTCTGGCCGGGGAAATACACTCCCCTCGACATGGTCCCCAGTGGCTCGCCGAAGCTAGCCACTACTTGGGCAGACTACCAGGCTGCTCCGGGCGTAGGCTTCAGGACAGCTGCTAAGGCTGTGATCACCAAGTTTTGGGTAAGACATATTTCTCGAGTTTCATTCATAGTGATGAACCAATGTGCTAACTCATGACTCTCACAATAGTTTTATGCATGATTGAAGTGCTTTTATCACGTGGATGAGGAGGATGTGCAGAGGGCGGACCGGACTTTGCTTGGAGCTTGTGAGAAGTTGACACCGCAGGTGTGGTACAACCATAAGGTAACGGCCGCTAGTCAGTTCTGGGCTGAAAGGGGAAAGAGGGTCAAGAAGGAGGACATTGTTGGTAGGAATCCTAATCCCGACTTCGAGATGTCACTGGATGACTTCATGTCGGTGAGTGAAATGTTAACGAGATCCTATATTGCTGTTAAGTTGCCATTGCATTATCTTGAGTTGAGTATTGCATTTTCAGGTTGTCCCTGAATGGGCTGAGGCGCATCGAGAGGCATGGGTGGATCTGGTTAGTACGAGGTGGCTCAGGGCAGACGAGGAGTTTGCAGCCGTGTCGATGCGGAACTCGGATAACCGAGGCGACGGTGGAACACACTGCGCGGGAAACCGTAGCTTTGATCGCTTCAAGGGGAAGATGGTATGTACATACATGGAATGCATAACATTTATTTTCCCGTCATGTTCCTACTTTATACGCATAACATTTCTGTTCGTGATGCAGGTGGCTGAGGCACCGCCAGGGGAGGAGATTCACGACGTCATGGTATATGACATGATGCGGAGGAAGAAGCCCGTTGCCTCGGTGCCTCCGGATGCCGCCCCCCAGTACTACGGCAACGCCGGGGAGCACTTAGAGGACTACTGCCAGATGGTGCAGTCTCGTCACCTGGAGGTGGATGACCCTAGACGCGCGGAGACCGACGAGGAGTCGTTGGTCCTGTCGGGGCACGGGTTGCAGCATGGTCGTCTCAAGGTGCTTAATACAAAGGTCAAGCATTCCCTCACCACGAGCTTCATGCGCCTCAAGGCGGTCCTCACCCCTGACAGCGCCCCTATCCCGCCTCGTGACCAGCCTCGTCAACCCAAATATGATGTAAGTTTTCCTCATTTCCATCCTCTTTGTGACTTTTGGTCCTGCATGGCTAAGTGCTGATGATATTCATTGTTTGTGAAATGGTAGCCTGCTTTCGAGGCGGCCTTCGATGCGGCTCATCAGCAATATCAGGAGGCCTTTCGGCTGCACCAGGAGGCAACTACGGCCTACATGGCGTATCTACATGTAAGTCTGAACCTTTCTTTTTGAAAAAGATGACAAGTCCCACTTCCCCTAGTTTGAAAAAGATGACAAGTCCCACATCTAAACTATCTTGCAGACGTCGATGATGGCTATGCGATCTGGAGCGAGTTTCGATGTAGGGAAGCAGCCTCCCATACCGGGGCCGGTGCCATTGATGCCATCGAGGGAGAGTTTCGCTAGGACCTACTACGCATCGACGGTGGTAAGTTCTTTTGCCAAACCAATGGTTGCCGCTTTCCTTTGCCTCGCAAGTTGCTAACATCTAGGGAACATGTAGGGAACGACATCTTCCTTTGCCGAGCGGGGTGGGCATCAGATGACACTGGTCCATCCCGGTGGTCCTTCTCCTGGCCGTTCTCGCGGTGCCTCTCGCGGTACTTCTGGAACTTCCCATGGCGGTTCTTCTGCAGCTTCTACTGGGCATTTCGGAAATCATCTGTCGCCTGTTTTTACCAGGGGAGATCTCGGGACCCCGACCCTGACCCTATCTCCAGAGTTGTAGGGCTTTTTGCCTCAAGATACTATGTGTGTCGCTACTTGCATGTCGATACTTGCGTGTTGCTACTTATCTGTCGTGTCGCTACCTGTCTGTCGTGTCGCTACTTGATCATCTATGTATGCCATCTATGAATTGATATATTTATGTGTATGGCACTTGCAATAGATTTCTATGTATGGCATATATGTTTTTATATATATTTATGTGCATTTGCTGCTGTGGAACCAGCAATTCTGGAAAATAAAAAAAATCTAGGCCACCATACGACGAGGGCAATGCCGTCGGCGTAGAGGGTGCCATATGCCCCATGGTGAAGGCTATGCCGAGGGCTTAGATGTCGGCGTATAGCCCCTCCTACGCTGAGGGTTTAGCCGTCGGCGTATACCCTATCTGGAGGCCGGCCGAGCGGATGACACGTGCACCTGTACGCCGAGGGGGAGGCCGTCGGCGTATGCTGGCGAGGGAAGCCCTAGAAATCTTCCACGCATCCCTATATGCCGAGGGCATTGCCGTTGGCGTAGCGACGACGCCGTTTGCCCTTCTCCGTCTGTCCACAGTGCTACGTCGACGGTCTCTACGCCGAGGGCCGCCGTCCAGCCGTCGGCATTGCTTCTATACGCCGAGGGCTAGGCCTACGCCGACGGTCACGCGTGCTCTGCCGAGGGAGGTCTACGCCGACGAGCTACGCCGAGGGCTGCCATCGGCGTAGCGTACGCCGAGGGCATAACCCTATACGCCGACGGCTGGAAGCCCTCGGCATATAGCTTGATTCCTGTAGTGTTGTCGAACTCCTTCACTGCTCTCCCAATGGAGCTACGGTGAATCTTAGAAAAGTGTAATTCCAACATACTTCATCCAACTTCCAACACCTTTGGTTTCTGAAATACTCCTTCATCCTATTTTTCTTATTAATCCAACTAATTTGGTCTAATTCTTCCAACTTGTGGCGTACTCTCCCCCTTAGGCTTTCCTAATGTTCTCTCGAGGAAATCTGCTGGGTACCCACACAATTGTGGATATTCGGTATGAATTCTTTGATTAAGTGCCTAGGTAGGGTTTCTATTCTGCTTTTGGAAGTATGAACTTACCCAAAAGTTCTAAAGGTTGATGAGAATTGGGTTTTTCCATCGCTATCAATCCTAATTCAGACGGTAGGGTGTATATACAAAGCCACGGGAGAAATCTGGCAGAGTTTCTCTTGTACCGGAGGACATCCACGATAGGCAATTGTATAAGTTGAACATAATATGAACTAATAGGGATATAAATGAATCAATGGCTTCAACGGATCATTATTGACACGAAAACCTACGAAAATCTCACAAGTCTTGGTCCATAGACAAAGACTACAACTCGAAGATAAGAAAAGATACTACTAACGTCTTAACCACCAATCTGCAATTCAAGATTTTGGGACTAGGGATCAAAGTTATACAGAAATGTTATGTGTCTTAGTCACGCTAGCAACGAGGGTTACTTGGGTTACCACTCCCAGGTTGAGTAAAGCAGCAGGCAATACCGGAATGGATCATCGGTACTACAACACCTCAATCGACCCGTGATGTACTAAGCATAACCAAGGCTACATAACAACGAGCTCAAATACCTCAAACTCAACTGTAGCTAACCTAATTAGTGGTTCTACTCTATGATCTGGTGTTTGGATCTAGTATTTCCGAACTTAGAGTTCCACTAAATCCCAGTACTTCATACTTCTACCACTTCATGATACTTCCATAAATGGGTCTTACTACTTTTCTCCACCTTTTTGCTACCAACTGTGGTATCTCTTAATCAATTTTCCTTCTTCTAAGGTTTGTATTGCAAGAAATACACCATCTACAGGTGTCTTCTCATACCTTTCCTTCTTGTTTTACTTCCTTCTTGTGATCTCTTCCTATTTTTCTTGACTGCCTTAGGAATTCTCCTCGTCCTCACATGAATCCCTTAACCCTCTAGATCAATACCATGAAGTAAGAACTTGATAAAGCAACATGCACTTGCATATCAGAGTTAAACTTCATGTATGGATCTAGTCAATCAATAAAAATCCAAGAAAAATCCAAATGTGTGCTGGCAACAAACATCATCATAAGCCCGTTGAGTGAAACATCTCTATAATTCAGGCTTAGATGTGTACTTTATAGCACCAAATAATATAGGTTTATATCGTGCTATATTGCACATAGTGGTGGACTACTACTCTTTGTCTCAATATTTACTCCAATTGCTCAATTGCAATCGAATAAACTTGTACAAAGTGGGTTTGGGAGTCTTTATAGCTGACCTATACGTGCCTTTCTATCACTCTATAACTTACCTGACGTTCTATTGAAGACTATCCTCACATGTTCTCTCAAACTTTCTAGCATAGCAATTCTAAGCACCTACTTCACTAAGCATGGTTCACACAACTCCATGATTTTCATGGGGTTCTCTGTTGTGCTTTAATAAATCTCCTCGAACTAAAGATTCTGTTGTGGTACACTTGACCTAGTTACCATGGTTTGGAGCACTTCATTCTCCCTTCTCCTTGAACTTCTTCCTTCCTAGCCAGGAATTGCTGGTTTTTCTATAAGATTTTACTCCATCACGTAAAGATTCTCAAGTGAATCTAACATGATATTGGTGTTTATATTGTCGGTACTTCCTACTTGTATATGGCATTCTTGAGTATCCACATACATGACTTAACCTGAGGTCCTACTACCTCATATAGCTTCACCTCATCACTTAACATCATCCTACTACAGTTTCAGATGACTTAAGCTTAACATAACGGCCTTGGTATACTTCTTCCAATAGGATAGTTCCCATTCCGGTTGTATCCTCTCTTTGGACTACCATGTATTGTATACCAATTGTAATCTACTTCCATCCTTTGTGTAAGGTTATAATAATGTCATAACTACTTGGTATGGAACAAGATATCTAACTTCTCTTAGGAAAATAGGTAAGAACCTTTGACTCGAGTGTGTTAGGAGCATTCTTTTATTGAATATCCATCCCAAGTCATAAGAAGAATTGGTTTAGATAAGATGGCTTCCTATAGTCACTACCAAACCTACAGGTCTCCTATTAAAGGGTTTTAATCCTAGGGTCAAAGCGTTTGCTCTGATACCAACTGTGGTGACCCAGCATACCACTGCATGTGTAGTATGCAAGTCATTGACATAACACCAATGAAACACCGTCTCACTAGTATTACATCGATCAGAGTGGTACAACAAAAACATCGCAGGTCCAAGGTAGGGGCATAGGATTACAATTTTCATCATACAGAAGATCTTCAAAACCTCCTCAACAGGTAGAGGTTTAGTCCTAGCGATTACAAGCGAGAAAGAACAACTAGAAGACTAAACTAGAGCTACAACTAATGCAATTGGCTTGCTACAGAAACTACAGAACTACCCTAACTACTTAGGTTCTAGGATTAGGGAATTGGTTCCCTTCTATTCCTATTCTAGTTTTTCCCCCAAGCTTGATATAGTTGTTGATTTTGTGATAGTTACGACATTGGTAGAAGGCTTCATCTTCATCTTCAATGTCTTGAGGTTGCCTCCTGTGTTTCCTCCAATCTAAGCAAGGGTTACGAGGGAGTGGGGTGAGTAACGAGCGTTACCCAGCAAGTTCATATAAGGAATAAGGTATTTTATGCACTATCTACAGCCTTAGACTCAAGAGTCGTTTGGCAATGCAAGTTTTCGTAAACATTTCTTCAAGAGGTTGCTTTTATTTAGAAGAACTATGTCGTTAGCCTTCATAGGTTGATTAGAGCTTCGATGGGCTCCTTTCCTGCCGTGTTCGCAGCTCCTTCCCGGAACAGGGAGTATCCCAGATACTTTCTTACACTCTGCAGAGGTGGCCACTTGTACCCATAAGAGATCAAGACTTTGTTGCACATCCGAGTAGCTTTCCCGTCCACACTTCTCATGTGTGGGGCCCAGCTATTGATCTGAGCCAATCACTGTTCCTTCTCGCGACCTTGCATACCCACCCTTTTGCGGCTCCAACTTCGGGTCGCTACCCTCACCGGTCTACACTTTGGTAGTTGCCGACATCGGCATACTTGTCCTTTCTGACAATGAGTTACCCCCACCGGTTTGGTTACACACTTTGGGTAACACCGGCCTCGACACTCTACCCCCGTCGTTGTCGCAATCCATCATAGACCGCCAGAATCGTGGAATCATTAGGGGGATTCCACCCATCCCGAAGCTCAGCGCAGGGAGATAACTGCTCCAAAACGGCGCGTCCGTTGATATGCAAGAGGGAAAAGATACAACTGACTCTTCCGTCCCATTCCAGACCCTATGGTTGACCGTATTTTACATCACAAGAATCACTGGCGACATTGGTTATTAATCCTAGGTGAACATTCCAGTTACAGTGGGACCTCCACCATACTCTTACCATGGTCCCACTGTCCACCTTCCTAGGTTGACAACCACCGTGGTTGCTAACCACTAGTCATATTCATTCAGAAAAGCAGAACCTTTGCTTTTAAATGCAATCATAATAATAATACCATCGGTATATTTGCAAGTACTTTGTTAAAAATAAACAAGAGATATGAGCAAGAGTGAACTTGCCTTTCTGACTGCAAGATTATGCGAGTCAGGGTCTTCGATACGATAGAAATCCAAATTCTGAAATAGCAATCATCATCCGGTAGGGATGATGTTAGAAATCTGCAGCATGATATGCATAAGATATGATATGCATCACTTTAAGCGTAACCTAACCCCGATGATTTATTATCATTGAGTTATGGTGATTTCTTTATGATGTGTTGCACTTTTAGGCTTAGTCAAACACACAAGGTTGTTAAGGATTTTAGGTTAATGATGACCCACAAGTATAGGGGGTGTATCGTAGTACTTTCGATAAATAAGAGTGTCGAACCCAACGAGGAGCAGAAGGTGTTGATGAGTGGTTTTGATCAAGGATTCACTGTAAATACTAGCAAATAGGTTTTCAGGGGTATTTGGTAATACAAGTAAAGAAAGTGCGAGTAAATAAAAGACAGTAGTAACAATTGCAGCAAGTGGCCCAATCCTTTCTTCAGCAAAGGACAAGCCGGTTGTGTAACTTATAATAACCAAACATTCTCGAGGACATACGGGAGTTTCTGTCAAGAGCTTTCGCTTCATAAAGCCAATAGTCTTTATTGGTTTGATAGGTGTTATGGGGGTGAACCTGTGCTAGCGCACTACCCTTACTAGGATAAATACACACTTGTGATTATACCCCTTGCAAGCATCTGCAAATACAAGAAAGTAATTAAGATAAATCTAACCACAGCCTTAAACTCTAAGATCCTACGCTCCCTGGTGCAACGGTTTCCCAATGGAGGTTTAGGTTTCTATCACTCCAGCAACCCCACAATTGGTAGCCAAATACACAATGCATCTCACTAGGCCCATAAATGGTGAAGTATCATGTAGTCGACGTTCACATGACACCACTAGTGAAATAGCACCACAACAATATCAAACCATTAAATATTTCTCAACAATAATTCACTACTAACATCTTGACTTCTCCCATGTCCTCAAGAACTAAACGAACTACTCACAAGACATCATATGGATCATGATCAGAGGTGAAATAATGGTAAATAACAATCTGAACATAAACCTTAATTCAACGGTTCCACTCAATAGCATCAACTACAAGAGTAATCAACACCGGGAAAGTTTCCCCTATGAATATAACAAGATCCAACTCAAGATGTTACAGCGGGATGGCGTGGTGATGATGGAGATGAAGGTGCTGGTGATGGAGATGATGATGATGATCCCGATGAAGTCTGATGCGATGGTGATGACGATGGCGACGATCTCCCCTCTCCGGGAAGGAATTTCCCCGGCAGATTTTTGCCTGCCGGAGAGCTTTTCTCTCTCTGATGTTTTCCGCCCCGCAGAGGCGGCGGTGTCTATCTCTGAGCCCCCCTTTGACTTAGGTTTTCGGGGACGATGAAATACGTGAAGGGACGAGACCAGAAGTAGGCCAGGGTGGCCTCACACAGGGCTGGCGCAGCCAGGGGTCAGGCCGCGCCACCCTGGCGCGAGGGCCCCTCCTGGCTCCTCTCGACTCCTCCTTCTGGCTTCCTGAGTCTTCTGGGAAAATATAATTTCCTGGTATTTTTCTGGAATTTTCCTGATCTTCAAAATATGGTCCCTTGATGGTCCTTTTTCCAGCAGAATCCTGACTCCGGCAGCAAATCCTCCAATGATCATCAAACATGTGAAAACAAAGGAAATAACATAAGTATCAACTCTAAATATGAAATATATCAATGAATAACAATAAATTATGATACAAAATAGTGATGCAAAATGGATGTATCAACCCCCCCAAGCTTAGACCTCGCTTGTCCCCAAGCAAAAACTAAACTCGGTAAACATGACCACAGGTTTATGGAGTGAAGTTTCGATAATCGAAATACGGACAAGAAGCATCACATTCACCAAGGCACAAATTATAATAAATAGCAACTTCCCTTTATAAGATATAGACTTGTAATAGGTAAAAGGGAATCACATGTAAAGATGCACAAGGTAAACTATAATTGGCAATGGCAAACCTTAGTTCTTGGTCAAAGAATGATGAACCAGCTATTCTTTCTTTTAAACAGAGCCTTTTAAAACAAAGCTAATATAGCAAAGACCGTATGCTCAACAAAATAAACTTTTGCATTCATAGAAAGCTTTCAAAGATATATTCCTTCAGACAAAAGCATTGTATAAAACAAGGAAGGTAGTAAACATGATTAAATGAATCAACATATGGATGAGTGAAACATAACAACTCAAATGCTTGCTTGAGATAGAGGGGAATAGGTTGACTCAACATAAAAGTAAAAGATAGGCCCTTCGCAGAGGGAAGAAGGGATTAAACATGTGCTAGAGCTTTTCATTTGCAAAACAGAGGTAAAATTTGTTTTGAGAGGTGGTTGCTTTTGTCAACGACTAGCAACGGAGTTCTTGATATCTTCCATACTAAACAAGTGAGAGCGGTTCCGAGATGTTTGATTAATTGGCACATTGGTGCTCTTTTATAGCTTTGCACTCCTCCCCACCTTTTTCCTTTCTCAAACCATGGCTAACCGATTCCATCGGGTGCCGACCAACTTTCACATACCATGGAGGAGTGCTCTTTTCTTTCTTTTCTTTTTAAGATTATAATGGTCTGACCAGCTCCCTTGCAAAATTAATGACGAGCAGATGAAGCTGCCTAGTCGAGGGGTACTTAATTTAGTATGGAAGATAACAAACCCATCCACTACGTCCTCATGAGCTAAAAACAGTGGCACAAAATGAGGAGTGTTTGAAGGTTTTTGAAAGGTAGCACAAGAAAATTTACTTGGAATGGCTTGAAATACCATGCATAGGAATTTATAGTGGACTCTTTGGAAGTGACTTAGCTTTGGGGTTTGGATGCACGAGAAGTATTTCCTCTCAGTACAGGTTTTTGGCTAGCAAGGTTGGGTAGCAAGCATAAGAGTTGCATGAAACAAACAAACATACATATAATAAGAACAATCATGTAAGCTCCCTTGAAGGCACAATGATTTTGACTTTAGGAATAACAATGCTTATAAGCCAAACATGAAGGATAAACTGAAGTGATGTAACTACAAGCACTTCTTTATTCTTTTCTACACAAACCTCAAGGTAAAGTTGCTACTGACCAAGCTAGGTTTGCCAAAACCAACTAAATTTACTCATGCTCCCAAAGTGATACCAATACCAATCAACAAGACTAGTCATACAAGAGAGATTGCAAACTAACATAAAGTGTGCGAAAAGTAAACGATAAAACCTCTCATTAATATTTCATTACCGCAACTCACACCAAGGGATACATAGATAACCAACTAAGGAGGATACTTCCAAGTTGCAAACTATTCTATAAGATAACTTCTCTATTCATGATATGACTCTACTTGAAAAGTAAATGAGCAAAAGGTAATGATGTGATACCGCGGCACTCCCCCAAGCTTGGAACAAGCCAAGGGGATGCCAATACCGATGATGAATTACTCCTTTGGCGGTGGCGGTAAATCTTCATCGCTGTCATACTTCCAAGGCAGAGGTCCTCCATCAAGGAAGGATGTCTTGGTCTCCAAAATCCGGAAACATGCAGCAGCACTCATTTGTTGAAATCTAGCTTCATACTCACAATTTTGGTTCTGCACGTCGTAGAGTTGTGCTTGTAATTGGCTAGTCGTCTCCTGGAGTGAGAGGATATCCCTCCAAAGCTCTGTAGTCTCCTTCTTGTACTTGGCAACAAGCTCTTGATTAATCCTATAGATAATGTCCACCTCGCGTTCTGCCATCTTCTTGTATTTGAAAACTTCTTGCTCCAGTGCTTCCATCCTTGCTTCGAGACTTCCTTCTCCCTTGGGTCCTTGAACATCTTTAATCTGCAAGTTCCCATCCTTGAGTGACAACTCCTTTAGATGCATCCTCAGCTCCCTCATATACGGATTGATGGAATCCGCAAGAGGGTTCTCCTCGGATGGACCGGACGAAGACATTGTAACTCCAAAGCCAAGAGCAATCCCTGACAAAAACAGCTCGAAACAAAACACGACGAGAAAAAGATATACAGACCTCGGGGACTCCGGGGGGTTAAATAGGCAAAAATTATGCATCGAAACGAAATCACAGGAGGAAACCGGGACGGAAACGAGTTCCGGGGTGCTCTCACACCTGGGTGGCGCGGCCAGGGGTGGGCCCGCGCCACCTATGTGTGAGAAGCACACAGACTCCTTTTCCTGCCCGTTTTTGTCTCGTGATTTTTCATATTTAGTAAAAACAGCAAAAATATTAAAGGAAGAGCTTTTCGCGAAACTTCTCTGACTAGAACTGTTACCTATTCAAAAACGAACTCTGCAGGTACCTGCAATTTGTCTTGGATGAATTCTTTCGGAGAAACTGTTTCAATAACATCAACATCTTCATTATAAGAATCTCTAGAAATATAATGTTTGAGTCTTTGCCCATTCACCACTTGTGTAGAGTCATCTTTCAATGAAGCAATCTTAATAGCACCTGAGTGGTACACTTCCACAATAACATATGGTCCTTCCCATTTTGAAAGTAATTTTCCTGCAAAAAATCTGAGACGAGACCTATACAATAGAACTTTCTCACCAACATGAAACTCTCTCTTAAGAATTCTCTTATCATGCCATTGTTTGACTTTCTCTTTAAAAAGCCTGGCATTCTCATACGCTTCGTTTCTCCACTCATCTAGAGAACTCAAATCTAACAACCTTTTCTTACCAGCTAGTTTAAAATCTCTATTAAGCTCTCTCACTGCCCAAAAAGCTTTGTGTTCTAATTCTAAGGGCAAGTGACACGCTTTTCCATAAACCATCTTATAAGGAGACATACCCATGGGGTTCTTATAAGCAGTTCTATAAGACCATAAAGCATCGTTTAACTTACTAGCCCAATTTTTCCTAGATCTATTGACAGTCTTCTACAAGATAGACTTGATTTCTCTATTAGAAAGCTCTACCTGCCCACTAGTTTGGGGATGATAAGCAGAAGCAATTCTATGATTAACATCATATTTAGCAAGAGTTTTTCTAAAACCACCGTGAATAAAATAAGAACCTTCGTCAGTCATAAGATATCTAGGCACACCAAAGCTAGGAAAAATAACATCCTTGAGCATTTTTAACGAGGTCTCACCATCGGCACTCTTTGTGGGTATGGCTTCTACCCATTTAGTAACATAATCAACAGCAACAAGTATATGGGTATAGCCTTTTGAAGGAGGAAAAGGACCCATAAAGTCAAATCCCCAACAATCAAATGGTTCAATAACAAGAGTGTAACTCATAGGCATTTCATTGCGTCTAGAAATATTACCAACTCTTTGACATTCATCACAAGATAAGACATACCTTCTGGCATCTTTAAAGAGGGTTGGCCAATAAAAACCTGATTGTAGAACCTTTTGCGCGGTTCTATCTCCAGCATGATGCCCTCCATAGGCGCTGCTATGGCATTTTCTTAATATTTATTGTTGCTCATATTCCGGTACGCATCTTCTCAAAATACCATCAACTCCTTCTTTATATAAGTGTGGGTCATCCCAAAAATAATGCCTCAAATCATAGAAGAATTTTCTTCTTTGCTGAGCTCTAAAGGTTGGAGGCAAATACTTGGAAACAATAAAGTTAGCATAATCAGCATACCAAGGAAGGTCTCGCGAAGTTACATTTATTGAAGCCAACTGTTCATTTGGAAAACTATCATTAACAGGAATAGGATCAAAAGAAATGTTTTCCAATCTAGACAAGTTGTCAGCCACAGGATTTTCAGCACCTTTCCTATCTACGATATGCAAATCAAACTCTTGTAAAAGCAACACCCATCTAATAAGCCTAGGCTTAGCATCCTTCTTAGTCATAAGATATCTAATAGCAGCATGATCAGTATGAATAGTAACTTTAGAATCAACAATGTAAGATCTAAACTTATCACATGCAAAAACAACAGCAAGAAACTCTTTCTCAGTAGTAGCATAATTCTTCTGAGCAGCATCAAGAGTCTTACTAGCATAATGAATAACATTCAACTTATTATCTACGCGCTGTCCAAGAATAGCACCAACAGCAAAATCACTAGCATCACACATAATTTCAAAAGGTAAATTCCAATCAGGTGGTTGAACAATAGGAGCAGTAGTTAAAGCTTTCTTAAGAGTTTCAAAAGCTTCCTTACAATCATCATCAAAGACAAATGGTACATCTTTTTGAAGAAGATTAGTAAGAGGCTTTGAAATCTTAGAGAAATCTTTAATAAACCTCCTATAGAAACCAGCATGACCAAGAATACTACGAATACCTTTAACATCTCTGGGACAGGACATTTTCTCAATTGCCTCCACTTTTGCTCTGTCAACTTCAATACCTCTTTCAGAAATTTTATGTCCAAGGACAATTCCTTCATTCACCATAAAGTGGCATTTCTCCCAATTAAGAACAAGGTTAGTTTCTTCGCACCTCTGCAAAAATTTATCCAGGTTGTGCAAACAATTATCAAAAGAAGTTCCATAGATGGAGAAATCGTCCATGAAGACCTCCACAATTTCTTCACAAAAGCCATGAAAAATAGCAGACATGCATCTTTGAAAAGTAGCAGGAGCATTGCATAAACCAAACGGCATACGTCTATAAGCATAAGTTCCATAAGGACAAGTAAAAGTGGTTTTCTCTTGATCTTCCTTCTTAATAGCAATTTGAGAAAAACCAGAATAACTATCAAGGAAACAAAAATGAGTCTTCTTAGACAACCTTTCTAACATTTGATCTATAAACGGTAAAGGGTAATGATCTTTCTTAGTAACTTTGTTTACCTTCCTATAATCAATGCACATTCTATAACCAACTACTACCCTTTGAGGAATAAGCTCGTTATTCTCATTAGGCACAACAGTCATACCTCCTTTCTTAGGAACACAATGAACATGACTAACCCATCTACTATCAGCAATAGGATAAATAATACCAGCATCAAGGAGCTTTAATACCTCATTTCTTACCACATCCTTCATCTTGGGAATTAGGCGGCGTTGATGCTCCACGACTGGCTTCGCGTCTTTCTCCATATTAATGGAATGCTGACATAAAGTGGGAGAAATCCCTTTTAAATCATCAAGAGTATATCCCATAGCTCCTCGGTGTTTCCTCAATATCTCCAATAATCTTTCTTCTTCCTTTCCTGAAAGTTTAGAGCTAATAATAACAGGATATATTTTCTTATCATCTATATAAGCATATTTAAGATTATCAGGCAAAGGCTTTAATTCGAACACAGGATCTTCCTTAGGCGGCAAAGTGGTACCAAGATCCTCCACAGGTAGATTATGCTTGATTAATGGTGGTTGACGAAGGAGAATGTCGTCAATCTCTTCTCTTTCCTTGCTGAAAACATCACTTTCGTGATCTTCCATGAATTGCTGCAAGGCATTATTAGGAGCAAGCGCAATAGAAGCAAGCTGTTCAACTCGAAAATTTTCGTTAGGCGTGTCATTTTCATAAAAAGTCTTAGCAAACTTGGAAAAATTAAACTCATAAGACTCTCCATTGAACTTAGTAAAAAAATTCTCCTTCTTACAATCTATCACGGCGCCACAAGTGTTCAAAAATGGTCTACCAAAAATAATAGGACAAGTTTTACTAGCCTCCTTACCAAGTACTAGAAAATCAGTGGGGTATTTAGTCTTACCGCAAAGAACTTCCACATCTCGAACAATACCAAGAGGCCAAACAGTCTCTCTGTTAGCAAGCTGAACAAGCACATTGTGACGACCTCAAATTTGATACAAATTCGAAGTGCCCGTTATGTATTCCACCGCAATCCCAGAACCGTTGTTGCGATATACATAACGTAGTTGGTACTCAGTTCCATAGACATTACAATACGATAGTTCAAATACAATGGTCATATAGACCAAGTCATATTACAACACAATATAGCAGCGGAAATAACGTCTTCGGCCCATGCCTTCTCCCTACAGGCAAATGGCGACTCACGGAGATGAGCTTAGTTCTGGTACTCTTCTTCATACCCTTCCTCCGGGTATTCTTCCCCATAGTCTGGCCAAGTTGATAGCCAGGGACACCGCCGTGAGTACATTGGATGCACTCGCAAACCATCTTATAAATGAAATGATGAAGCAGAAATGCAAGGTTGATGTAGTGGACTAAACCCTAAGTTTATTTGCAAAAGCTAGTTTTATTTCCCAAGAAGGTTCATTTATAGAAAAGAGAGTTTTAGTTCTCTAGGTTCAACCTAAAGGAACTTCAAGTGTGTCAACATCATGGTCAAGTCAAGTCATTCACCCAGTTCACCATTGTCATTTTTATCTTTGACAAAAGTCAAGTAGAGTTAGCCAACTGTCCATGACCGCGGACGCGGCTATTCGAATAGTTTCAAAACCTCTGCAGAGGGGTACACTTTACCCACAAGATTCGATACATCTGCCGGGAGAAATCCACGGTTCGACATACACAAAGTATGCGAGGTTCAGATAATCAAACAAACTCTTTCACTTGCTCATCCTAGTATAGGATCCTTCCCTAGAGCCCGGGATACGGAATTCCCGCTCCGGCACCTCTAGTTATGCCCATCCCGGGTACCGGGTTAGTGGAGTCCACCTGGTCAAGAAGTATCCGCCCGTGGAGTCCTTCCATGAAGATTTTATGCAAGACCTCCCATACTAAGATAAACAAGCTACGGATTAAGCCCCTTCCCATATAGGGGTAATGTGGTCGTACGGTATGGTTGGCTCCCATGTACATCACTCGTTGTCATTCGAGAAATATATTTCATAGTTCTTAGTCAAGATTAATTTCTTTTATAAAGCCATCATGTAGGAGCAATCTCCTATTTCAAGTTTCAAGTTCAAGTCACCACCTTTCAAATGGGGTTCCTCCAGAGATAGCATCAACTTTTATTAGCGACTAAGCAACTACATTGAGTGATAGTACTACTATCTAGGGTTGGATAAACTCAGCTTGATGCTCTTGATAACCAAGACATCAATCTACTTCTATCATTCTACTCTAGCAATTCAATCATGCAATTTACTTAAAACAAGTAGAATGCAATATTAAAACTAGGTAGTGGGAGTATGAATCAAAAGATGGCTTGCCTTGGTTGGCAAAGTGTCCGGGGTTTTCTTCTTCTTGGTAATAATAATCCCCTCCAATATCCTCCTCGGCAACACTAGCGTCTAAAAACGGATAAACACAAAGCACCCATCACTTCACCAAGCTAATAACACACCAAGCACACATCTTTGTTTGCTAACCAAAGCATTCATGTGCATTGTTATGGGGTTGGATTGCAAGTTTTTCTTCTAAGTTTTTCTTCAAGTGTGCAAGCTAGATTCTTTACTAAGTAGCATAAGTGGTTCACTTGTGCAGCATTGGTGTTGATTTAGGGTTACTAAGACAAGTTTAAGGAGATGGGTCCACTAAGTGAATTGGTAATGAGGGCAAATAATTCTAAGTGTGCACTAGTGATCTATCATTTTATGCTAACAAATAGGTTTGGGTTAGGGTCTAAATGATCACACTAACATGGGTTGGGGTAGATTAGTGTTGACTAACAGTAAGAGGGGTCATTAGTAAGTTCACATTTTAATTTTCATGATTTTTGATGGCTTAAATAATTTTCTAGAAATCATTCAATAATAAACAAGTTATGGTCACACTATTCATATCTGATTTTATTCTGATCTTAATTTGAATTCTAACCAGTACTATTGGATAGAGTATTTTATAAGCTTTCCAATGAATATTTATTTGCTAGATTTGGATTTGTAAAACTCCAGGAATTAAAGTTTGAAAATAGCATCTGAAACAAATTTGAAATAAATAAAACGGGCGGGAATTTAATTGAAAACGAATCGGACCGAATTCTAGCTAACGGGGCCGAGTCTGAGTAGAACCCGAACGGGCCTGGCCCAGAAAACGTTTCGCTGCGGCTGGAAAAAAAAAATAAGACGGGCCTGACAAGTGGGACCGAATCGTCAGACCTAATTACAAAACCCGAATCGGTAAGTTGTCGTCCGATCAAGATCTAACGGCTCGCGATCGTCTTCTTCCTCAGCACGGGCGGGAGCTCACCTGCGAGCAGTGACGAGCGTTCGACGGCGATGGCGAGGCGTAGGGGAAGCAGAACTTGACGGCGACGTGCGGGATCGGCGGCGGTGCTCCTCCTCCTCCGATTCCCTGCAGCAGATCGCTCCCAGGTGCTCGGACGCGGCGGCGCTCCGCTCGTCCAGTGCTGCTCCGGCGAGGCTGGCGACGGCAAACTAGGGCAAGCGGGGCTTCGCGGCTATGTCTGGGAGGTAGAGGGGAGTGAGGTGAGGCTCTGCGTTTGATCGGCGGGGCCTTTTATAGGCCGGAGCGTCTAGGGCGAGCGCGTCCAGTGAACGACCGGCGCAGGACATGCTGGCGGCGTGCACGGGCGACACTGGCCTCGTCGGCCTTACTCGCGTGCTGGAAGGGGTTGGTCTCGGCCGCGGGGTGCTGTGGGTCGGCGCTGGCGAGGGCAGGGTGGTCGTCGACGTGCAGGCTGCTGGGAAGAAGAGAGGGGGTCCGGGGGTTGCTGCCTCCTCTTCTCCTCCTTCTTCCAGGGCTTGGGTCGGGGCAGAGGGGGCTGGCATCGACCAAACATCCTCCCAGGGCATGGCTACAGGCGTGGAGCGAGCTAGAACAGTGCAGCACCAGTAGCTTTGATTCGATTTTGATTTCCTTCTGCCAGTGTTCGACGAAATGCCTGCAAGAACTCAAAATTCGAATTTTTCAAATTTGACACTTTGGGTGCTCATCATATTGGATAAGGTACCCTGTCATATTTTTGTTCTGGAGAAAGAATGAGTTTTGCAAAAATTTATATTTCAAATTGGATATGGTTTCTGTTTCAGATTCAAACTTTGGCTCAAGTTTGAGTTGTGTTCCAGTTTGAAATTTTGGTAGATCTTTGTTGGTTGAGTTAGTCCACAACTTGGTTTAGCTCAACTAACAAGCCAAACATGAAGGTGAGCTGCAGATTTCTTAATCCAAGGGCTCAAAGTGGTGTAGTCAATAACAAATCCTAGATCATATTAACTTTATCTCTTTCTTACCTATTTTTATTTCTTGTTGCTTTGGTACTTGTAATCTTTCTCAATTGATTCTGTGGGTTCACTTAGGATTATCTAACCAATGCTCAAACAAAAAGAACACACATAAAATCATAGAATACATATAAGAGGAAATACATGTATGCATAAAATAATGAATAAAAAGTTTTATCTTAGCCCAAAATTTGGCACTTTATTTAATAAGAGTTGGATTACAATTTCTGAGTTGTTACACACATCAATATCTTCAAGTTCACAAGCGCCAATCTCATGCATAATTTCTTTGTAAAGCTCTAAAGGAATAGCACTTGCACTAGCACCAATATCACATAAACCATAATAGCAATGATCTCCAATCCTGACAGAAATAACAGGAACACTTGTTTTCCTATGCTTTTTACACTACAAGAAACTAATCACGTAAGGACGTTCTGTATTAGACGTTTTTTATCACGTCTTTATGTCCACGACCCTCCGGTTGCTAGGGACGTTTTATGAGACGCTGCCCATATTGTCTCAAGATTAGCACGTCTTAATATTTATTTATGGCCCAGCCCATTTAGAAAACTCTTCTTCCAACCCCTCTCCCTCAGCCGCCGCCATGTCTTGGAGAACCTAAAACCGCCGCTCTGAAGTTTCGATTGTCTCCGATCTAGTGTTCCTCTCTGCAGCCAGATCCACCCACAGGTCGACGTTCACCTCGAAGCCGCGGTTCCACGACCAAAAAACATTGATGAACCTGCCCACCGGCCACACGTCGTGTCCATGGTGCGCGGGCGTAACATGCAATTTGCAAAGGCTCCGATTAGCAGGTATGCTAGTTAATTCATCCCCGTTCCATTCCTTGTCCTTTAATGTTTTGCTATCATCTAATTTCTTTCCTTCGTTAGAGGTCAATGCCCAATAAATGGTGGTGGCAGGCTGTTGCAGGCAGATCTGCGAGACATATTTTTTTCAAGTCATCTGCAATCAGCCAATAAGGTGAAATATTTTGGGCAAACGATTAAGCTGTTGCGTTTGTCCAGTTTACATGATTTATTTACTATGCTTTGAATACTTCTGTCTGATCGAAAGGGCAAATTATAGCATTTTCTTTGCTTTTTGAAGTACTGATTCATCTAGAAGTTCTATGTCAGAAGAATGTATAACATCGTTTTGTGCAATTATTTGCTACATTAGGGTTTATGATTTTTTCTCTTTCCTGAGCAGGCTGATGTCACATGTTTTCAATAAGCATATCAGATTATTGCTTTTGTTTAGCCTGTTAATTTATTTCAGTTTCTCTTCAGAAATCTAGTTTAATGCGGAACCATCAAAGATGCAACAGAGCACCTCCATTGGTAATTCTTGTCATTTTCTGTATGCCAGGTTAGAAGTCTATTTACACTCTTAGCGTTATATACTTACCATGAATATATAGCTTGTTCTTATATATTCTACGGGCTGGCTGATGGTTGTAAAGAAATTATAGACTGAATGTAGAAGATGGTACATCTGAGTAATTGGAAAGCTCACAAGCAATCTGTAGCATTTGGAAAGAAGATGGCACAGACTTTATGGTCCATTGTTCTGCAGCTTCGGGATATTATTTGCATTTCTAATGTAGTCATTATTGTGGACTCAAAGAATTAGTCCTTCAGCATGATCTACTCGTAAAGCCAATGCTAAGGTACGTGCCATTTTATTTTCTTCCAAGTGATAAGCTTACTTCGGTACACCTATTTAGTATTTATAGTAACTGTTCTTCTCTTCTTGCAGCAGCCAGTGTATTTACGCAACAGTATATCAATGTAAAGACATGGTTCTCCATTATACGGATACTGCTCTGATGGTAAACACCCATGGTATGTGCTTCATTTGTGCACGTGGAAAGTAGGACTTACTGAATTTTATTAGCACTTAGCTTTTTAATGTTTCACTTGACTTTTCTACAGCGTAATTGTTTGTGAAGCTTTTTAAGCTACAACACAGAACACTGCAAGGCAAATCAACACTAGTGGCCACGGAGCTCTGATATACCATTTCTCCATGCGGAAGCTTGTGGTTCCAATTACTAGAAACAACTAGATGACCCGTTGCGCCACTGGCGCAAGTGACAAAATCAGGATGAAATTTGAGGAGCCTATGTTGCCATACGCCGATGTTGGTACCAGAAGCAATACTTTTTTTATGAAACTTTATGCTTTCATGGTACACATCCATCTGTATTTTTATACCTTATTTAGATTTTTAATATGAAAACATGAGATTTTCATTTTCTAAACCTAGGCCAAATGAAGCCCAAAAGTAATTTGAGGTTTTTGATCATAACACCGTTTCTATGGAATCCCAGCCAGAAGAAACACACACATAATTATGGACTTCCAACATATTAAAAAAATGGCATAGCACTATTGTTTTATATCACAGCCACCAAAGCAGTTTTTTAGCTGCGCCCATGATTTGGTTGGCTATAAAGTCCCAAATTGGTTATAGCTATAGTTGAAAAGGATTTATGGAATCACACCAAGTTCAGTATGTAGCTTGCTTTTACCAACACGTAGAATATGAGACGAACTATACATTATAAATATAGATTCACATAATTACCATAGATGAACTAGAATTGGGAAAAGGAAAATTACCATAATTATATGCACCATGAGAGCACAAAACAAAATCTATCATATTTGAGCAGACCTCATGTTCATACACAATATAAATAACTTGATACATCCGCAAGAAATTTACAAAGAAAAAACAAGTTAATCATGCAAAATTTCATATATTTTTTTCATAGCAAGCATCACCAATATCACCTTCAGCAAGAAAGAGAACTTGACAACAGTCTTGTTTACATCAAAAAAATTCCAGTCACGAGAATATAAAAGATATTTTAATCAATAACTCAAAAACAGAGCCTCTTCTTAACATAATGGGGCCGTTACAAATCTACATCCCTAGGCTATGTACACATTACTGCATATAATTTTGTTTAATTTTTATATAGAACTACTTAGTAATGCGGGATCAATTGTTAGCCTTTTCATGTGCCAACCTTGTGAAGTCACTAAATCCAAGGGCGCTGGAGCGCATGAGGACACACCAGATCATGAAGCACTTCAATAGTTCTACACATGTTATCAATAGAAACCCCATCTTCATATGACTGCCAACACAGCAGAGCACAGAGCGAAAAACCAAGGACAACATAAATAAATGAATATAATCATAATCAGAAGCTTCACCAAGTACAAGCACGCTAAAACTACAAATAAGTAGAACTATGGTGATGCACATACTTGTTCTACGCTCTCATTATGTTCTCCTAAAGAGCATAACTGGCTCAAGAAGCAGTGTTTCATTTAGCTGGATATGATGCAAGCTATAGGAAATGAGGAAGAATATACTATCATCAAAGTGGCTGATGTACAGAAAATCAACAAAGTGCCTTCAAAATCAAAGAAGTTATTATCATGCCAATGGGTTGTTCTGAGTCAGTTTATACTTGTGTCTTAAGAGTTCAAAAGGGACCTGAAAGCATGGAAATCTTGCTAGTATGAAACGCAATTAAAAAGGGTCAGTGGAAATAAATTAGATAGGATGCTCATGTATATTGATACAAGAATATTCCAAAGGAAAGCTCAAAAGAACCATACTTTGTGAATAACTGGGATGTCAGGTGGTTCTGCATTCTGAAGATTACAACACATGCACTCCAAGAATATCTAAAAATATACTATACATCTGAGAAAATAAAATAGATATACTGATTGTCAAAGAAATAGTGTAATATCTGTTAATAACCCTTTCTAGCACAACTATTCAGGTTTTCTATATTTTCCTCGTGCATATTTTCCTTGCTACCCTCAACGTCATTAAGCTTCAGTAAGCTGATTATTTAGGATCTGTCACAAATTATACAATGTTCCTTTAATTTACAGTGAACCAATTCATTTTGCAGATGTATAATCTATTAACGATACTGTCTAACACAATTTTTCTAAATCAAATCAGTTACTGCTTGCAATTCCTCGTCTAGTGAATATTATTCGTTCTATGAGGATGAAACACACAGAGTTGACTCTAATAGAGCCTCTGAAATAAGCAAGTAGCTAACAATACATTAGTCCATAATATGTCCTACGTATGTGAGTTTCCTTACACACAAACAAGAATAGATGCATACTGAAAGTGAAAAGATCTATATCTATAAAAATCTAACCTCAAATCTTAAGGTGTAAATCATATCTTAGTGTGTACGCATCAATGCACAAAGGAAATCAAGACATCTACATGTGATATTAAATAAGAACTGGAGGATGTAGCAATCCACAACTGACCTTAATACTGCTCATGCTGCAAGAGCAGCAAGACCTCCATTGAATGGGTAAACGAAAAAATATTGCTCTCTCCAAGCAGCACTATTGTTGAAATCTGTTTAGAGGCATATTCTACAGTAAATCAATGAAATTCTGGATCAATTTTCAATCAGGTGAACTGTGGCTCTGAAAGGCCACATAAAAAGAGTAAAAGAGTCAGTTATTAAATGCAAAGAAGTCAGAGATTCAGTTAACAGAATAAAAGAGCATACCACATCTGCACAAGTCTGGAGAGAGAGAGAGAGAGAGAGAGAGAGAGAGAGAGAGAGAAAGTTTGGATGAAGCTCACTTTGGCGTCTTGACATCAGCCTTGCGCTCGCCATTTCTCAACGCACTCGCTGCTTCCCAATATGCATCTGTGGTCTGAAAGGTCCTATACGCCAGTATGTCACAAGTTACAATAATATCAAGATTGCTTTATAATAATTTTGTGAAAAGACCATGACAAAACTATTCTTTACAAAGCAGCGAAGGGATCATACTAACAGTGAGGATTCATGAAAACTGAGATTAGAACATAAATCTTGGCATCACTTAACCTCTGTTCTCCAGCCCTACATATCACCTCAAACTAATTAAAGAAGCAAATAAAAAGGAAATGGTAAAATATTATTTTGCGGCAGCACCTAAAATAGTAAATAACTTTGAAGCCTATGAGCATGGGAAATAAAGCATATAAGAATAGCATCTGCTGCTAATACGTTCTACAATTCTACGACATTATAACAAACCACATTGGATCTAGAGAAATAGCTATGCTAATAGATGACTTTGGTAACCAATCAATCTTCTTGGTTTCTGATCCTTATAGAATAGGAGATGGAAATTCTATCTAAATCCATCTAACCTACTTATTTTGTTCCCTAATTTCATTGAAGGGATCCTGAGGAAAAGAATTGTGTTTCCACCGAGCTGAAACAATATCCTGATGGTTCTAGTAAACCTGTAACTTTTATCATAGTTGGTCCATAAACTAAATCAACACTTGTGACTGTACACAAGTGCATTAGAAAATACGAAAGGAAGTAAAACGAAATCACCAAATTAGCCCAGAAAGCAGGACCAGTTGAAAAACATTGACTGTCACACAATTGCTAACGGCAGATAATGTTCTGGACTAAAACTTGGTGGCAACTGAGAGGGATCCTGAAAATACTTGCAGATTTTTTAACAGATCCTTGTGCATTTGGGCATAAAATTGGTCACTGGTGCTAGCAGATATACAACAGCAAATGTTGCAGCAAGAAACTGTCCTGAAGATACTTCATTTTAGATACTTTATGAGCTCCTCACAAATTCATAGAAAATTGGAAAAATAGAACAGAAGAGGGTGTGAGAGGGAAAAGAGAGGTCACCTACGGCCACAGGAGTTTCCGCCATATCAAGTCATCGGCAACCACTCATAACTGGTTTGTATCATCATGTTGTACGTTTTGAAGGACTGGCAACCTCTGCATGTCAATCCTGGCCGATGTAGACACAAACTTAGCAGTTCATAAAGCACCTAAATCAAATAGGTACAGACATAAATTCTAAGCTTCAGTATTTTTGCACGTTATTTGTTTTCAGTCTCAGTTATGACTACACAAACAGGTTCTTATGGCTGAAGATTTATCCCCAAACAGAACATTCTGCTTTAAAATCTAGGGGCTTCTCTGATCTCATGTGGCACTGATAATGTCAAACAAGACATGGCCAAGCTATTAAAAGAATAATAAGTCAACAAAGAATGATGCATATGCCAGTATATTCTACAATGAGTAATCTTATGTGGCTGCAGATTTTAAGTATGATCTAAACAGAGCACAGAGCTGAATAAAATAAGCCAGTGGTACAAATATTCAATGACATAAGTGATCAATCCATAAAAAAAGAATAGCACCCTGCACCCTGAAGTTAACTGATCTCCCCTCTAAACGATAGTAATTGCCTCCAAATTAAAGAGCAATCATGCAACTGTAGTTGGGAAAGTGCCACTGTTTTGGGCCATGAACCAAGTAGTGACGCATAATTTTATTTGTTAGCTCCCTGTCAACCCACAAAGAAAATTGTACTTACTTAACTCCCCTGCTATATTTATGATTTAATATACAGATCCCAAAACAACGATCAGTAAAAAAAATTTATCCTGGTTATCATACAGACATGCTTATTATCTTTTTGGCTCACCACAGAGTACCAAAGCAACCCTCACAGCAAAAGTTAACAGACAAAGAACTTGCAAACTAAAGATAGAGGATTGTATACCATAGGATCTGAACAGACACATCATCCAATAAATTAAAAGATAAAGTAAAGATCTTACCATCCATACCAAGCAATATCAAACTCCCAACTGCTTGAATTTTCCGTCAGCGGCAGGGGCACAACCAGATCGCCTACTTGCTGATATTATCATCTGCTAAAAAAAGCATGTGAGTAAGGACATGATCAATGAAGGGATGATGCAACGTAATGCAAACATATTACTCTATTAGAAATACTTTAAGAATTATGTTTCCCATTTTCAAGTGTGCTAATACAGAAGTTTTCAAATTTGTTCCCAATATATAAGATTAACAAACTTATCATGTTACATATGCATTCAGTGGAGCTGAAAATAAATACTATATGAACCTAAATTGTTTTGAAACAATTGAGTACCAACGTTAAACTATAAGCATATGACAGGAAGTACAACATTGCAAAATTCAGCACCTGCCATAACAAAATTTACATAGAAATAATCTAGCCAGAACAACTGAAATAAAATTTCAATTATATACACTCCACCCTCTAGTAAACAATCCATGAATAAATATACGTCATAAACTGGAGGATGTAGCAATTGACAACTAATTTACACGGCAACCTAAT
The DNA here is from genome assembly GCA_007115705.1 of Dactylis glomerata. NCBI lineage: Eukaryota > Viridiplantae > Streptophyta > Magnoliopsida > Poales > Poaceae > Dactylis > Dactylis glomerata. Next base: position 3,477,528 of record QXEO01000524.1, on the reverse strand, counting down.
TCTGCTCTGCTCACACTACAGGACCTTAGAAAACAACTCCAGGTCACTTAGCTTTCAATTAATATAGTATCTGAATATATAAGAATATACAAAGTAAATAAATTATCTACAAAAGACTGGCAATCAAGAAAAGTATCACATCACACAAGAGGTGTTTGAAAGCCTCACCTTTGAGCTGGGAGCACTCCTCGTAACAAAATGAAACAAACAAGAAAACTGCAACCTAGAAACAGAGGATAGTATTTCTTCCTGCAAGAGTATTCACATATGTATTTACAAAATTTCTGAACAAGAAAATAGCAGGAAAAGCTTAGCAGATCGAGACAACTTAACAACAGGAATAATCTAGTATTTTTAAACGGAAATCAGCATGTCAGTACTTCCAAATCCATGGATATGCAAACATACATAGAGTAAAATTGTGCAAGCAGAAGAAAGAAACCAGGCCGGGCGAGCTAGGGTAAGGGAGGAAGCATCTGGATGGTCGGCGGCGCCCTGGACCTTGTCCGTCGGGAGCTACCTCCCGCGGCCATCTCCTCCGGCCCGCCATGGCGCCCATCGCGGGCACTACCTCCCCCTCCCCTTCCGCGTCTACTTTTCCGACCTCCCACTCCATCTCCACATTCCCCATGACGAGTTGACTCATCTCCATCTTCCCGGAGCATACATGGCCGACGCACGATGCCACCCCGGCGCTGCAGCTCTAGGTGGATTGGGGGAGGATGGGAGGAGAGGAGGTGGCGGGGATTGGGGGAAGAGAGAATGCAGGGGATTGGGGGGTCGAAACAACGTGAGCAGGTGCACAGACTCCGGAGCGTACGCACGCCTCGTTGCCTCAGGTCTCGGGCATCCCCCACGAAAACCAACCTTTCCAGCCCCTACCTAACTGCCAACCGGACCTCACTGCCTTAGGGTCCACCTACAGCCACCGGAGGTAGACGAGGCCCCATCGAAAAAATAAAGCAGAGATCGCAGCGGGCAGGCACCAGAGTCAACCAAACTGTCGCTCCACAGTGTTTTCAGCTTGAGAAAAGGAAGGAACTTTTCCCGATACCTGAGAACACACGCACCCCTCACAAACTGCAGGAACCCACACGAACAGGGCCCAGACTCAGGGAACGAGAGAAAGATGAGACCACGTAGAAAATGAAAAGGTGCCGCTATCCACCCACCGTCCAAGCACGAACATCGAGGGGAAAGACACGCACGCCATCACGAACCAGTGCGAAACACGCACAAGCCGGCTCAAGGCACGCAGACCAGCGGCCGCCCCTGGCTGATTTACCAGGCCCACGTTTAGACGGCCCCAGCTGTCATTGACCAAATAGGCACACATAGAGTAGAAGACTAAATCCATGTGAAATTCACCAGCTGTTCATGTAAAATCAATGAGCTATCTCCATCCTCAGATGGCCAAACCAAGCGACCCAAACGAGGAGAGATCGCTGTCACCGACATGCAGGACCCGCATGCACTTGGACCCAGATGTCATCTAGCCAAGATAACAGACTACGGGTAAGAAAGAGAGTTACCACATCCAATGGCAGTCAAAACGACACGCAGTCAAAACATACAGTCACAAACGCATCGAACGAACATGCTTGCTCGCGAGCTCGCAAACCATCTGAGAAGCCGGGTAGCGCAGCTTCCTTTATAGGAGAAATGTATAAGATTTGAAGGATTTTTTACTTATCAAGCTTGTAATTGTTCCAGATAATGTACAAATCATATGTAAAGTATTGTTGTTCTCAAGAAATAAATTTATGTTTTAGAATAATTCAGTGTATTCTTCTATTGTGTTATGGGTTTCTGAAGTCATGTGTGAACTTTATCTATATACGTAGAAGCAATTTGGCCACAACAATAAAATAATCATTTTCATGTAAAAGAAGAAAACGTCTTAAGATTCTTAGGACGCCAGAACGTACTGTAAAGATGTTGTGTGGAGGAATTTAGCACAACGTCTCTAGCAGGATAGGCACGCTCTACGGACGTCTCATGCCATATAAGCACGCTTCTAATGCGTCTTTACAGAATTGAGACGGTGTATAAGGAGACGCTTCTACGACGCTTTACACAAGCGACTCTACAAACATGTAGTGATGCTTTAAAGCGTCTTTAGCACCTAAATTAAATGTCTCTACATGTCTGTTATGTTGTAGTGTTAGGATGTGAGAGAATGTTAGAAGCATCTTCACAAAAAAGAATATATTCATCCCCTACATCTTTAGTAACAAGATCCTTCAATATAGCTACAGGAGACTTAATAGTAATTTGCTCATCAGATTCTGCAGCTTTCTTAGTACTTTTATTAGACACACTTACCAAAGTAGAATACTTCTTTACCTTAGCAGGGAAAGGTGTCTTCTCAAAATAAGGTTCAGGCACAATGCTATCAACAGTACAAACTTCAGTAGCTGCAGCAGGTATATGACTAATAGAGTCTTTATAAGGCGCATGATATTTGTTCCAATCTTTCTTTGGAACATCAAGATAAGAGGCAAAGGCCTTAAGACAATTAGCAAGTATTTGTGAATCAAGACCATAAGCAGTGCTAACACTATGAAAGTCATCGGTCCCCATAAAAGATTTAATGCATTCATAATCATAGTTTATACCTGACTTTCTACCTTTGTCATTTTCCCAACCTTCAGCATTCTCTTGTATACGGTCAAGAAGTTTCCACTTAGCATCTTCTTTCATATGAGTAAATGATCCAAAGCAAGAAGCATCCAAGTAATCCTTATCAGGAAGAGTAAGCCGCGCATAAAAATTATCAATAACAATATTATTGGGGAGCTCATGAATGGGGCATTTGAGCATTAGTAACTTCAATCTCCCCCACGCTTGGGCAATACTTTCTCCATCATGAGGCCAAAAATTATATATCCAGTTACGGTTTTTATGAATTTCACTTGGAGGATAAAACTTGGAATAAAAGAGAGGTACAATATCCTCCTATGCCATAGATGGACCATCTTGGAGTAGTCGATACCACTCTTCAGCTCTGCCTTTCAATGATAAAGAGAATAATTTCTTCTTGACCTGGCTTGGTGAAATACCTGCACATCTGAACAACTCGCATAATTCATGTATAAATAATAAGTGATCACCAGGATGGACAGTTCCATCTCCTGAATAGCAGTTATCCATAATACGCCCAACAATTTTCATAGGTATTTTAAAAGGATCAATTTCAGCAGGTGGTGGCGGTGGTGGTTCATCCACATGTGCAGCAGTAGTAGTAGAAGTGTTTCCAAATAGGAAACCAAATGGAGAGTTCTCCATAGCAGAGTAAAATAAAAATAAAAGACAAAATAAAAAACAATACTCACAGTGACGGTTACCTTTACCAATTCCACTCTTCAATAGCGCTACACTCACTGGCAACGGCGCCAGAAAATAGTCTTGATGACCCACAAGTATAGGTGGTGTATCGTAGTACTTTTGATAAATAAGAGTGTCGAACCCAACGAGGAGCAGAAGGTGTTGATGAGTGGTTTTGATCAAGGATTCACTGTAAATACTAGCAAACAGGTTTTCAGGGGTATTTGGTAATACAAGTAAAGAAAGTGCGAGTAAAGAAAAGACAGTAGTAACAATTGCAGCAAGTGGCCCAATCCTTTCTTCAGCAAAGGACAAGCCGGTTGTGTAACTTATAATAACCAAACGTTCTCGAGGACACACGGGAGTTTCTGTCAAGAGCTTTCGCTTCATAAAGCCAATAGTCTTTATTGGTTTGATAGGTGTTATGGGGGTGAACCTGTGCTAGCGCACTACCCTTACTAGGATAAATACACACTTGTGATTATACCCCTTGCAAGCATCCGCAAATACAAGAAAGTAATTAAGATAAACCTAACCACAGCCTTAAACTCTAAGATCCTACGCTCCCTGGTGCAACGGTTTCCCAACAGAGGTTTAGGTTTCTGTCACTCCAGCAACCCCACAATTGGTAGCCAAATACACAATGCATCTCACTAGGCCCATAAATGGTGAAGTATCATGTAGTCGACGTTCACATGACACCACTAGTGAAATAGCACCACAACAATATCAAACCATTAAATATTTCTCAACAATAATTCACTACTAATATCTTGACTTCTCCCATGTCCTCAAGAACTAAACGAACTACTCACAAGACATCATATGGATCATGATCAGAGGTGAAATAATGGTAAATAACAATCTAAACATAAACCTTAATTTAACGGTTCCACTCAATAGCATCAACTACAAGAGTAATCAACACCGGGAAAGTTTCCCCTATGAATATAACAAGATCCAACTCAAGATGTTACAGCGGGATGGCGTGGTGATGATGGAGATGAAGGTGCTGGTGATGGAGATGATGATGATCCCGATGAAGTTCGGTGCGATGGTGATGACGATGGCGACGATCTCCCTTCTCCGGGAAGGAATTTCCCCGGCAGATTTCTGCCTGCCGGAGAGCTTTTCTCTCTCTGGTGTTTTCCGCCCCGCAGAGGCGGCGGTGTCTATCTCTGAGCCCCCCTTTGACTTAGGTTTTCGGGGACGATGAAATACGCGAAGGGGCGAGACCAGAAGTAGGCCAGGGTGGCCTCACACAGGGCTGGCGCGGCCAGGGGTCAGGCCGCGCCACCCTGGTGTGAGGGCCCCTCCTGGCTCCTCTCGACTCCTCCTTCTGGCTTCCTGAGTCTTCTGGGAAAATATAATTTCCTGATATTTTTCTGGAATTTTCCTGATCTTCAAAATATGGTCCCTTGATGGTCCTTTTTCCAGCAGAATCCTGACTCCGGCAGCAAATCCTCCAATGATCATCAAACATGTGAAAACAAAGGAAATAACATAAGTATCAACTCTAAATATGAAATATATCAATGAATAACAGTAAATTATGATACAAAATAGTGATGCAAAATGGACGTACACTTCTTCAAAAGTAGTAGAATAAAGCTTCAAACAAGAGTTATTGCAAAAGATAGATATAGCAATAGGTAAAGGCTTGAAAGTAACACTTTTAAGTTGCATATTATAATTAGCAATCATCTGGGTGATCATGGATATGCAAAGCCAAAGTAAGGTATACATATAGCAATATCTAAGTAGTTCTAGGGTTGACAACAACCTTAACATGCATAGGCAATTGTTTACTTCTAGGCATATGAATTGGTGTAATGCTTAGTTAATAGGTTCTTAAAAGAATAACTTTTGAAGAACATATTATTTAAAGAGTAAGTATTATTTGAATTTATTTTAAGTGATCATATTCTACTATGACAAAATAAGGTTCTTATTAACACTATTGTCTAGGAGTTGAGTTATTAGCTCATAAATTGAGTTACAACTACTAATGATCAAATATGAGTCTCAAGGACCAATTGTGGAACAACACCTTAGAGTTTGACAAGAACTGCTGAATATAGGTTGGCACTCATTTATATTCTTTCTTAATATTAGCACTTCAGAATTATTTAGGAAAGATAGTTTTTAGGTTTTTAAGATGCTAATAGCAAAGTTCAAGTTAAGACCCTAAAATATTGAAATAGTAACTACAATGAGGTTGTTTAAGTGTAACAATATTTACTACATGTTCAGAGAAATTATTTGACTCTTAAATTTGATTTAAACTCATATTGAGAAATAGTACTTAGGTATATTTTTAAATTGCACTGAAAACTATTACACACAAGTATATAATCTTACAGTATAAACAGATAGTTCTTATTTTTGTGATCATTTTGGTATATTATTTGTATTTTTCTAATTAAAAATGAAATAGATATGAATTTTCTAAGTTTCAATCCTTTTCAGGAATTTTTAAATAGTTGAGGATACCTTTTTGTACTGAGAACAACCCTAGCTACTGCCACTGACCAGTGGGCCACGGCCAGGTCAGCTGCCATGCAGGCCTTGGCCAGTCAACAAGTTTGACCAGGGACAGAACCTCACTGCCGGCGAGGCAGTGAACAATGGCGACGGCGCTCTGGGGCTTGAGGTACTGCGAAATTAAGCGAAACCGAATAATAGGAGCAAGGCGAGTCTAACGGTGGTCGCACCGCCACTATTTGGTTGCCGGAACTTGCTCTGATGAGATTTGCTGCGGCGGAGCTCGACTGTCGGAATCCGACTTGGGGCTACGGTGCACTACAGGATGCTAAACTGGGCTCCATGGACGCGGAGACTCACCCTGAAGTTGTAGAGGTGCTCGGTGATGCCGATTATCGACAGAAATGAGCGCAGCTTCGCGGATTCTGGTGAACTTCTGCGGAGAGGAACGGTAAAATACTCTCGGCTCCGACCTCCTCTTGATGCAAAACTCCTCCCAGATGATTAAGAAGGCGATGCAATCCTCCCAGACCTACTCCTGGAGCTCGAGGTGGTCTAGAACGACGGTGGCCTGCAGAGCTATGGCGGTGTCATGCGGCTTGGTGAGGATAATACAGAGGAATAGAGAGAGATTGAGAGGGCTCGGAAGAAAAAGAATGGCACGGCGGTCCTGCCAGTGCTTTTATAGAGCACGGTGAGCTCGGGGGCGACGTCACATCGCCGTCGATGGTCGAGATCCGGCGGACATGTGGGAAAGTGCTAGGGGCACGAATCTTACAGAAACGACTGGCAGAGGACAAGCAGTGGATGAGGATGAAGCCGTGGAGGTCAACGGCATTTTCGCGGTGGTCTCCGAAGGCGGCTGGCGATGTGGAGCTCGATCTCCATCACGGTGGCGACCTCCAGCGAGAGGAAGAAGAAGACTTCTTCTTCTATTCCCCCCCCCCCCAAAGCGGTATCTCGGGCTGGGCCAGCTAATCGGCCCGCGCTGGTGGGCTTCGGCCAGGTAAGACCCTCCTCTCCTTTTTTCTGTCTTGATTTCTTTTCTATTTCTTCTGATTTCTATTTTTGATTTTTATTAGATTTTGCTAATTTGTTTTGCAGGAATTTAACTTCATGACTGATTATAAAAGATAGGGAATATTTTAATGGGGCAATATGTTGTCTTAGGATATCTTATATGTGCATGGCACATATAATCCATTGCACATTTTGCAGGATTTGAAAAGAGTTCTTAATAGAGATGAATTCAAACACTTTTATTAGAGTGTTCAAAACCTTGACCAAGTCTTGGATAATTACCATTGATTTGTAGAATCATTTATGTGCAGTGATATGATAGGATATCACTAATAGTAATGTTGGATTTCAGGTATAGGTGTATCCCCTATATACATGATTTTATGTTTCCCTTCAACTTTATAAAGGAAAGTTGAGTTTAGAATAAAGATGCACTCAACTATAAGTGTTGAGCACTAGATGAAAGACTTGGTTGATCCTTGAGAGATTATTGTTTGGATGCAACTCTTGGGTTTAGAGATAACAAATGATTAGAGGGTTTTGCTGATGATATTGCCCTATACTATCTGGTCATGGGTGGTGGTCTGGTGCTGGATGATCTAGTTCATCTCCTATGATACTTGCTGGTTGAGATACATACATGCAAGTGTTCATTTAAATGAATGAGTGCTTTTCCTATTTTAGTAATCTGGTAAATAATTCCACACATGCTCTTGCAAAGGATATGGTATCTAGTTGACTTGGCTATATGCAAAGATGCATCTCAATAATATGTAAGTGAGACATTAGAGTGTTTACTAATTTATCTTAGCATGCCAGGCTATATAAGCATTCACACAATTAACTATTAGTGTGTTCACTAACTAATGGCGGCTACAGATAATGTTCTAACCTTTGTTATGCAAGTGTAGGTGTGTGAATGATATGCATGAGTTGACAGTGATTTCTTGGTATAGACACATGCATGATATGAATAGCTATTCTACATTCTCTGGGTTTGATTTGCTTCCTAGTAAATTTACTTGTTTGTTCTTGGTGCTCATATGATCATTTAAATGTATGTGATATGATTTTCAACTGATGGATATGAATTGGACTTAGAAGAATTGATATAATTCTTGGATTTGGAGACAAGATATGATTCTAGAGCTTTGCTTATGATCACATGGTGATGCATAAGTTGAAATTAAAATAGGTAGAATAGGTATCCAATGATTCCTAGGCCTAGCCATTCATGATTTAAGATCAAAGGCATATTTCTCCTGCTAATGGTGAGTTCTTCCCTTTTCCCACTAATTACACTCCTCTCCACTCATCTTAGACCAACCTGGTGGTCTTGTGAAGCTTGTTCTTTGGGAAATCTGATAAACCTGCATCTTGTGGCATGCCTGCACCTCCTAGCTGCTTGACCTAATTCCTAATTGAACTAAGTAACCATTTGGTCTTGGTCTTGTTGGTTTGGTTCTTGTGGTTGTGCTAGTGGTGGTGAATCCTGCCCTATTGCCCAACTCATGAGTAGGGTGGATTGTGTGGTGGTGTTACTGGTGTGATGGTGATGTTGCTGGTGTGATGGTGGTGTTTCTTAGCCCTATCTAGTGTATGAAATGGTCCAAATTTGTTGGTGTCCTCATACCATGAGTTTATGGTGTCAAAATGGATGCCATGGGGTTTCTTTTATAGTGTTTTGATGTCCACCACAAGTTGACATCTCAAGTGGTGACTCTTGTTTTAATTTGGTGAGTAAGCTACTTATTGTCAAGCTCTCATGCGTGAGCATTACTTGGGGTTCAAGTAAAGAAAGATATTTTTATGTGGATAACTATCCTAAGATATTTTCAAGTGGATAACTATCCTAAGATATTTTCAAGTGGATAACTATCCTAGGTGGCATGATGATTATTCTCTAATAATCTTTATTTTGGACAGCCAAGTGGCATTTGGCACTAAATGAACTTGTGGCTGAATCAATTTATATTCTTATACATATTTTGTAATTCATAATTGAATTGTTATCAATTGATGTTGTATTAATTGTTTGAAAGTTTAACTTCTGAAGTTCATATTTGAAATAATCCTGTTATGGTGAATTATGCATATTGTCATATCTTATTTGTTCCTATTATAGGTTGTGCTCAAAATAACCAAGGTTAGTAAAGGTCTTGTTCAAATATTAAATGATTTGATTTGATTTCACCAAGGCATGATCATAAGAGTTTCAAAATGGTCATAGTTATTTTTATTCAAATAGTTTGAACTTTTTATATAATGTAAATGAGCTTAGTTTTGTTATATCTCATATAGTTAATAAGTTATGATTTAAATAAGAATGGATGGCTTTTATGCACTTTAGACCTTGTGGTTTACCAACTTTGGTAACAAGTTTAAGAGTGAATTAATATATACCCACAAGTACTGGCTAATTATTTAAGTAGTTAAACTCTATTTCAAACTCCTCTAATCAACTTGATACTAGGGTAGTCTCCCCTACTTCTGAGTTTTTGGATTAGATCCTAATATATCATCTTAAGAGATGAGAATGATACTGGATTTGATATAGGCTCTCTCCTCTTGTCTTGGAGATGAATGGATTTAGATGTGAAAGATTATGATAATCAAGATATGAGAATAAAGTAGATTAAGAGTCAAGGTAAGACTTGTGTTGTCTTCCTTTAAGCTAGGAATGGCTTCAATGATTTAGGTTTAAGAAATACCATGTGATCATGGTAGGATTGGATATAAGGTCCTAAGTAATGTGTTAACATATTAGTTCTACCTCACATTCATCTCTTTTAGTTGTTGTAATTATCTCCACCCAAAATAAGATTGTTAACAAAGGTCATGTTGAAGTTTATCGCACTTCAGTTGATGAGCTACTTCAATTCCATCAACTCAAGAGAAGCTTTAATCACTCTGACAAGTTTTATTTAAAAGCGCGAAAATTTTCTAGATTTTCTATGCATGAATGCAATGCACACTTATGTTTCCTCTCTATTTCTAGCCTCACATCCTGGGATGTTACACTGCATGGACACTCTTCACATGCAAGGAGCGTCATATAAACCATATTGGTCATCCTAATAGGTTTAGAGAGGCACATGTTATCCTCTTTTAGACATGTCGTCCCTCTTTGGTGTTGTCGAGATTGACAAATAGTTTTATGGCCAGTCAAACCTAATGCGACATTTTTTGGTGTACATGTTGACACTAGTAAGGATAGATTGCCCATATGTATATATCACGCTGACGATAGAGTGTCACCCCTCTTCGGTGTTGTCAAGGTTGACAAATAGGTTCATGGCCAATCAGCCCGATACGACAATTTTCGGTGTGCATGTTGAGAGCAACAAGGTAGAGTGCCCGGCTATGTATATCATGTGGACGATAGCGTCGTAGACTCGTAGTACTCCTCGGACCCATATTACTTGTCACTGATTTAATACAAAGTTATACTCCCTCCGTTTCAAAATATAAGATGTTTTAGCTTTATGAAGCAAATGTATTTAGACATCTTTTAGTGTGTAGGTTCACTTGAATATACACACTAAAGCATGTCTAGATATATTTGCTTCACAAACCTAAAACATCTTATATTTTGAAACGGAGGAAATATTAAATAAGCGATAAGTAATATGGGTCGGAGGGAGTACAAGTTTTCGTCCAGTTTTTCTTTAAAAAAAGAGCAGTGTGGTTTTCTATACGATCTTCTTCCTTAATCGTTGAATCTAGCAGCTCTACTCCTATCCGATCCGACATCTTCCCGGTCGGCCTGTGCTTGAGCTGGTAACCGGATATTGATCGGACCGTGCAGGTGCGCTTGTATGTGACCCTCGTTCCTTCCAGGTCTCTGTCTTTGAACCCGTTTACTAAAAAAAAAAATCTTCCCCTCTCTTGCCGACCCGCGAGCCGCCGGACCTCTGATATCGGCGGCGGCTGCAGAGAAGCGCCCGAGCTTCCTTCCGGCGAAGGGGCGCCACCTCCACTGGGCCGAGCGCGGAGAGAAATTTGCAGGAGATCCATCCAACCCGATTCCTTCTGCTGGTACGAAAGCCCTAAATTATCCCCTCACCCCCTCATCCCCGCCCCCGATTGTTCTAGCAGTGTCGTTGCCGCGAGCAATTGCTATGCCCTCATTACCCTCCGGGATGCGTAATATATCCATTTGTATGTGGATTCGCTTCAATTTTTTGTAGTAGTAGCCTGTTTCCCAGCAGTTTTGGGGTTCAAATGAGTTAGGGTTTAGGTCACTCGCGCGCGGTTCTTCTCGACTTCGTGGATTGTCCCTTCCGCACACGCGTTCATGTGCGCCTAAGTATGTGATTACGAGGGCGTGTCTGCCTAGGGGCTTGCGGGGATCTGGGAACCGTCGTTCTTAGCATCAAAAGTAACCAGTGACTTTAGTCTGATGCTCTAGTGATGGTTAGCAGAACCCCTGATGAGTTCGAAGAAGGTTCCATTCAACCGTCATAAGGAGAATGAAGAGGCGAGGAAGAAGGTCAGCGTTTGAGCCCCCTTATAATTTTCTCAGGCACTTCCATTTGTTTTTTCTCTGCAAGTATATTTTGCTTGCATCTGATTTAACTGGTTTCGGTATGTTAAGAGGGAGGAAGATGAAGCGGCACGCGTGTACGCGGAGTTTGTCGAGTCATTCAAGGGTGAAAGCACATCCGGGTCAAAGTTTGTCCGAGGGGGTGTGATTGATCCAAATGCCAAGCTGAGAGCTGATTCTGAAGGTCAGTGATAACCGTTTCATTTTCCTATACTTTTTTCATGGTTGCCTTCCCAGTTTGTAGTTTCAGTATCAGTCATGCTGGATATATGCACCGTTTTTTTTATTGCTCCAATTAATCAAAAGGCCGTCCTTTTCATTCATTGGGCAATGGCAGGTGGAAAGTCCAAAGATGGGTGGTCTGTTCCAAAGAAGGGCAGTAGGTAAACGGCAAAATACTTGATTTCTGGAAGATGGTATCCTGTGGCACCACAGTTACATCCTTAGACAGTCATGTGCCACTTTAACCAGAATTGAAAATTCTGTAGCCAAGCATGAGCGGTTTTAAAAAGGCTTCATGTGACATGCTCAGCCACATAATTTACTATATGTTATAATCATGATTGATGTATTATTCGTTCATTTATCTTTTATTCTCGAGTACTGAATATGTTGAAAACATGAGTGGTGTGAGGAAGAAAAGAGTCTTGGCCTGCCTTTATGATAGCCATGCCCCCTCAGTATATGACTCGCTACATTTATGCTGTAGTATTGACTATAGGTGCACCATATTGACAGAGCACTTGTTGCTGAATTATTGCTTTAAGATCATGATAATGTTACAGACCTTATATTTTCTGGTCTTGTAGCATACTAACACTACTACCGTGGTCATGACTTTGTATAGTCGCCGGGACATGTATTACTAAGAGAGTACACATGTTGCTTCGAGGAAAGTGTAATTAATTGTGAAATTACTTTGTTGTAAACATATCTGAATAATTATATGATGGTCTCACTTGCACACGCCTTATTTGGTGGTATTAATATAGTAACTACCAAATGCATCAGACCAATGTGGAAGTAGGTTCAAATGTCAATGATGAAAGCTGATTGTACTCTTTACTCTTTACACTCTTGAGCCAACTTTTTAAACCCTATAATTAACATCTGATGCCATCTAAATAACTAGTACGCAAACGGGGTTTTATTTTTTGAAATCATAATGTGATTTGAGACTACTGCTAATACGACCCTGTTACTTCTGTTATAAACATATAAATCAAATGATATGAGCGATCCCTTTGGAAGGGGCGAATGGCATATGGCATGACTTTTAGGTCCCAAACAGCCCTAAGCTGCTCCTTTAATATTTGCAGGGCCACTGCAACACCGGATGGACCTTTACTCATTTGAATTTTGTACTTCCCTTATGCAGTCATGCTATATTAAGCTACAAATAGATTCCAAGGTTTCCACTAAATCACTGAATGCAGTGGTCTGTAAGTGTAAGCATTAGGATTAACTATACTTCTTATAACAGTTTCAAACTTGTAGGAAATCAAAATTATGTGTGTATATTAGTTAGACTGAGTCGACTGACATGATTTTGAATAGAGAAAATATGCCAAAATGCCATCAGTTCAATGATTTTTTTTTAAAAAAATTTACCTGTACAGAGTGAAGTGGGTATTGACTTTGGTTGCATTTCTTTTGCCCTTTTGCATTGATGTTATCCGTAGCCCATGACATTCATGTGTACAAATGATATGCGGCATAGTCTATCTTACGAGCGTAATACATGGCTTATAGTAGTGTATTTTTATCCAGGTATGTTCCATCTTTTTTGCCGCCATCATTTGGGAGAGAGCCAGAGAAAAAGGTTTGTACACTGTCGTTTCTTATGATTGCTTCACTGGTAATCTCCCAGTGGGGCACTTTCAGTATGGTTCTTTGGTTGAGCACTATCTTAACTTGCAGAAGGAAGATGAGCGGCCAAAGGAAAAGGAAAAAGGAAAGCCACGAGCAATAGACAAGTTCATGGAGGAACTCAAGTTTGAGCAAGAGCTACGAGAAAGGCGCAATCAAGAACGTGATGGTCGACACGGGGACACCTCTGCGGTAGGTCCTAGTAAAGTGGATTTTGATTCATTCGACTATAATTCATAGGGTAACTTAGATTATATTTAGTATGCTGAAGTAGAAAACCAATTCTGTCTGTCAATTTCGAGAAACTGTTTCTAAAAATGTCCAGCCGATACGACAAATTTATGATTGATTCCCATTTTCTCTTCCAGAATCTTTGTAGTTTGTCCTTGTATTTGGTAGTACTGATGCTTCAAGATTTTCCTGCAGTCCTCTAGCCATTTTGATGAACTGCCAGATGAATTTGACCCAACAGGGAGATTACTAGGATCATTTGATGACGGAGATCCGCAAACCACAAACTTATATGTTGGCAATCTCTCTCCTCAGGTTGATTTCCCCCCACCCTACATGTTCTGTGTAGACATACTTTAAAGTGTATAGACATCACATTTAGCTTAATGGTGCATTATATACCATATGATGTTAGGTGGATGAGAATTTTCTTTTGAGGACATTTGGTCGATTTGGACCTATTGCTAGCGTCAAGATTATGTGGCCTCGAACAGAAGAAGAACGCAGAAGGCAAAGGAATTGTGGTTTTGTTGCATTTATGAATAGAGTAGAAGGACAGGCAGCCAAGGATGAAATGCAAGGTTACTGTGCACTTACATGTAGTTCATACGTTTGAAATATTACTTCTATTCCTGCTTTCAGTTAACTAAATTATTTATCTCAGGTGTTGTTGTGTATGACTATGAGCTGAAGATTGGGTGGGGCAAATCTGTTGCTCTTCCATCACAAGCACTGCCAGCTCCTCCTCCAGGACAAATGGCAATCAGAAGCAAGGAGGTTGCTTCTTTCGTACCAAAATTTCTCTGTGCAGTACTGCAGTTAACTCTTGTGAATTATTTAGAAATTTTAAGAAGATGAGATGCTTTGGTGTTTCCATATGAGTTGTCATACATGACCCTTTTAAGTTTTGATGTTATGCAGGGTGGTACTGTAATCATATCTGGTCCTGGAGGTCCACCTCTTGCATCCGTTACACCACAAACCTCAGAGCTGGTTGGTCACTTCTTAGTTTCTTCAGAGTTCATATGCATATGCCCTGTTGTGTAATGGTCTTGCTATCCATATTATCATAACCATGGAATGAATACAATTAAAAATATACCCGTGTTTTCTTTAAGATAGATTTTTGGAAGGATGAATGGATCATTATTCATAATGCTGCTCATTTGAGTTCTCTTTTTGGAAACTTATCTAAGTGTTTGAATTGTAAATACCAAGTGAAAATTCATAAGTTCTATTGCTGCGTATGAGTTAACTGATGTACTCTATCATTGTTCCTCATTTGATGCATCAGTGTCGTAGTGCTTTCACATATGTTCGCGATCAGGATAAATAAATATCCCAGTGACTACCAGGAAAAAGTTTGCAACCTGGAATTCTAATAGCAGTTCTCTGGTCAAATTTCAAGTTTTGCGTTTCTTCGTTACATTGAAACCTTTCAGGAGAAATCTGTTGTACTGGTACTGTTTTGGGTGCGTTCTTTTATATCAGTTATGCATTTTGAATCTTTATTCACCAGCAGTGTTTTCCATGTAACTTTGCCGGCTATGTTCATATATGCTCCCTCTGTCCCATAATATAAGATGTTATTACAACCAAGGGAGTACCTTATAAGACTATGTATAATCCAAAAACTTTTGCCTTGATATGGATGTTGACATGTTGTTTTGGTACTCAATTTTCTGCAATTCTAATTTCACTTTGTGAATTCATTTGGTTTAACAGGTCCTTACTCCAAATGTTCCTGATATTGTGGTTGCTCCGCCAGATGATTCACATCTTAGGCATGTGATTGACACAATGGCTCTGCATGTACTTGATGGCGGATGTGCTTTTGAACAAGCTATTATGGAAAGAGGACGAGGAAATTCCATATTCAGCTTCTTGTTTGATCTTAAATCAAAAGAGCACACATACTATGTTTGGAGGTTATACTCCTTTGCTCAGGTATCCACTACTTTTTGCGTTGCTACATTTTCAATGCTATCCCCTCTATGTTTTAGCAGTAGAAGATCTTTATATTTTATCTGTTCAAATTCCCATTCCTTCTTCAACATGGTGTGATAGTAAAGCTGGGGGTATGTGCTATCTTTGGGTGCCTACTGATCATTAGTGATATTTCCAGTGTACATGTTTTGCACGGTGAGAGCATATTAACCGGTCGAACGGATTTAGTTAATGAAATTTATGTTTTTTGACCTTCTGATTACATTCTCTTGAGCTTGTTTTCTAGAATCTGGTAGTCTATGGGAATTACTTTACCGATATAACACTAATATGCATCTGCTTACTATAATCGAATGCAGGGTGAGAGCATATTAACCGGTCGAACGGATTTAGTTAATGAAATTTATGTTTTTTGACCTTCTGATTACATTCTCTTGAGCTTGTTTCTAGAATCTGGTAGTCTATGGGAATTACTTTACCGATATAACACTAATATGCATCTGCTTACTATAATTGAATGCAGGGTGATACTTTACAACGATGGCGAACAGAACCATTTATCATGATTACTGGAAGTGGAAGGTAATAGGGGTGCACAGTGATATTCCGTTGCGTTTTGGTGCTGTGGTTATTGACTTATGTGGTGACATGCTGTATTGAATATTTATTATTTTAGATGGGTTCCACCTGCTTTGCCATCCAGCAGAAGCCCTGAACGTGAAAAGGATTCTACTTTTGCAGCTGGTAGAAGCAGGGTAAGGTTTTGTTGGACCTTGGCAGAGCCTTTTTTTCCACTTTCCTTTACTACATGCTGCAAATGCTTAGTTCAATTATAAGATGAACATGTGTTTTCTTTCCCAGCGTGTTGAAGTGGAGCGTACATTGACCGACTCAGAGCGTGATGAATTCGAGGACATGCTACGTGCACTGACATTAGAGAGGAGTCAGATAAAGGAGGCCATGGGATTTGCGTTGGATAATGCTGATGCCGCTGGAGAGGTAAAGCCTACCTTGTATATTTGACCTATTAGCTGATTTCCCTGTCTTCTTGCTTTGGACTTAAATTTATGAATTCATTCTGGTTTAGATTCTGTTTCACGTGTCCTGGTATTTCCCCTTATTTTCTCAATTAGTGTACGTGAAAATCCAACAACTTGTAACCAATCCGAGATCAGCTAATAGTAATAGCTTGATCATTAAGTTAAATCTTGTGGTCATGAAGTGAAGGGATTCATGTGGTCTGATGCATTTCTAAGGCGACAAACAATAATAAGACAGATTGTAAAATGTGAATTGTAGATTGATACATTTTTACTATTGGGACCATATGTATACTCATATATTTGTTAAGGCCATTTTTTTGTTGTGAACTACACTTCAGAGGCCTACTTCAGTTATAGTTTACAGTTCGCATTGGATGAAAACTCATTGATGTCTTTCCTTGTGCAGATTGTGGAGGTTCTTGCAGAATCTTTGACACTTAAGGAGACATCTATCCCAACCAAGGTTGCAAGACTTATGCTAGTGTCTGACATCCTTCATAACAGTAGTGCTCCGGTGAAGAACGCTTCTGCATTTCGAACCAAGTTTGAGGCTGCTATACCTGATGTGATGGAGAGCTTTAATGACTTGTATCGCAGTATTACTGGAAGGATTACTGCTGAAGCTCTGAAGGTATTTGTTGAGTAGTAGATTTATTTTTTCTTCTTAATTTTTTACATAACAACACTAACTTATTACTTCCTTGCAGGAGAGGGTTTTGAAAGTTCTACAAGTATGGGCTGACTGGTTCTTGTTTTCTGATGCATATCTGAATGGACTGAAAGCTACCTTTCTTAGATCTGGCAACTCTGGGGTCACCCCTTTCCACTCTCTATGTGGTGATGCACCTGAAATTGAAAAGAAAACTAGCTCTGAAGATGGTAATAATGGTTTTAGGCTTGATGAAGATGGTGCCTTGGCCACAGGAAAGGCAGCAGCGACTAAGGAGCTGTTAGGACTTCCGCTTTCTGAACTTGAACGTCGCTGTAGACATAATGGCCTCTCACTATCTGGTGGTAAAGAGATGATGGTTGCCAGGTTGCTCAGCTTGGAGGAGTTTGAGAAGGAGCGAGTATATCAGAAAGATGTCGACATGAAATATGTACAAGGCGAACCTCATAGAACTGGAAGAGAGGATATTGATTTGGATGAGCGTAGTGCTTCAAGACCTGGAGCAGCTACTGGTGATGAATCAGACATGATGGGTCTCTCTCATCACACAGGTCAAAAGCGCTATGGAGAATCTGCATCTGCTGATCCTGGACAAGTTCCAAGCAAGAAGCAGAAAGCAGATCCCATCTTGCCAGCTTCTAAATGGAACCGAGAGGATGATGGCAGTGACGATGAAGATAGAAAAGATGGTCAAGGATTGGGATTAAGCTATTCATCTGGAAGTGATATTGCTGGTGATCCTGGGAAAGCTGACACATCAGAAATTAGTACTGATCATGCAGCTCATCATCCAGATACAATTGTTGATGAAGAGCATAGGTATCCTCCACCTCCACCCCTTCCAAATGTCTTATCATGTAACCCTTAACATTCTTTTTGACTTAGTCGCAACACCTTCTGATCTGCAGGCAGAAGCTGAGGCAGATTGAGATTGCTGTCATGCAGTATCATGAATCTCTTGAGGAGAGGGGTTTGCGCGACACAGAGGAGATTGAGAGGAAGGTTGCCAGCCACCGTAGGCGTCTTCTATCTGAATATGGTCTGTCTTCTTCAACAGATAAGGCAAACAACAAGCAGTCTTCTGGTATGTATTAACTTTTAAGGCATAAATCAAATACCCTGTTTATATATATTTGGTAATTGCATTTCTGTTTCCTTGGGACACCTTCATCTTTGATACCTATTTTATTGCTTCACTTAATATTTTATATGTTGCTGTAGTTTCAGCTCAGTTGGCCTGGTGCATACATATCTTATAAAAAATGTTCTATTTCGCAGAGAGAATATCATCGGAGCGGAAAGAAAGGTATGACGATGCACGTGATTCTTCCAAGAAGCGGCCTCGCAGCCCAAGTAAGAGCCGTAGTCCTTCAAGGAAGTCATCACTGGATAGAGATCGAGAGCACAATCGCAACAGAGAAAGATCGCATGGTAGTGATGTTGGGAGAGACAGGGTACGTGAAAAAAGTGCAAGCCGAGGGAAGGATGATCACTATGACAGGAGCAGAGATAGAGAAAAGGACAGGAGAAAGGGAAGGTGAATGATGCTTGAAAATCTCCATGTTGTGCACTAGCCTTTGGCCAAATATGGGTCTTGGAGCAATGAAATATTTGAGCTCATTGTACCTGCCGCATATGCATGACCCATGCCATGGCTTCAAGGATCTGTTTGTAGTGGTTTTGAGGATTGAGATGATGTTCCTCATAGAGGACCTGTTTTGTAGTATCAAGAAAAGAACTAGCACTGTGACACTTAATGGTGAGTAATCACATTCTTGAAGTGGGACACCGACTGAAATGCTGCACATTATGGTTCATGTGCTGCAGTTAATAAACTTTGATGATGAGTTTCAGTTAATGGATTTGCTCTGTTGAAATAATCGTTTACTCATATGGGATTCAGCTGACAATTACATGGATCCCCCTTGAACTCCCCACAGAATGTGCGGTCAATGTTGCTGGTGCATTCTTTGGTGTTTGCTGGTTGGTAAATTTGCTGGTGCATTCTTCGTGACGGTTAATTGATCGTACATGCTCGTTTCCTGTTAAGTTTCAGTTTTTGACGTAATAAATCCTCTTTAGAAGAGAAAATGAAGAGGAAAGCAGATGAGAGAAGAGAAGCAGCAGGGAAGAATCCAGAGCTAGTGTTTGATTCGCCACTCGTTTAATCTTTCCACAACGACTGGCGTTCCATGAAACGAGTAGGTAAAGCACACGAACTCCAGCCACACCACACGTATGAGCTGCACTCGAATCACATCCGTCCCCTTTTGCATGCACTGCGCCGTGGCACTACCGAAACAGCGCACTACCAATTGTTGCGTCTGGACCGACCTATTTTAGTGTCTGATTTGGTCCGTTTGGGTCGAGCCTCGGACAATATTTTGTGGCCTGTCCGAATGTGTAAGGGGGTGCGCCTAGCCGGGCGACGCATAAAGTTTTTTTCGCGTCCCGACAAGCAGGCCTAAGATGCATTTATATATTAAAAAGAAAAAATAGACATAAAAATAAAAAAAAATCCTAGACAAATCTAGGGTTGCGCCGCCGCCGCTGTTGGCCTACGGAAGGCCGCCGTCGTCGTCTTCATCGCGGGGGAGATCGATGAAGGGCCCCTGTGGACACGACCAATCCTCCATGGGCGGAGGTGGAGGTCCTGGTGGCGGGAGTGGCGGCGGAGGTAGCCAGCCGATCGTCAGAGCGTCGGCTTCGGGCCACGGGTCCCATGCCTTAGCGGCCTCGGCGTGGCCAGGACGAGGTGGTGCGCGCGGCGGCGAAGGAACTGGCTGCCTTCGCGGAGGAGGCGGTGGAGGTGGTGGCGCCACCGAGAGGAAGAGGGTGTCCTCGAGGCCGGGGAACGCCCGTTTCTCTTCATCTGCGCTGACGAGGACTGCCACCTGCAGCTCCTCGTCCTTCGCCAGCTCCGGCGGTAGCACGTAGTACTCGACGTTGTCTCTGGCGAGGAGGACGTTGTAGGCAACGTTGCCGACAAAGTCCTCCGTGTCGTCACAGACGACAATGCCGTCGTTGACGTGGCCGGAGACGTCGCAACCCCCTGCCGGCACCGGAGGAGATGGAGGCTGCGGGTGCGGCGGCTGGCAGCCGTCGTCGAAGATGGAGAAGTTGAGGTTGTCGTCCTCACCCTCGTCCTCGTCCGTGCCCTCCTTGTCGTCGTCCTCCTCAAAGGCCTCATCCTCGTCGCCGGAGGAGTGGTCCTCTGGGACCCAGGCGCGGTCCCAGTCGGTGTCGCCGAGGTAGCCGGCGCGCCACTCCGCGTTCCACTTCCATCAGCCGAACGTGTCCCATGCGCCCGACTCGATGGCGAACGCGGGATCGCGCCGCAGCGCGGGAGGCAGGAGGGCACGGCGGTGGTGGATCTCGAGGACCCGTTCTTAGCCTCCTCGCGGCACCGGCGGGACCGGCACCCTCCTGCTGTTCAGATGCCACCTCCCAGGGAGGTTGACATCCGGCCACGGCATGGTCCGGTTGTGCGCGTAGAGCCGCCGTGCCATGTGCACAGGCACGTACACTCTATCGCGTGAACGCGGAGGTGCTTGGCGCGCCGGTGCTTGACGCGCCGGAGCTGGAGGCGCTGGTGCTGGCCGTGGCGTGGCCGGGCGGTGGCGGGCTGGAGGAGCCCTGTCGTATGGCGTCGGTGGTGAACGCCGGCTGCGCGACCCCGTCGCCTCGTCGTCGTTGTTGCCCTTGCGCCCGAACGGCTATTTTCCTCCGGCCATTGTTCTTGTCTGTGTTGCTGGCGATGTGGACACCGACTCGCTGCCAGTCCTATTTGTAGACAGGCCCAGGGCGCCTACCACCCTGCGTGGTCGCCGAGGCGTCGGCACTGATCACCGGCGAGGACTACCACGCGCAAACGGCATCAATGCTCGAGGCGGGAACCATCGGGGACGTTTGAGTTTCCGGTCGTCTCGCTGCCAGGTGGGCCAGGGGAGGACATGAGCAGGCGCGCGCGGACGCCCGCGGCTGTCCGGGCTGACCCATCTCTCTCCCACATTTGAGTCGGGAATAGGTCGACCGGACCGCATCTATTCGGTTGCGTCGGCCCGCTGAGGTGCATTTTTCCCATTTTCCTGTCCGCGTGGACGCGTTCGGACGCGTGCTGTTCGAATGAGTTGGCCCGCTGAAGATACCTCAGGCAGTCACGGCCAAGGGGCCGTCGGCGCGGCTCGCATGAAGAGAATTCGGATTATCTGGACTGTTCGATGCCTGATCTGATGTCTGAAGATAAGTCTTCAATCAGTCAGAGTCCATGGCATGTCGAAGCTTTTTTTCCGGCCTACACGGTTGACATCGTCCCTTGAAATGGATCGCCACTACTCTGATCGGCGTACGCGGAAAGGGTGCGATCATTCTCCCGGTCATTAGTCCAGGGATGCATCACGCAAAAGCAGCCGTCTTCTGTCGCATCTTTTTTTTAGAGAGTACGCCAAAGGCGTACCATCATTTTATAGAAGGTAGAGGTTTGAGTACAAGAACGCTACCCCTCGCTGCAAGCAACGAGCGCAGCACAACTCCACACCAGCTAGTCCGAAGACAGCCTCTACAGACGAGACAACACACAACAAGAAAGCACCTATCCAAAACTAAGGAAACAAAGCCGCGTCTTGACCGAAGCTAGACACGTCCGAAGAACAACCTCTCTAAAAGAACCTCCCTTGTCGACGCACCATCTGAAGAGATAGATGGCGGAACTTGGTCAGTCCCAAAAAGACATCGTCTTGGAATTGCTAGCCATGGCATGCATAGCGCCCCTGTAGCTCAATCTTGGACAGCGGCAAACACCGGAGGAGAACAACCAAGAACCTCCAAGCCGTATCTTCCTACACGATGCTCCCAACAGAGAAACGACGTCGAGGACGACGCCGCCACCGTGCCGATCCACTCCGAATCAAGGCTTTCGCCCGAAGACAACAACCAAGTCCAAGCAAACGAGGAAGATGTCGAGACACCTCGACGACGCCTCCAAGAAGGAAAATGACACCCGCGGGCGCCATCGCCGCCAGCCCAGCCGGGCAGGACTTTCGTCCGTGTCGTCGGACATCTCCCACACCCAGAGTTGGGGCCAAAATATCCAAGTAGCCTCACACCGCCGTCGCCGCGACGCCTTGCAGTTGTAGTCGCCAAGCCGCAGAACTCCGACACCCACATGGCAGGGAACCTCGGTCCCTCTCCAACTCCAGCCCATACAGGGAGGCAGCCAACCACCGCTGGCAGCACCAAGACCGACCACGACGCTTACAAAGATCTTCAGAACAAAGATCAACGCATAGATCATGCTAGGCCTATCGTTGACGCTTACACGGCGGCAGACAGGGTCACCGTCCTGGGTGGGTCCATCTTCAATGTTCGCCACCTAGACCACGCTGCACCACGCTGCCGAGACCCGTCGGCGCTTAGAGCATCTCCAGCCGTCCCCCCGACTCGGCCCCCAGACGCCCTTTTTTACATCCGGACTGCGATATTCGGCCCAGCCGCGCCCCCGGTTCCTCGTTTTCGCCCGGATTTGGGCTTTCATCCATCCGGCAAGCCCAGGCCATCCCCGGCTTTCCGAGGCGCGCTCGGGAACTCCGGACGAAACAAAAACATACGAAACAGCGAGCGGGCCCACGGTGTCGGCGAGAGAAAGGGTAGTTCCCCGCCATTAATTTCGTTTCCCTCCAAAATGCGCCGCATATACCCCTTTTCCCCACCGAAATCCCCCATAGTAGCAGCTCCTCCTCTTCTCTTCCACCACCATGCCGCCGAAGAGGATCGCCGACGACGGCGCGCCGAAGGCGAGGAAGCCGCGGGCCCCCAAAGAGAGGCCGTCGGGCATGACAAACGCGGCGTGGGCGGCGGACGTGGCGCGCCGAGAGACCGAAACTCGCGGTAGGGCGGAGAGGGAGAAGAAGCTCGCGACAAAGAGGGCGGCGGCGGCGGCGGGACGAGCAGGCGAGGCTGGTCTCCATGGCCATGGGACAGCCGCGCGTCAGCCAATTCCCCGCTGGTTCATGGCCAATCCAAGGTACGATCGGCTCGCCTTCCACCTACTCGCCGGCGGCGTCGTCGCCCATGTTCCACGAGACCTACGTCCCCGCCATGTCGAGGTTCACCCCGTCACCACCGGAGTACGACGCTGCGATGCACAAGGGCATCTCGCCTGCCCTGCGCCGAGGGCCGCTCTCCTACGGGATGCCACCGCTGAACGACGGTGTGATGCACGACATGATCACGTCGGGCTCCATGGCCGCCGCGGCGAACCCGGGTTTCTTCACACAAGAGGAGGCAAGGGTGACTGAAGCCGTCGTGGCCGCGTCGCGGGGTGGCGACGACGGGATCAGAGACGCCACACAAGACGTCGACGAAGAAGAAGAGGAGCACGCCCAGGTCGATGAGGAGGACGACACGCCTGAGCCTACATCGACGGCGAAGGGGCGGAAGAAAAGGAAGAAGACCTCGCCGCTGACCGAGCCGCGGGTCAAATGGACGAGCAAAGAAGAGGAGTGCCTCACCAAAGCTTGGAAGACCGTTTCCATGAACGGCATCACCGGCGCCAATCAAAACTTTGACACATATTGGCAGCGGGTCAAGACGGCGTTCGACGAGCGCAAACTCGTCGATCCCTACTTCAACAAGACGGTGATGGTCCGCGGTGAGAAGGCCATGGCCACGCATTGGGGGATCATGCAGGCGGCGTGCAACAAGTGGCACGGCATACAAGAGGAGATCGCCGATCGTCCGATTAGCGGCGCCGACTTCGAGACCAAGGTACTCGCTTTTCTCCGTCGACATTGGATCGCCGATTTGTGATGACGCCGGCTTCTCTGTGCAGATGCGGCGGGCGTTCGACATGTACGGCGACGACTCCGACGGCCAGCAGTTCAAGTACCTCAACGTCTTCGCCCGCATCGAGGATTGCGAGAGGTGGGCGAAAGTACGCCGGACCCTCTCCAAGAACAAGGACGAGCAGTACAACCCCGACGCTCCCGCCGCTGCCGCCTCGGCGGGCCGCCCCGAGTTCGGCCAAAAGAAGCTGAAAGAAATGAAGAAATCGGGGGCTCCAGCCGACAGATTGCAGGCGTCTTTCGAGAAATGCTGGGCGAACACGAGGGCGCACAATGCCGGGAGAGACACCAAGTACGACGCACGGCTGGAAACAGATGCTTGCCAACCAGGGCACCCGGATCGCCTTGCTCCAGACAACATCCATGGCGAAGAAGAGGAACACCGACCTGGCATTCCTGATCGGTGGCAACGACACTGCGATGGACGAGGAGACGAGGGCTTGGTACGACGCTCATCGCCAAGCCATCCTCCACCCTCCGTCGACTGCGTCGTCCTCCCCTTCGACGACGTCCACTCCGGCGGACGAAACTACGCCGCCCGAGGAGGTGCAGGAAGGCACCGCCGACGAGCCTGTTCTAGTCTAGTCTAGTTTATGTTTCGATCGCCGAATTGTGGCTGATCCGATCGCCGAACTTTGTGCGATGCTTTTGTGTAGCGGGCGGGAAGACGCTATTTTGAAACTATATCCGCGAACGCCGGGGTGACGACTGGAAAAAATCTCCCACCCACGCCCGTTTTACATCCAATCCGGGCGAATATATCGTCGGATTTCGGCCCGGGGGCCTCAAACGGCTGGAGATGCTCTTATGTAAATGGAACTACCCTCAATAGCAAGAGTCATAAGTGATGACTTTGCCGACCCCGACCCGTATTTTGGGTCTGTGAGCACTTGCATATACTAGTTGTAACCTGTAAGCATATGCGCGTGTCACATAGCTCAATGTTCCTACAATGAAGTCCGAGCGTGCCGCTAGATCTTGGACTCAAGCATGGCTGTTGAGCCTGTTCTAAACGCCCCATCTAGTCAATGGTGTGCATGTGCTGCTGCCCCGGTCTCCCGCTGCTAGCTAGTGCCAATGTAAATCAGTAACATCGATTTAATCAGAGCCGGCATATCTTCCTTTTCCCATCCCATGCATAAGCCCGGAGGCAGACCGATATATTGTCACTTGCATTGATCAATCACGGCTGCTCTGAATGCCATGTCGACTGTGTCGACCGGGTCCCCGTTCTCGTGGTGCTGCCTTGGTGCCTTGGTCGTCCACATTCATACGCCTACGGTGGCAGCAAGTGGCTTGCGATGGGGGATACAAATTTTAATTGCCAGATCGATGCTCACTTTCGTGGGTGTTCTTGCGCAGGTGTTATGTTCTCTGAGCTCTCTACCGTGCCCGAACTGCGGGGTGTGTGTGGGTAGGACTTAGGAGAACTAGGCGAGTACTTGGATTGGGTGAGGATATTTCATCAGGTCCTCCACATTATAGTTTTTCAGTCTTCATTTCAACTTTTTTTTTACATGGTGAAGGAGAACACCTAAAAGTATGCACAGTCACAGCACCTAAGCTGGGTTTTAAAACATACATATAAGCTAGTTGTTACAACTGTAATTCAGAAGCTTAAGATGAAATTCAGTCTAAGTGAAGCAAAACTAGTTCCATCTATAGCTTTTGCGCAGTACATAAACACGAGGGAAGAATGATGTACTTATAGCACTGCTGTTAAGGATTCATTCTGTTGTGCAGTCAACTGCAAGATCCATCTAGGTGTGGCCCGTGCAACCTTTATTGCCATGGGCAATGGATCGAACCGTTGAACGGTAGGTGCTAAGGTAGAAGGACAGGGATTGGTTTTATGCCGTGAGGACGTACAGGCCCATGCAAAAACGCGCCATTTATGGGCACCTTTTGCGATCACAGGCTGCGGAGCAGTATGTGCTATAGTGGCCTTGCTTTCAAATTAAATCTCTGCAGGTGCCGTTGAATTTTATCTCCTCCATCGATCCAGTCCAGAGTCCAGACTGGTGCTCGGCCACTTGCAGTGGCAGCATGGGAGTAAGTTGAGTGCAACAAGTGCAGTAGTAACTAAAATGATTCACTATTGTTACTATCACAGTACGTTTTTACAGACAAGGAGATGGCAAGGAAGAAGAACGAGTGACCAAGAAAGCAGAGATGAACGGATCAGAGGGACGCTGGCTACGAACTTGACAAATTGGCCATGTCATGCTCTCTGTCTAAGGGATTACAACCGAATTGACTCATTTCTTATCACAATTATACACAGGAACGGGCAAGATTTGTTTCCCAAGCCTTCAATATGAAAACTTGAGAAGGAAAAAAAAAGGTAAAATTTAAAAATCAAGGTAATCTTCTTCATCTCTCCAGGACCTCTCTTGCCTCCCTGCGCCTCCTGCTGCACTCCGAATCTGTTCTTCATTTCGTCGCAAGCCTGCAGCCCAGTTCTTCGTCTTCGAAGACACAAACCTTCTGTTTCCCATTCCACGCCCTCTGTTTGTTACCCTGTGCATCGCTCTCGCCGGAGTCACGTCCGTTTCGTGTCCCAGATCTCCTCCAGCTCCCTGGCGAGCTCCTTCTGCCGGCCGACGACGATGGTGACGTGGTCCCTGCCGTCGACCACCTTGACGTTGGCGCGCGGGATCTTGGACTGCACCGCGTAGCTGCAGCCCACGGGGAGGAGCTCGTCGTCGCTGCCGTGGTAGATGGTCACGCCGCAGGTGAGCTGGTCCCGGACCACCTCCAGGCACTGCTCGATCTTGCCGGCGCTGCCGCAGATGATGTTGTGGAGGGTGTGCCATGAGGCGATGTGGGTGTGGCAGAAGAAGCCGTCCATCAGGTATGTCCTCACCCTGCAGCACGTTGGAGTGTGATTATCATAGTTGGCAAGAATTTCTCATCCTAAAACAATCTCTGTTCTAAGCATGTAAAAGCTAACATAATATATTTTGGGGTGATATAACAAATTCGAGGGATTGTCTGATCAACCTTTGTTAAGAGATATAAATAAATGCTATTTGTTCATTTTTATGAGTTAGGCATATTAGTCAAAATACACACATAAATCTATTTGCAGTATGGAATCAGAATTTTCAACTTGAGTAGATTGGAAATGGTCACCAATATCAGTTATGCGTTTTTTTTCTCAAGATCTATGTGAGGTGTTATTGTAAGTTCAGAATTATTATCTTTGTAAAGAAATCATCTTCTTCCCTTTTTCCTGTGTTGTCCAGCTTTTTAAGAGATATATAAATCTCATGACTGAAATCACCGAGCGCTAGTTGGGCCCATGAAGTTTTTGCCACCAAAAGGAGTGCGTCATTCTGAAGCTCGGGCTCCATTGTGCCCGGTATTTAATTTTTTTTTGAAAATAGTATTCAATTGTTTCAAAAAATTACGGTTTCGGGTATGTGGATACATATTTGTAACAGATTTGTAAAGTTTTGCATCAATATTGAGAATTTTGAACTACACAAAAATGGCAAATCTATGGCTCTAAATATAAAAATCTTGCTTTGATCTCACAATTGTCTTTTTGTGTACATCATGAATCTTTTGTCCAACATAATAGATATGTAGATGTTACTCATATGATTTTTTCTCAAATCTTTTTGAGATTTAAAAATGTGGTTTTCAATTTTGTTAAAGGGCTCCATGGAGGTCGGGGGCTATTATAATTTTTTGCCGAAAGAAGGTCTTACTTTCCATACCCACACCTGACACCATGCCACACTATACCATCCATCGAGCCGCTAACTCTAAATTGACAAAACATGACTATCATCATGGGCCTACACTCTCCTTATATGCCACTAAACCATATCTCTCGTCATCTCATCATTGATCTCCTCTACATGTTGTAACCATCTGATGCGCCCTACCTAAGGACTAAATGTGTTTCATAGCAACTTTCTAGTCTTAGACGGAGTTCGGTTACTCCACTTTGACACAACGAGGGTCCCCGATCTCTCCCAAGTACTCCATTGTGGTGCCACTTCTTAGCACGATCAATTTTGTAAATGTGACACATAATTAATAAAGAGAGTCGATGGAATCATTTCTTATATTATTAGATATGGTCTATTCACACATTCATATCCATTGATCATTAAATCCTATGCAATCACCAATTAGACTCAGACAATGTGACCTTAATAAAATTATGGTCCACTATTACTATTAGTATAAAATGGATTGTAACGAGTGTTTCTAAATATCTAATAACCCTAGGAGACAACACTAGTGCCCTCTTGCAGCCAAGGCAACGTCATTTTTCCTTTGTACACAATGTTGCCGCTGCTCACTCCCTCAATGAATTGATGTGGGGAGAGGGCATGGAAGGAGGATAATTCACCTTTTCATGAAGGAAAATAGTCACATCAAATATGCTAATTTAAAGCTTACAATTCAATTGCCTAGTATTATTTTCTAAAACTGCACATCACTATGTAAATTTACCAAAATAAATTGTAGTTTATAGTTATTACGTTAAACATAAAATGAGTTTATGACGATCAAAGCCTTAGAAATATGTTGGAATTGTGAAGTGAGTCATGGTCCATTGGCAAAGATTGCAGTACTGCCTCCTTGCAACTGGAAGTATTGCATTTTCAAGGGAAAAAATCAGTAAATTATCTTTGTTGTTTACAGGCTGATAGACATTGAGTTATGGGTCTATCTATGTTGAGCCGAGAGAGACTTTCCTAAGTCTTAAACAAATTGAGATAGTGCAACTACATTTTAGGAGTAGATTTTTGTAGATAAAAGTCCAACTCGCTAGAATAAGTGTGATTAGGTAAAAAATGCAAGTCTAAGAAAGTGCAAGTTGCACTTTTCACCGTGCACTCCGCCATCGCTAGAATAATCTTGATCAAATGATATCACTAAATTTATTGTGCAATTTATGTGTAATAACTGGATAAATAGATGTGTAATTGCATACGGGTTTGCAATTGCATGCAATTCTCACATGCACAAATCACAATGCAAATCAAATAATCCTAAAATCGACAAATATCTCAGTGTAGCGAGAGTACCAAAGCCCTTGAGCTATTGATTAAACAGTGGATTGGGTTATGCTGACGAGCAAATCAAGCCGGGACAGCAGGTGGTCCATCGGTGTGCAGTCAGCAGCGAAACAGTAGATGGTCGCATGTCGATCGCCACCACTACAGACGATTGACCGGAGTCAAACTCAGTTCATGTGTCGCGTATTAATTCATCCCATCGTCCATATGGGTCACATCACATCAGCACCAGCATGCAGCGGCGATGCCGCCGGCGGACCCGACCGGCATCCATAAATGCTCCTACTGCTACCTCTGCTTCGGTTCCAATCGGGAGCTACAGTAGCTCCCATCCCACCCATTGATGGCGACCTCCTCCACGAGCTTGCTTAAATTCCCCATTGGTCAACGCAACCACCCAATCGCAATCGGAGGAGGAAATGTTGTTGAGCTAATTCCGAACAACCCACGGCAAGATGAGGAAGAAAGGATTTTTCTGAATGGTTACCTGTAGAGGGTGAAGACGCGGAAGGCGAGCTCCCAGAGGCGGTGGTTCTTGCAGAGCACGATGCTGACGGTGCGGCCGAGGTGCTCGTACCAGCACGCCACCGACGCGCCGAACGCGATCGCCGGCCACACCCGCCGCGGCGCCACCGCCCGCAGCACGTGCTGCGTCCCCGTCTCCCCCTTGGGCACCGGGAAGTACGGCTGCAGGTCGTTCCAAGGTTATACATAGCGACGTACGCAAGCTGAAATGTTACTAAGGCACGCATGGGCATGGCGGCGTGTTGCGTACCGGCGCGACGAGGGTGATGGACTTGACGGCGGCGGGGTACTTGACGGCGAGGGCGAGCGCGAGGATGGAGCCGAGCGAGTGCGCGACGATGTGGAAGGGCCCGACCTTGTAGCGGTCGATGACGGAGCGCTCGATCATCTCCACGTGCTCGCGGAGCGTGTAGAGCGAGTCGGCAGGCTTGGGGCTGCGCCCGAACCCGAGGAGGTCCACGGCGAACAGCCGCCGGCGCGCCCGCGCCTCCCGGCTGACGTGCGGCAGCACCGTCTCCGTCCAGAACCCCGACGACGAGATGAACCCGTGGATGAACAGCACGTCCTCCTCCGCGGCGCCGCCGTCTTTAATTTGACATATCAGGTGACGGTGAGACAGGAAAATCTTGCTTCCGTATTAATGGCGGATCGATGTAGGTACAGTATGGGCAAGTACGTACCTGGAGGGCCCTCGACGTGGACGAAGAGGCGGTCGGTGTCGGCGGGGTTGCAGTTGGCGCAGTGGCAGTCGGACCAGCGCGGCGAGGGGTACGGCTTGTGCTCGCCGTCGCCGGCCTTGCCCCGCAGGATCTGCACGATGGCGGAGTGCACGGTGACGGCCGACGCCGACGCCCCCCTCGCGCCGCCGCCGCGCCGGGGGGAGGAGTAGCAGGAGGAGGGCGGCGATGACGAGGGCGCTGCGGCGGCGCTGGCGAGCACGGAGGGGCGCGTGTAGAGCGTGTCGGAGATGTCCTCGAGGTGGAGCTTGGTGGAGGAGAGCACGCTGACGACCTTGGAGCCGCCGCGCTCGGACACGACGATCTTCCCGGGCGCCGCCGCCTCGGCCGACGAGGAGCAGTAGCAGGGCCGCCAGGCGCCCTCGGCCACGTAGTCGGCCACCTTGTAGACGCCGCAGAGCAGCACCTCCAGCGCGTCCAGCAGCATGAACACCACGAAGCTTACCGCCTCGTTGGCCGCACGGCCGGCAGACGCCAATGCCGACCGCGCCGCGGCCATCCGTGTGATCTCTGCACGCGCTGTCTCTCGGCCAGTCTAGCTCTGGTGGGAGAGAATGGATTGGCAATGGGCAGAGGGTGGTGGTGGTGGTGGCGGTGGTGGTAAAAGCTACTCCAGTAGAAGAGGCAGCTGAGCTGCGACTCTGCGAGGCTGCAGGCGCGTGAGGGAGGGTGACAAGTGAATTGATGATGGTCGCATTAAAGCGAAGGGGTTGGTAGTGGTTGAACCCATCAGGGCTAACCCCGCTCTCAAAATTCAACCCAGCAGCCCAAGGAAATTCGCAGTACTCTGAACTTTTTCAAGGCTGTGGACCATACAGATGCACCACATATGTACAGTAGACTGTATAGTATACTCAGAGTCTCAGACCGCAGTGTTTAAGGAGACAGGCCGTATTTTTTTCTACTGTAAAATGCCTTGAGAGGGATGGCGAAATCACAGTCAGACATATTTTTCTCAGCCATTGTTTGCACCGCCATTAGACTCCCGTACTCTCAGAGCGATCCATGCATTGATAGTCACAAGGTGCAAAGAACATTCGCGTATCCCTCCTTCAAAACAATAGTTTCCCTAAGCATTGGGCTTACTCCTGCTCGGTGCTCCCTAAGCCCCAACCGCAGTACGTAGCTGTTTGTTTTCACTTTCACTGCAGACAAGGCACAGAAATTACAGGGCAATTCAGGAACAGGGACGCTCCTCCCAAGGTCACTGCAATGGGTGCCTTGCAAATTTACACGCACAGTCTATGGAGAGAAAATACCTTATTTGACACTGATTTAAAATGAGGTTTATATTATTTAATATTGGACGAAATTTTCTTTCCTGTTTGGCGCGCAATGGAAGCAAAGGAATGTTATATAGGGATTTTTTTGTGACTAAATGTACGATTTTTTTAGTCATTTCTAGAAATAATATTGTAACTTAGCTTTTTTCAGATCTAGCGCGCCATCCCATCCGGCGAATGGGATATGGACTAATCCTGTCCGGCGAATGCGATAGGGACTAATCCTATCGGGCGGATGGGATAAGTCCTTTTTCCGCAGGGTCATGCATGCTGACACACCTTGTCGCGTCCGGTCGATGGAAAAAGTGCTAGTTGCGTCCGATCGATGGAAAAGGCTAACATTATTAATTTTTTAATGGTTATTGATGTATTTAAATAGTTAAAATTGACGTTGAATGTTACTTCAATGTTTCAAACATATTCGAAATATGAGTGCAACTTAGTAACATTCTACATATTTCAATAGTTTTCATCCACATCTCAATGTATTCTTGATTGTGAATTATTTTAAAAAAATTAATAAGTTTAGTTGAATTAAACTTCTAGGGATAAATTGTTGAAACTTGATGAGATTTCTTTTAGAGAACTGCAATGGTGGCTGCGTCATTATTGCTTTAAAGAATTGTGCAATATTGCGGGTTCGATAGAAACAAATTTGCGGTAGGAAGTGTCATAGCAAGAAAAGGAATAACAAGAGATACAAAATGAAGAAAATAATAAGTAAATAAAGCACTTTCCATAACCGTCCAACAATTATTTATGTTTAGCAAAAATGCAGAAATAATTAGAAAATCTAATCCTGTCCGGATAGGAAGATGGTAGCGCACATTTTCCATCGGCCGGATGCGACTAGCACCTTTTCTATCGGTCGGACGCAACAAGGTGTGTCAGCATGCAGGGCCCCGCGGGAAAATGACTTATCCCATCCGCCGGATAGGATTAGTCCATATCCCATTCGCCGGATAGGAAGCTGCCCTAGATCTGAAAAAAGCTAAGTTATAATATTATTTCTGAAAATGATTAAAAAAATCGTATTATTAAAAAAAAGATCGCTCCATTGTAGCATTTCGTCAAAAAAGAATTTGATAGACCAAAATACCCCTGCAAGTGATGAACACCCATCGAACAATAGAACTAGCCTCGACCGAACCGTCCCGTCCCAACCCCACCTCTCATTCTTTTCCGTCTCTGCGCGACTCAACGCAGTCTGAACCCTAGCGGTGGCTCGTACCGGCGACGGCGTTAGCTGCCGAGGAATGGACCAATGCATGGCCGTGGGTGTCGGCGCAAGCGCGGCATCGAACGGCGGCCCAGTCGCGGCGAC
The DNA here is from genome assembly GCA_007115705.1 of Dactylis glomerata. Taxonomy (NCBI): domain Eukaryota; kingdom Viridiplantae; phylum Streptophyta; class Magnoliopsida; order Poales; family Poaceae; genus Dactylis; species Dactylis glomerata. Next base: position 3,444,638 of record QXEO01000524.1, on the reverse strand, counting down.
GGATGGAAAAATTTCCAATCACATTTTATCGGTATAAGTAACAACTAGAAAACATCTTCAAGAAGCCCAAACCTAGAAGAGAAGTAGAGAACATCGTTCTTTCTCCACGAATCCGCACTTGAGAAGAATCCCATAAAAAATAGGGGAGGTTCTACCCAATTTTTCAATTTTTTAAATTAAAATAAAAAGACTAAGTTTTTTAGCTGAAATCTGTTCGTTGACCAACTTATGTGGTCTTAGTTGGTCATTTAACCATAACCAACTGTTCAGAATTATTTCAGTTTCAGCTATTGTACGGTGGAGATTTCGCTCACATATCTGCTAGGGGTAAATAAGTCTTTTTTCATGCATCTCTTTAACACCGTAGTGAAGAAAATACACTAGAGTGTCATATAGGGAAAGAAATTTTAACTAGATATCAAATAAAACCTCATTTTAAGCCAATATCAAATAAGAAATTTTCTCTTCTATTGAAACAAACATGGCACAAGCACGTGGTCGCACATAATACATAAGCCCGGTTAAAGCACACATTTGCATCGTTTAAGTTCGTTCAGGCCAGGGTATATGCATGTACTCGAGCAAGATGAGGACCACGGACACTAGCCCGCGGCGCCGGCAACACCCGCCGACCGACCACGTTCTTCTTAGAACTAGTCAACGCCCCTCGATTCAGTACGGTCTGAACTCTGAATCGTATTTACCTGTTAAAATAGATACGTAATTACATATTAGTCCTGGACTTGTATTTTGTACCAAACTCTTTTGATATATATATAATAAAGCAGATCCCTACCCGACGAGGTACGTCGGGCCGGCTAAACCTCTCTCTCTCAAACTCTGTTATGGTATCAGAGCCAGGAGGTCTTAAGTTCAACCCCGGCCAACGCACTATTTAATCTACTCTAAATAGTTGCGTCCCCCGACTACCCACGTCTAGTATCTTCCCGATTGTCCAGCCTAGATGTGAGGGGGAGTGTTAAAATAAATATACAGCCTAGCTCTTTCCATCAGTTCGGACTTTTGGAATAGTTGGCAACACCTCGCCGCCGTCGCCGTCCTCCTCCATGTCGACGTCGCCGGCCGCCGTCTCCTCCTCGATGCCGCCCACTACATCCGCATCAACGCCCAGCCTTCCGATCGGCAACACCGGGCCTCCGCCCGCGACCTCCGGCAACACCGGGCCACCGCCCGCGACTTCCGACGCCGGCGCCATGACCATGCCCGGCCAGTCTTCATTGCCGGCAGCTCCGGGCGTCTACACCGCGCCGCTTGTCACAACGACAAGCGCGGGCCTCTCCTCGCAACTAGGGTTTGCACCCCCTATGTCGCAACTAGGGTTTCCGCCCTTCCATGGCGGTTACTCGGGCAGCTTCTCAGGCGGCTACACCCCGCCCTCGCCCTCTGGCGGCTATGCGTCCGCTCATCATGGTGGCTATCCACCGATGCATATCGGCGGTTATCCGCCTATGCCTGCTGGCCTTGCCTTTTCGCCAGCCGCTTCATCTTCGTCCGGGACTCCGGGAGTAATCCACATCACCTCGTCGATCACCATACGGTTGACAAGCGAGAATTATCTGTTTTGGAAAGCGCAAGTTGGACCTCTTCTTCGCAGCAATCTCCTCATGGGCTACGTTGATGGCTCACTTCCGTGTCCACCGACGCACACTGTCGTTGATCATGGCGGAATAGCTACGCCGGTTCCAAGCCCCGCCTATCAACACTGGATTCAGCAAGATCAAGCAATTCTCTCAGCCTTTGTTTCCTCAATGACCGAAGGCGTTGTTGGCATGGTGATGTTTGCTGGCACCTCGCGCGAGGCGTGGGAGACTTTGGCTGGCGCATTCGCCGCCACTTCGTTTGCTCGCTCGTCCGGACTTCGTCAACAGATGGCAGAGCTCAAGAAACGTGACATGACTATCAACGTCTACTTCCACAAGATGAAGGCCCTAGCTGATGAACTGACCAGCATCGGTCAGCCCTTGCGTGATGACGAGCTCATCTCCTATATTCTTGCTGGCCTCCCAAAGGAGTTTGATGCGCTATATGAGGTGGTCAACAATCGCACTACTCCGATGCAAGTTCGAGATCTGTACTCTCAGCTCCAAGCTACGGAGCATCGCCACAACTCTCGTCGCCCAGACGAACTTCACTACCCGGCGGCTCACTATGCCGCCCCGCCGAGTCCGCTATACGGAGCTGCTGCTCATGCTGCTGCCTATGGTCAACCTCGTGGTCGACCTCTCTACCGCCCCGATGCTCGCCCGCCGCCGCCAAGTTACCAGCCCAAGGCGCCGGCTGCTCCTCCTGGTGCAAAACCCAACACGGGTGGGCGCACCACTGTCATCTGCCAGCTCTGCGGTATACCGCGTCACACCGCATCCAAGTGCTTCAAACGCTTTAACCGTGACTTCCTCGGCATTGGTAATGATGGGAGCAACACTGAGAAGCAAATTGCCATGGCAGCTAATTCTGTTGTCGCCTTTAGTGCTCATGGCGCCCATGGCGCCCCTGGTGCTCATACGCAGACTTATGTAGACCCGGCATGGTATGCAGACTCCGGCGCTACTCATCATATCACACATGATCTCGACAAGCTCACCACCAAGGAACCCTACCATGGCACCGAACATGTCCACACTGCAAATGGAGCAGGTATGCGTATTCATAATATTGGTCATGCTATTCTACCTACTCCATCTTCCAAACAATTAGAACTCAAAAAGATCCTGCATGTTCCACAAGCTCGTAGTAATCTTTTGTCTATGAGTAAACTTTCTAAAGATAATAATGTCTTTATTGAACTTCATCCTAATGATCTTTTTGTAAAGGATCTGGACACGAAGAACCCATTCTTAGAGGTCGGTGCCATGGTGGTCTCTACGAGATTAAAGCCCCTGTCATCAAGCAAGCGCTCAGCAGTGTCAAGGTGTCGCATGATATGTGGCATAGTCGTCTAGGTCATCCAGCTTCACAAGTCGTCCAGCATGTTCTTCGTAGTCATGATTTACCTTCCACTATCGTGTCCAATAAACATACAGCTGTTTGTGATGCTTGTCAACAAGGGAAAAGTCACCAGTTACCTTTTCCCTTGTCTACTCGTGTAACAAAACATCCTTTAGAGATCATTTATTCTGATGTTTGGGGCCCTGCCCAAGTTTCTGTCAGTGGACACCGTTTTTATGTGAGCTTTGTTGATGCTTATAGTCGTTTCACTTGGCTCTATTTGATCAAACACAAGTCTGATGTTTATGATGTTTTTCTTCAGTTCCAAAAACATGTCGAAAGGCTTCTTAATCGCAAAATTATTCATGTCCAATCTGACTGGGGTGGAGAGTATGAAAAACTTCATCCCTTCTTTCATGGCCTAGGCATTTCTCATAGAGTGTCGTGTCCTCACACCCACCAACAAAATGGTACTGCTGAACGTAAACACCGTCACATCGTTGAGACGGGTCTTACTTTACTTGCGCATGCATCTGTTCCGTTGTCATATTGGAACGATGCGTTCTCTACAGCTTGTTTTCTTATAAACAAGCTTCCTAGTCGCACCATTGATATGCAAACCCCTCTTCAGCGTCTCCTTCTTGAAATACCTGATTATACCTTCTTCAAGGTCTTTGGTTGTGCATGTTGGCCTCACATTCGCCAATACAACAATCACAAACTCGAATTTCGTTCGAAAAAGTGTGTCTTTCTGGGCTACAGTTCTTTACACAAAGGCTATAAGTGTCTCCATGTTCCTTCTAATAGAGTGTATATCTCTAGGGATGTCATCTTTGATGAGCACGTTTTTCCCTTTGCCAACTTGCCCACGACAAATACATTACCTGTCACGGAGTCTTCTTTACTTTCCGCTGACCAATTTATGGATACTGCATATGCTCCGTCTTTGCTTGCTAACCATGGTGCAGGTGTTGGACGCGGAGCTCGCCTTGAACTACTTACTCCAAACGCACCTTCTACACCATCGGTGCACGTCGATCGCGTGCATGGGGTGGCCTCGGGACCCGTGCTCATGCATGGCTCGGCCACGTCCGAGCCGCCTCCACCTGGTGTTGCTCCACGTGCGCCCCCTCCTGGAGTTGCTCAGCGCACGTCTCCGCCTGGCGTCGTCCAGCCTTCTCTGCAGCTGCAAGGGGTGGTGTCAGATCCGCCTGACCCTAGCTCAGCTCCTCCTTCGCCTGAGCCTACTACTCCGATGGCTTCTGCACGTGAGTCACCTCGGTTTGATGCTTCACCGAGTCGGTCTCCGTCTCCTATTGTGCAGTCACCCCCTACTTCATCACTGGCACCTGCTCCTCCTGTGTACACTGTGCATGTTACTCGTCGTCAGCGTGGCATTGTTCAAAAGAAGGTACGTACTGATGGTATTGTTGCTTGGAATGCTGTTTTAGCTGAACGTGAAGTCTCCAAGGACATGGCAGCCCCTTATGATTATCGTGTGGCTCTTAAAATCCCTCATTGGCGTGATGCTATGGAAGCCGAATTTTCTGCGCTTCAGTCTAATGGCACTTGGAAGCTTGTGCCTCCTGTTTCAGGTGTTAATCTCATTGATTCCAAGTGGGTTTTCAAGGTGAAACTTCATGCTGATGGTAATGTTGAGCGTTACAAGGCACGGTTAGTTGCTAAAGGATTCAAGCAGCAGTATGGTCTGGATTATGATGAAACGTTCAGTCCAGTTGTCAAGCCTACCACTATCAGGTTATTGCTTTCTATGGCTCTGTCTCGTCAGTGGTACATTCGACAGCTTGATATCCAAAATGCTTTTCTCAATGGTTTTCTCGATGAGCAAGTATATATGAGACAACCACCTGGTTTCACTGATCCTACCAAGCCTCACCATTGCTGTCGTCTACTTCGGTCTCTTTATGGTCTGAAGCAGGCTCCACGCGCTTGGCATGCTCGCCTCAGTTCAGTTCTTGGTACTTTGGGGTTTTCACCTTCTGCCACTGATACTTCACTATTTACTCTTCAGCGATCTGATGTCACCATCTTCTTGCTGATTTATGTGGATGATATTATTGTTCTCAGCTCGTCTGCTTCCGCTGTTCCCCGGTTGATTTCTCAACTTCGGTCCACTTTCTCTGTGAAGGATCTCGGAGCTCTACACTATTTCTTGGGTATTGAGGTTTCCACTCCATCCCCTGGTAGACTTCTCCTTCGACAGCGCAAGTATGCTCTTGATCTTCTTGCTCGTGCTGGTATGCTGAAGTGTGCTCCAGTGACTACTCCTATGTCGCCTATTGAGCGTCTTTGTGCTGGAGATGGTGATGTACTTTCCTCTGATGACGCTACCAAGTATCGCAGTCTTGTCGGTGGTCTTCAGTATCTCACCATGACTCGTCCTGACTTATCCTTTGTCGTCAACAAGGTGTGTCAATATCTGCATGAGCCTCGTACACCTCATATGTCAGCTGTCAAACGTATCCTCCGCTACGTGCTCTATACCATTGACAGCGGTCTTCAACTGTTTGCTACTACTTCTACACTGTTGTCTGCTTTTTCGGATGCTGATTGGGCTGGTAGTGTGGATGACCGGCGATCAACGGGGGGCTATGCTATATTTTATGGTGGAAACTTGATCGCCTGGAGTGCTCGTAAGCAGTCTACTGTTTCCAGGTCGAGCACTGAGTCTGAATATAAGGCTCTGGCAAATGCTACAGCAGAGCTTATCTGGGTTCAGTCTTTGTTGCAGGAGCTTCGTATTTCGCAAGCACGACCTCCAGTGTTATGGTGTGACAATATTGGAGCGACTTACCTGTCTTCGAACCCAGTTTTCCACGCCAGGACAAAGCATATTGAGGTTGATTTTCACTTTGTTCGTGAGCGTGTGAATCAGAAGCAACTTCAAATTCGGTTCATCTCTTCAAAGGATCAAGTTGCTGATATTTTTACTAAACCACTCCCTTTACCATTATATAAGCATTGTAAGCGCAATCTCAATCTTTCACCAGCTGAGATTGAGGGAGGGTGTTAAGATAGATACGTACTTACGTATTAGTCTTGAACTTGTATTTTGTACCAAACTCTTTTGATATATAATAAAGCAGATCCCTACCCGACGAGGTACGTCGGGCCGGCTAAACCTCTCTCTCTCAAACTCTGTTATTACCTACTCCAAATCGAGGTAGCTCCCAGTGCACATTACGAATTTTACAAGAAACCTGAATCGAGGGCAGAGTACGAGCTAGTACGGCGACGTGATCTGGTCGTGTAGGTGAGCTGCGCCTGGAGGAAAGCAGAGACGGGCAGATCGTGTAGGTGAGCGGGCGCCGGAATCCGGAGCCCCGACCGGTGTCGTATAATCTGCGGCCGCACGTACGTGTGATTGACTAGCTGACCACGCGTCAGCGTCAAGCTCCAGCCCCGGCGCCGGATTTTTCCTGGATTTAGGTGGCGCCGGTACCTCTTCGCCATGCGGAAGCTGGCGCTCGCCGGGGTTGAAAGAGACGGTGGCCTGGCCGTGCGGGAGACCGGTGATTGCTATTTGTGTGACTGTGTGTCGGTGTGCGAGGCTTGCGGTAGTGTCGGAGATGCAGGATTGGGGAATTTTGATGGATGGGTCGAGTGCGGAGAATAGAGACGATGCACGTGATCCAACATGTCCGTGTTGCGTGCAAGGAAGCAGATATGGTTTGGTGGTCGATTTGACAATTGACGTTGTATAAGCGACAAGGGCAGCATTGATCTGGTCGGTCAACACACCGAAACAGAAGGTGCCCGGGGAAAAAGAAAGAAGATCATCGAAATTACGGCAGCTAGAGTAGAGTGGGGATTTGTAGCTTCCAGGCACAAGCGATTCTGTTGTTTTATTTAATTCCAAAATCATTACGAGTTTTTTTAAAAAGTCTAGAATGTAGTTAATGATTTATCCCACAGACATGACAAAATATCAACTTTAAATAGTACTTCGTATTTTTTGCTACATAAAACGACAAAGGTGTGGATATAAGTATGTATTCAAATCCCGCAATTTTATAAGATTTTATTTTTTGTTTTGTAGCCCATAATATTATGAAAATGTTCGTATTAAAAATTTGCGTGCTTGTAGGTTACATCATTGACTATGTCAAGATTTTTTTTAGTTTTTTTCCTGAAACTTGTAAACATAATTTTGGATGTTCTAAAACAAAAAGATCACTGAAGTTCACAAGCACTTTCAGAAATTACGAGAACAAGAAACTTTAAGGTAATTAAAGGGGACGGGGCGTTTTTGCACTCATGTGCATATGCTCCTGTTTTTTTAAAAAGTTTTAAACATATTATCATGCGCACATCTCGACATTCTATGTGCTCGCAAAGTCGTTTCACAAAAACCAAATTCTTTTATGTCGTGTCTCATGTGTAAAAAGACAAAATTTGGTGTTAATAAAAGTTCTTCATGAGACATATCTTTTATCTTTTTTACAAAGGACATAAAAATTACCGGTTTATCCCAAACTTAGCGTGTGCACATAGAATATTGAGACATATGCGCATAATTGTTGTTCTGAATTTTTTAATACTACATAGTTTTTTTTTGTTGAGGCAGGAGCATATGCATCCTAGATAAAAGTGGATTTCCGAATTAAAGAAAGCCTCTTGGGCTTGCCTGGTTCACTATACTTGGATCGGCTAAAAGGCTTTCTTGAGGAAACAAAAAGAAGTGTAGAGCAGCCCGTCAGTGAATAGAAATTGCTGTGAGCTGGGCCGTGAAACAATTTCTTGTGATATAGGCCGAAATCACGGATTCTTCGGTGGAAGACACTTCGTGCATGGCCCATAGAGTCAGCTTGTATCTGACTCCTCTGATAAAAAAACTACGGCAGGAGCAACGGGAACTAAACTGATGCAGTTTCAGGCACTACGGGAATTCGCAGCTCTATATCCGTATCAGGAAAGAAGGCCGAGTTCGGCTCACGGCCTTCATGAACTACATACATTCACGGTGTAGCAGCACTGGTCATGGAAGATGGAACGCACTGTTTGAAACAGACAGGATTGTTCAGTCAGACAGATGCTGAGTTAGAGACATCCCAACAGAAGACAGGATATCTCAGTGGCATTCCAGTAGTCGTGCGCGGTAATCATTCGCGGGTAGGCTTGTTAGAGTTCGGATTCGGAAACCATGGCATTGCTAGTCCTAGGATCTACACAACAACAGTCGCAATTTGGTGCGTGCTCTTCCTGAATTTGCTTTCGCTGATCGGCATTTAGCTATGCATTGTTGCTGAGTTGCATACAGAGCATACAGGCCTGGGACGTCGAGGTCAAAACATTCCTGATGGCCCTCATTGCAACGCCTGCACTCTATTCCGGGGATGCAATTATTCGAAGAAATTTTGACCTGGCAAATGATAACCACTCCGGTGTTTCCAAGCTGCGTACTAAAAATCTCCACCCAGTTCTTCAGAGTTCAGAATCAGATGTATCCATTCTCGAAAAAAAAGAATCAGATGTATCTGACCTGATGCTTCCAGAATAGGTGATCTCATGGATTTGTGTCGCTTCTTGTGGAAAGAAGCAGTTGAGTCTGGCTTTGGCTCGTGGCCGCAAGTCCCTGTTTTTTTGCTGTTTAAACTATCGTTATGCTGGAGTATGTGACAGTGTGGGTGACCAATGTGAATTTGGCTCCAAACGAGTGTGCTAAATGCAGCATTAGTTAGGTCACGATGCTAGTCCAATTATACTTGTGCATGCCTGCATGGTAAACTCTATTGGATCAATCCATCTTTTTGCAGGTACTGGAACAATCCTGGACGAAAGATTATGTAGTGACGTTGTTTTCGAACAAGTTGCAACTTGAGCTAAACATTAAACTTAGAATGCTAGCTATGCTTATCCACGAGTGAGATCTGTCAATTGTGTCGGCTTGGCAATTTGTTCCTAGTGGTTTCTTACTTTCTTCTAACATATCTTTGTTTTGTTTCTTTGTCTTGATTACCAAAATACATTATTGCTCTCATGTCATAGATGGAGAGGTCAGCTAGAACTCTTTCTTTCTTGGTTGTCATTATATGGCATTTTAAGATGCGAATACACTTTTAAGACCTAACATGACCAGTTCAGCCAAACATCATTAACGGTCCAATTTATGTACCCCGCTAGAGTGTTAACTGTGAACACAATTCTATCCAGTTTGCAGTTTCATTCCGCATACAGCAAATCAGCTTATTTACCCACATGCATGGCGCATATATATTCTTAATATACATATTTACAAAACCAAAATTGTAGTCACACATCATTACAGTTATAATTAGTTAATTACCCAGATAGTAAGCAAAGCTTCAACATGCAGCGGTTGCTTGCTTGCTTAGCAGATGGCGCAGGAGTTTGGGTTCTCCTCGATGCTCTGCACGACGTAGTGGTTGTTCATATAAGGGTTGTTCATGTACGGGTTGTTCATGTATGGGTTGTTCATGTACTGGTTGTGATGATAAGCATAAGCTGATCTGTACTGGTTCATGAGCTCGGCAATGAGCTGCTGCTCCGTCGGCTTCTTCTCGCCGTCGTCCTTCTTGGCGTCGCCATCCTTCTTAGCGTCGCCGTCCTTCTTGGCTCCGTCGCCTTCTTTCTTCGCGTCCGCGCCGTCCTTCTTGCCGTCCTCCTCTTTCTTCTTCTCCCCTTCCTTCTCCGGCACCTTGGCCGGGCCGACCGAGTCGATGGACGTCGCCCACGTCTTGCGCAGCTTGCTCACCACGACCACCGGGTCCACCATACCGATCACCGTCATCTTGCGGGTCGCCATGTCGACGGACAGCTCGTCGATGCCTGCACGCGAAACAGAACAAAACAACGCTTCCTTCTGGTTTATCTTCCTCTTCGATGAAGCAACACATTGAAAACTAAATGATCTTCTGTGGTTCGTACCGACGAGCGCCGAAACGGCCTTCATGGCCTTCTGCTTGTCCTTGTCGTGCAACTCCAACTTCACCACGATTTTCTGTACCAAAATTGAAGCTCGAACAGGGTTAGGATATGTGAGTGAAGAGCAAGACGCAGAGTATAAGAGGGAGTGAAGAAAAAAAAGGAGTTGTTCTTGGATTCTAAAGCAAGATCCTAACTGGACCAAGACCCTGGAAAGGCGACCAGCTTTACATGGGCAAGTACCGCGATGTACGCACGTACGCGTAAGGAAATCAGAGCAGAATCCTAGCACGAACCTTGGACATGTCCCCCATTTGCGCGAGCTGAGCACGAACCAGCCGGCGCTTGCGCAGTGAAGAGAGAACGGCCGGATAGAAGGGAATATTAATATAGCGAGGCGAAAGCCTGTTTCGAGGAGAATGGCAGAAAAAAGCAATGGTGGAGGGGCGGCTGAGATGACCAGCTGAGAAGGAAGCTGTAAATAAAGGTTGTAGCGACCGGGAGCGCGAGCGTCACGTAGAAGCAAGGGGGAGTGCATTGGCGGGGAAAGTGAAGCCGGTGGAGGCCAAATAGTTGTTCTCTTCCTATTCCTCCCTGTGGGTGACGTTTGCCTCTATAGATTCCTCCTAAGTCCTTTTACAATACAGGTTTCTTAGAGCGCTATCATAACCAAAATGATAGAGTTTGGGGCTCTGCTTCAATAGGCCCCTTTTTCTCTAAAAGTTTCGGCCGGAAACACATGGATGGCCGAGATCGCCCGATACCCCTTCGGCTAGCGGCGCACGGATCTAGTCTGGGTCCGATCTGGGTACCCTAGAAAGGCCGTAGAGCCCATTTGTATATACCGTATACGTTGACCTGTCCCGTATACGCTGACGTGTCCCGTACCCATATGCCGGCGTGTCCCGTATAGGTACCCCAACCGTCCCATTATCTCTCCCCCACCTCCATCTCATCCCGTCGTTCCCCATTTCATACCAAATCAAGAAACCCTACCTACCCCGCACCGTCCGCCTCCCCCAAATCAAGAAAGGGCATCCTTGTGCGGTTTGATCCGGCGATGGCGAAGGCGTTGGGATCCGGTGAAGCTGCATCGGCTGCCATGGCCGCGGTGGTGGCTTCCGTCGCGGAGGTGGAGGGGCATGGAGATGCGGCGGCCCAATCCGCAGAGGTGGAGGCGGTGGCTCCCGTGACGGGGGTCAAGCGGAAGAGGGTTGCGGAGGCGGAGGGATCAGGCGGAGATGCATCGGCTGCCATGGCCACGGTGCTGGAGGGGCAGGGAGATGAGGCGGCGGGATCCGGATTTGTCGAGGCGGAAGGAGGCGGCGTCGAGGGCGCACCGGCGCTGGACGGCGGCGTCGAGGTCGCACCGGCGCTGGAGGACGGTGTCGAGGGCGCACCTGCGCTGGACGGCGGCGTCGAGGGCGCACCGGCACTGGTCGGCGGCTTTGAGGGTGCACCGGCACTGGTCGGCGGCTTCGAGGGCGCACCGGCGCTGGTCGGCGGCTTCGAGGGTGCACCGACGCTAGTTGGCGACGTCGCCATTGAGGTGGATGTCGCTGGAGGCTTCGTCGGTGCGGTGGAGGCTGTGAACGCCCCTGGCCTCCCCCCTATGATCCAGGATACTTCTCTGACACGGAGGAAGTGGTACGTTCTTGTGTAAATATGGTTTGTTATTAGTGTTTTTTAAATTTTGCATTTGCATTGCCTTGTTTGAGATAGGCCTCAGATGATAGGGTTAGAAATTAGGGTTTGTAGATTTTAGATTTTTCATTTTATTCTTAGGTGTTGGTTGTGACCGTAAATTAGGGTTTGTAGATTTTAGTTTTCTCGTAATAACAAGACAACATCTAGCATAGAAGAAATGTGTGCCTGTGACCGTAAATTTAGGCATATATCTTGTTTTTCTCATCAAAGCCATTCTGTCTCAACCGTTGTGTTAATTTATAAATTAGGGTTTAAGCCCTATGATCAAAATTAAATATGTAATTTCTTACATTGCTAATATAGTTGTGCATTTGGTCTAGCTAATTGTGCTGCTTTGTTGGAAGAATTTAATTGGTTAAGTAGGTTATTTAGTTGTGACTTTGATATATGGTAAACTATATATATTTCTGCTTGTTTGTTCGATATCTAGATTGTTATAGTTTACCATATATGTACTATAATGTTTGTGTTTCCGGTTAGGGATTTATTATAATTAAATAGAAAATATATGCAAGATTAATTGTACTCCTTTATGTGAATGCTTTCATAGCTAAATAATTAATAGCTATTATTCATTTACATACTTAAAATGTGTATGCTATAATGAAGTGCTCATTTTTCTTGTCTTTGCAGTATTATAGCGGTGATGACGTCGATGAGTACAATCGTTCATCCTACGAGCAGAGGCAGCTGACCAAGTTTCAGAATGGAGAGCTTGGGGTGATGAGAAAAGGGAAGTACTCTTGCCCTTTTTGCCCCAACAAGATCAAGGCTGGAGATAGGCAGTCTTTGGAGATGCATGCTCTGGGCTTGCGCCATACCTCAGAGAAGATCCAGGACAGGGCTGACCATCAGGCCCTCGCTAAGTTCCTTTACGGTGATAACCTGCTAGAATTTGGCAGGCCTTCCAGGAGGAGGAGGCACTGATGGTGGAGTGGGATATTGTTATGCCTTGTGAACTGTTAGCTGTGTTGACCACCAGGTCCTTGCACTGGTGTGTTTTTATGAACTTGTTAGTTGCATCTTTTGGTAAACTTGTTATCTCGTAGCGTAGCGATCAGGCCTGCTACTAGTACTTGCTCACTAGTACTTGTTTGACCTTAATTACTAATACTTGCTTATGCACCATATATAGTTCATGCGTAGTGTAGTCTATGTCTCATGGTTGTTACTAGTAATTGTTTATGCTGAAATTTTGAGTTGTTGGTTCTTAGGCAACATGAAATCATGCAACATAAAATCATACGACTCATGGCTGTGAAACTTGAAATAGAAAACAACCCTAACTTCCGCCAATAAAACCTGTATCTGAATTAATCTTTATCACTATTGTGTCAACTATTCATACCGCGCGGTTACATGTCTGACTCTACGGTGTAATTGATAATATAATATATATAAAAACTTATCCGTTAATTGGGCTTGGTAGAAATAAACAATTGGGCCTATTATTAGGCCTGCATATAAACAATACATAAATAGTTGGCTATGCCCTAATTGTAGATCAAACTGCATACCTCCCCCACCGCCCCCACCCCCTCTTCCGATCCGCCGCCGCCACATCGTATTAACTATACCGCCGCCGTGTTTACCAAGCCGTGTACGCTACCATGCCTAGCCGTTGGGATGACGGCGCAACTTCGAACGCATTATACCAGCTGCAGGAGCCGGTATGTGTCCTGGCCCATTACTATTTTATAAACCGTGCATATTGTGATGAACTGGTGCATAATTAAAACGTAATGTTCCTTTAGCCGATCCCCTTCAGCAAAGTACGATGATATAGTACTTGGGCGTACGTGTTTTCCGCAATTGGATGCAGTGTTCTGTAGATGATAATTTGAACAAGATTTTTTCTTGATTATTTCCAATTAGGACATGGCGTATTTTGATGATGCATTTGCTCCTGATACGATGGATGATCCCGCTTTCTGCGGCATAGATAGGGACTGCCCACTGGTCTGTCTCGTCCACGAGCTTCAGCTACGCAAGTGCATTGCCTTTGGAGGGACAAACACAGGTCGTAAATTCTACATGTGTCAACATGTGGAAGTATGTGATTTTTGCTTAGCTGATTATTATGTACACATGTGTCTTCGCCTGCTTGATTAATTTGCTCATAAATTTTTTTGTCCTAATTTTTTTTGCAGAAAGTCCTAAACTGTGGATTTCACTCTTGGATTGATTCAGAGTGGCCTGGAACACTGAAGAATGCACTTTCTAAGCTATGGACAATGTACGAGGACTGCACCGATGCACGAAGGCGTGAGGGGCGTGAGAACGCAAAGTTGGTCAAAGAGCTCCGCGATGATAAGAACAAGGTAGAGAGTAAATACTCAAGTCTCATTGCTGATGTGAACAAGCACATGGATGAAACTGCTGGGAGGATCATTCAGCAAAACCATGCTAGGATTATGGGCAATAATGAGGAGGGCAATAGTGAGGTGGACGTGTTGAAGAATGAAATGGCAATGCTGAAGGAGGAAATGGAAAAGCATAAGTGTGTGATCCGTGATTTGCTCAACGCAGGTGCTGCTAACTCAGATAAGCTTAGGAGGATGAAGGCAATATGTGATGAGTGATATTCTATCATCGAAATTCCATTATTAGAAGTGTTTTCGTTATGTTTGCCACGAACATTTGTTCGCTTTAAATATGAACCCTTCTGTTAAGATTTACTATGGAGATGCTTGTTTTAAATCATGTTTCATCATTATCTGATCACTGTATTGTAAGATATTTTTTGTTTTTCTACCTTTGTTTCACACTAGTAGAAAAAAGGGCTTACATTCACGAACATAAAATCATGAACATAAAATTCTGCTGGTTTTCTCTGCCGCGGCAAGTTATAATATGACATAAAATCATGAACATAAAATCATGAACATAAAATCATGAACATAAATTAGTGCAATATAGAGTGATAAATATGAAATAACTGTGTAAAGAGTCATGAACATCACATCAATCGATAACCGTATATAAAATAACCAGTTAAATGATGTACTGAATTCACCAGTTCAACAACGATAATGATCCACATCTAAATAATTTGGCTTTCTCTTTCAAGCTAGAGAAAGTGACGCCATTTTGAGGACTTTGTTTTTCACACTCTCACATAGATTCATTTTGGCCATCACAATTTCGGCAACCGTCCGTTTCCTGGAAGCATTTACTTTTTCCTACAACAAAACATTATATTACTTGGTTTAGTTATGTGAGATTGTGGCATGCAAGCATGCATGTGAGTGTATTAGGGGAACATGTGGTTACCTGTGAAACTTCCTCTGTCAGTTTTTCTCTGTTCCAATGTTTCATACACTCCAACACAAATAAGCCACAGGAGTTCCTGTTAAAAAACAATTAATTAATTATCAGTAGTCTGCATCAGTAGTACTACCGTTAGGTTAAGTAATAACTCACCCATCCTTTTGCTGAGGTATTTCATAGGGTTTAATAGGCCATGCTGAAAGGTCTGGAAGGTTTAGGTCAGTTATCTCTTTGTTCGCTTGTGCGACGTCCATC
This sequence comes from Dactylis glomerata, assembly GCA_007115705.1. Taxonomy (NCBI): domain Eukaryota; kingdom Viridiplantae; phylum Streptophyta; class Magnoliopsida; order Poales; family Poaceae; genus Dactylis; species Dactylis glomerata. The sequence continues at coordinate 3,429,554 of QXEO01000524.1, read as the reverse complement.
GCAATTTGTTTTCTCTACAGGGATACAACAAGATTAATTCCTATTTTCTTATTAAAATAATCATAAATGAGAACGGTAAGCTACGAGCGTACCACTTTTTCAACGAATTTATGGCTCGGTCCATTCTTCAGTGAGTTTAGCACTTGGAATTCCTTCTTGGGTATATGCATGACGACGGTGATCCAGTGGCTATTTCCCAGGTTAACTGTGATATAGGCCTATAATACAAAACATAGTTAGTCACACCAACCAAACAGTTTAAAGTACATATAGGGGCGTACACATATTGCTTACCTTATCTTTTGCAAAATATTCGTCCATACATCTTGCAACGCATGCTGACATCTCTTGTTGGTCTTTTAGGTCTTTCAGGTTCAAGGGTTTCTTTTTCAATTGACGACGAGGTGGTGAATTCACTAGGGAATTTGCCCTGTATGCAGGGACTATGGTGCAATCGCCACCCATTTTCAAAGACAAGTCACCTCTATAAGCATCAATGACCTGCAGAAAGATAACATTATGTGAGTAAATATATTTCGTGCATATAAAATAACAAAGTGTGACGCCGGTACGAGGACTTACTGCACCGTTCAGCCAGCCACGGTGAAGAATCGGTAAAAGAAGTTCCGGTGACACCGCTTGTCCTTCGTGATTATAGTAGACAGTTTTCTTCTTATCTTTTTCACTTTTGCCAGCATTTTCAACAAATAAACACGCCACATCAATTATTTCCGGTGTCAACTCAACTGCCCCTTCATTGTTTGTGGGTTCTGTGAACAATTCTGGTAAAGAGTTTACAAAATATTGTTAGTGCATGCAATATTATATTGTTACTATATTGAATGACATGTAATGTAAATGAACTAGCAATACCTTTTTTAACTGCATCATTATGTCATTTACGCCGTTTGTCCATGACATAAGGAGAACACAGTTTTGAAGGAATTTTGCGCTTGCGCTTTCCAACTGCATTTTCTTTCTTCCCACTCTCAATAGCTTTTTTACATAAGGTATTGAGGCTATCAAATGAATTAGACTCGGCTGAACCTTCTTGTGTTAAATCCATAACATGATCCTCTTCCTCTTTCTTAATTTTTTTGGAAACAATTTAGTCAGTTATTGGTATAGAGGATGACGAGTGAGGATTACTATCTTCATCTTCTAGCTGTATAGGTGTGTTTTGACTTGCGCCGTGGTTTGCCGGTGTGGTGGGCTGAGCATCAGTACCATTCATGGACTTGATCTCGGCGTCCTCAACCTCCTTCTCTGAAAATGAATCTTTTAAAGAAACATTGTCCGTTGACTCCACAGGGTCAACGTCCTGGAAATCCTTTTCCTCCTTACGATAAGGGTTTTTAAGAGTCGAGTTTCCTTCCTTATTGCCGTGCTCATCTTCATTGTTATTATCAGACATACTTTCTTTAGTAGGTTTGTACACAACTCCTTTCGCGTTTAGCATTCTTAGAACTTTCTGCAGTACAGATAAATTACAAAGATAATGTTATGTACATAAATAAAACTAAGAGCACATTGTAGTAGATATAAAATATATGTACAATCACCTCAGCACATTTGTCTGAAACATGCTCCATCTCTTCACGAATGGTGCTACGTATGTGCTCTGTAACTTGCGCCATGATTGGTCCAATCAGGGCTTCAGCAGCTGCGGCATTCATTGAAGAAGTCGTATTCTTCTTAGAAGGTTCACGTAATTCTTTTTTAGAGCCCTTTCGTTTATTAAATGGACCATTATTATCCAGTGTTTTGATCTTCTCATTTCTATGCTCAGGAGTTATGTCATCGTCGATCTAGTTCAAATAAATATGTAACAATTTAGATTAACACTAAATTAACATGGTAAATTAATATGACAAACTAGATTAGCTTGTATGTACCAGTCCATGACCCCGTCCTTTGGCGTAGTCCGCTAAATCTCTCTTCACAGCCGCCTCCTCCGTCCAGTTCCGCACAAGTGGCTTCATGGACATATGTTTTGCACCTTCTTGGCAAACTTTTTCATAGTACAAATACTGCAATATTTTTTATAAAAATAAATACACTTTCATGTAGGGTTGTATTATACAAGATTAATTATAAGAAGTTAGAATTATACCTGTAGTAGCGCAACGTTGCCGGTAGGCCATTGCCTCTTCTCTAACCCGGTTCCTATTTGCTTCAGGCTATCCAAGAGGAAACAAAGTGTGAACTCATTGAAATTCAGTTTCTTTATGCGCTGCACATATTATACTAGTGCATAGTATGGTTTAGGAATAGTCGTATGGGACTGTGGCGCCAGCACGGTCCTAAGGAGAATAAGAATAGTTTTACAAAGGAAGTCGTCGTCTGCAACTTTACTCTTGATGACATCAGCAATCAACTCATCAATAACTATATTGTCTGTAGCCTTGCTTAAAAATGTCTCTGGCACATTAAGCTCGGCGTCTTCCCCTTCCAGATACAATATGGCTGAAATATCCAAACCACTATCCCTTAAACCAAAAATGCATTCCACGTCCACTCCTCGTGCGGTGATTCCATCATGCCCTTCTTGGACATAGAATTTGTTGGTCTTGGTATCGAACTTCTCAATCATAAACCTGATCAATGTTGTCCTCATTAAAATGGATGGTATCTCTAGCGAGTGAGAGCGTGGGGAGGATGAGCTAATTTCATCATTCAAACTTGATTCACCGTTTAAGTTATCATCGTCACTACTAGATGACATAGTGTCGTCCTTCGTCTATCAAAAATCACATAAACAAAAATTAATGAGATTATGTTCCTCACTTAAATTAAGTATTTTAGCGGGTATCTGATCTCACCTTATTCACTTCACTTGATTGAAGACGCGGAAATTAAAAGCGATACAGATGCTATCCTTGCGCCGCGCGGAACTGCAGATTTCCTAGCCACAATCTGCAGGTGTACAATCGCCTTGGAATCGGCGGCTGTCTCTTCCGTGGGAGCGGTACCCTACGGTGGGGACAGTCAAAATCGCCTTCGAATCGGGCGGCGGCTGCTAGCTTTCTGTGGGGATCGGGGATTGATCTGTCGCTATTCACCTACGAACCCTAACTTTTGCTTTTTTTTCCTATATTTGTCTTGTTCCGGTCGGCGGAGGTGGCTTATTTTTTCCTAACCCCCACCCCCACCATCCGCAGCTGGATCCTCCGATTTTATTTATCCTGACTTTTTCCTAACTTTGGGTCACTGACAAGTGGAGCCCACCACATGTGTGACCCACCTGTCAGTCACCCAAAGCCAACACGGTCAGGTCGAGATTCCCGTTCCCCACCAACCGTGCACGCCTCGTTTTCCTCCCGACGTGGTCGGCCCTAAACCGGCAACGCCGTCGTCTTCCTGCCGCCTCGTCTTCCACCCCCGTCCCACCTCGTCTTCCTCCCGCCTCGTGTTCCACCCCCATCCCGCCTTGGCTTCCTCCCGCCTCGTGTTCCACCCCCGTCCCGCCTCGGCACCCTATGGGAGTAATGGCGGCACTACCGGCGCGCACTACTGGGCCGCCCCCCCGCCGCTCAATCCTTCCCACGCTCTCACTCCCTTCGCCCCCCCACACCGCCACGAGAACCCACCCCTAGCAAAGCTTCGCCATGGCGCACAACTCGGAGGCCGGCGGCAGCCGCGGTGGCCGCCGCGACAACGAGTATCGGCCGAGGAGCCTGCGGCTCGGGGAGGCGCACGTTCTCTACGAGAACAACTACCTCGTCCTGCCGGACTGGAGGGCACCGTCGGGCTGGAAGATCTCCCCCGCCGGCTACCTCGTCCCTCCGGTGCCCGAGGGCACGTGGCTCGTTGTCTACATCCAGTGGCGCCGCTCCGAGCTCACCCCGGCGGCTCAGGCGAACCCTGCCTGGGCGGAGAACTCGCCGTTCTGGGGGCACCTGGTCGCCGCCGAGAGGGACGCGGAGCTCGAACGCCAACCCGAGGCCGACGGCGGTGCGTACAACCGTTTCGGGCGGCGTCGGGCGTGGCGCGGCCTTAACGTCGATGACGTCCTGGCGAGTCTCGGCTACCGGGCGACTGCCCAGCCGCCGCGCGAGTACCCTCGTCGCGCCAACTACATCATTGTGTCACTGCCGGTGAACAGGAGCGCGGAGCCGGAGGACGTCAAGCCGGATGCTGCGCAGCGCGGGAGGGCACGCGGCAGAGGACGCACTCCGCCGCCGCCGCCGCCGCAGCCGCAGCCGCAGCCGTCGCTGGATGCGTACCTCCGGCACCAGGCGTCTCTGCGCGCGCCCGACGACCCCGAGGACACGCCGGGTGACAAGGGTATAGCTAATAGAACCCGCTAGTTGAGTACCCTTGAGGCCCGTTGAGCTAGGCCCAATTGTAATAATAGTCGAAATACGAGTTTTTATCGTATGTCGATGTTGTAATCTGTATCGGACCCTACCCGATCCTCGAGACCTGGCCACCTATATATAGGGGCCAGGAGGGGACGGCGTAGGACAGATTGAAAGCAAGCAAGGTTCAACACCCAAGTTTATTTTCGATATACACCTGTTTCGACTAACTTTACCTTCGAGTTCATCCGACGCCCTATCTCCCCGATCCTAAGTCCTTCATTTAGGACATTTGTCGAGTTAACCCTCGTCACTGGGCTACACCAAGGCCGTGCAGGAGTCGGTGGCAGCCGAACAGCAGCGCTGCCTCTCCACCGACGATGAATACTGCAAGTGGTGGTCGGCTTACGAGAGCGGCGCCGTCATCGACTTGGCCGAATCTGACGGCCCTTCGGCGAACGCCGGCGCGGTGAGCGGCAGCGCCTGGGAGCTCTCTGACTACGACTGGAGCAAGGGCGGCGATGACGACGGTGGAGACGGCGGCGACGAGGCTGACAGCGGGCCACGCCGTTTTTAGATTTATTAGGTTTTTAGGAAAAATAATATGTAAAATTCCTGCCGGTTTAATGAATGTTTTTGTATTATATTCGCATTTTACTTTTTGGGCCCACAAATGCCATGTCATCAATATACGATACGTCATCCATATATAAAACGTATATAGATGACTTGGCACAGGCGGGTTTGGATATGGGCTTCGGCGGGCGGCCCTTACCCTCGCGCTGGCCTGGTGGGACCAGCGGAAAGTTTTACAATGTTTGCCAAAGGGGGTCTATTGAAGCGGAAGGCTAGAGTTTGCTCGTTGTTTCGATGGGCAGGTATCGGACCAGGTGCTAGCTGCCATGAGGGCACTGTTCAAGACCGGATCGCCGGAGGACGAGGCTTTCGACGAGGCTTTGCTGGGCCGCGGTGGTGCTGCAGGCTTGGAACATGATGGCGTGGATGTGGCTGATGCCTCGCTGGATGCCTGATTACTTCAGCTCGTCTTTGGTGTGGGTCGCCGTAGTTTCCAAATGTTGCTGCTCTACTTTCCCGTGCACGATCGTGTCTCCCGCTGTACCTGTCGTGTTTGCCTCTGTCCATTGGTGTCTGTACCAATGGGGGGCTCCTGTTGCCGTTATGTGTGAGCCTGTGCTCCATCCGTCGGAGTGTTTGGCTGATGTTGTCTGTTTTCAGTTTCAGCAGTTTAAACATGTACCCTATTGTGTTTGGTCTGAACCTTGTTTGGGATGGAGCTGCAATGGTTATAATGTTAGAACACACTGTTAATTTTCTCGGGTGGAACGTGAGGGGCTTGAACGATCAAGATAGGAAGGACACCGTGCATGAAACTGTTGCCGCTTCTTCTTGCCACATCGTGTGCCTTCAAGAAACTAAGCTGGCGTCCATTACTCCTTTTTGTCAAGTTTCATGCACTAGCCAACGCAACCAAAAGTCTGAACTGATGGAAAGGGCTAGTATAATCCACTTATATACTTCAACACCCCCACTCACGTATGACGGGAGAAGAGAAAGTCAACACGTGGACACAGACAGGAGAAGAGAAAGTCAACACGTGGACACAAACGGGAAAAGAGAAAGTCAACACGTGGACACAAAGGGGGGCAACAACAATTTTACAATAAATTGCGAAAACAAGGACTCGAACTCGAGACCCTGAGCTCTGATACCATGTTAAACTTCATGCACTAACCAACGCAACCAAAAGTCCGAACTGATGGAAAGGGTTAGTACAATCCACTTATCCCATCATGCTCCACTTGATACACTATTGTTTTCTTGACTTCTTCTGAACTCATCTTTTTCCTCTCTCAGCTTCATTTTGTGTTGATGCAGGGCATACCGATACCCCATCAGAACTTCTCTTCTTGAATTGGCGGGTACTTCGTACCATGATTGATAGCTGACATGATGATTCTTCACTCCCCGGTGGAGACGTGAATTTTCTCCTTCTCCTTCTTACTATTGCTCCTTGATTTGTCGACTTGCGTGTCGATTGCTGTGTTGTCTGCCTGGTCGTTCTCTTCCGCCGCTTCAGTGATGATGACACATAACTAGTGTATGTTGCCGGAGACGCCATCGGTTTGGGTGATGAAGCCCTTTTGGCTAGGGTATAATTGATCCACTCTTTCTCCTATGTCGAGTTTTTCCATGGTTTCGTCGAGTTCTTCGATTTTCCTCCTGTATTTTCTGTTATTGCGAAGCTGACCGGCGAGTTTACCTCACTGGAAGAGCCCACCGATGATCCAGACACTATGATTGTCTTCGTTTTGCTTGCCGACGGATCCAATTTTGTCGGGTCTGAAAGGCGAGTCGAACCCAAGAATCCGACGCAAAAGCTTAGACTTCCGATCGTCAACTCCATCTTCTGGTTTTCGTCGACTTCTGAGCTGCAGTTGGCTAAAAGCGAAAAAGCCATCGAATTCATGATTCCAACACCCCGGGTCCCCACGGTCGGCGCCAATTGACAAGGGTTAACTCGACAAATGTCCTAGATGAAGGACTTAGGATCGGGGGAATAGGGCGTCGGATGAACTCGAAGGTAAAATCAGTCAAGCAAGGCGTATATCGAGAGTAAACATGGTGGTCAAGTTGGCTTACATTCAATCTGTCCCTGACCGGCCTCTCATGGCCCCTATATATAGGTGGCCAGGTCCCAAGGAATCGGTCGGGTTCGATACATATTACAATATCGGTATACGACATGGACTCGTACTTTGACTATGATTACACTTGGGCCTAGCTTAATGAGCCTCAGGGGTACACAAATAACGGGCTCTATTATCTGTACCCTTGTCACCGAGGCTATAGTCAATTTTTTTGAGTATAGGCTTAGAAGTACTGTCTTCTTTATCGTCTTCTTTCATTATCACCTACAGAAAACAACTCTGAATCTCTTTTCTTCTCTTTATATTTCATCGGGTGTGTGACCAGCGCTCCCGATAGGAGTAGCTCCCGAGGCTATAAAGGGATGCTTGCAGCCTTTTATAGGCTCAAAATCAATTATCTCCACTATATGCCTTTTGTATTTTTCCTTTATACATATAATTAAATTGGATCTTCCTTTTCTATCTCCTCTTTTTTGTATTAGGCCGCTAGGAATATTGGGCCTGCGCTTATCTGGCCGTTGGCGTTTAAAGACCCATCAAGGATGACTTATAAATATGAACCCTTTCCTTTTTATGTTAACCCTAACTTGACACTATTATCTTCGCTGCCGCATCGTCTTCTTCCCCAGATTGCGTAGGGTTTCCTCACGTGCTTTCGATGATCCACCAAAGAAATCTCCATGGCCGATACTGGAATTATCGATCTAGATGGTGGTGTTGTGGTAGAGAAGCGTGGGTGTGGCCGCCCTCGTGGTAGCAACAACAAACCCAAGGTGGCTATCATGGAGGCGTCGTCTTCTTCTCCGGCCAAACGGCGCCCTGGTCGTCCATTGGGAAGTAAGAACAAGGACAAAGCTTCTACCTCGCAGATCAATGAACCTCTAGATGTAAGTGTAGCACATCCCAATCCTCCTCAACCATCAACCGCTGCTCACTGCCGGTGCCGGCGGAGCTGCAGGTTCACGCGGCTTGTCAGCGGCGAGATGTGGAAGCACCTTTTGCGGCCTCGGCTGGTACGATGGCGCTGGCTGGCGTGGCAGCGAAGAAGGGAGGCGAGGGTCTGCAGAACGCTTTGGCTAGTGGGACTGGCCAAGTATTTCTAGGGTCGCTCGCTAGAGGGCCCGGGGTGGCCTAGGGCGGACGCGGGAGGACGCGCGCGCTGTCCGGGCCGATGCACCTGGCCCAAATTTGGGCCAAGGATGGGTCAGGCCGGACGCGTTCGTCCGGATGCGTCGCACCACTGGGGAGGGTGCTGGCGACGTACCGGTCTGGTTGGACGCGATGCGTCGGCCCGCTTGAGATGCCTTAAGTCACGTCCGAACTGGTTGTTTGTTTGAATAGCTTCGTTGGCCTGGTTTTTTTGCGTCCGGCCGTCCGTTCGAATTGACTAGGCTTGTTCGTATGGGGGATGGCTCTCTCAGGGCATCTCCAGCGGGCTGAGCCATTTAGGTGTCCAAAACGGTCTGATTCTGTCTGTTTGGGTCGGGCCGCGGACACCAAAACAAGGCCTATCCGGCTCGGTGGGGGGGGGGGGTTCAACCCAACGGGCTGACGCATTTATTGCCCACCTCGCCGGTATGTAAGTCCCGACGGCGGAGGCACGTTGCCCGGTGCAAAATTCTGGCGCGCGACACTATTGCCGCCAGAAATTTCGAGCCGCGCGCAGGCCAATGTTTCCCGCCGGCCGTTCCCGCGCGCCCGCCAACATTTCCCGCCGGTGCTGGCAGCCTATAAATCTGGCCGGGGCACGCCTCCATGGACACAAAAAACCCTCTTTGTTCTGCCGCCGCCAAAAACCTTCCCGCCCGCTGCTGGCAATGGCACCCACCGACAACATCAAGTGGGCCGTGCTCAGGGAGCTAGCCCTAGCCCGCTTCCCCGAGGATGCCGAGGTGGCCGATGCCATGCGCCGGGCGGAAGAGCTCGCCGTCCAGCAGCCGGGTGACGCGGCGGCGTTCGTTGCGGCGACGGAGGCGCTCGCGCAGGCCGACGAGGAGAAGAGGATCAGCGAGGCGCTGGTGGTCGTCAACCATCGCGCGCACAGCGTCGTCGACTCCCATCACGCATAGCAGGAGGCGTGGGCGCTGGCAGCCGCCGTGGCCGCGTACCAGCAGAAGGAGGTGGTGGAGGTGGCGGAGGATGCGGCTCGCCAGGCGGTGGCCCTGCTGCAGTCGCAGTCCCTCGACATCGCCACCGTCGAGTCCACGGTCGGGCCTTTTCTAGGGTCGTATCGCACCGCGTCGATCTCGTCGCGTCAGCCGACGACGCGCCATGGCCGAGGCCTACGTGGTGGGCATGGTGGTGCCATAGGAGCAGCACGTCGAGGAGGTCGGCGCGAGCGACGACATCGAGGACCTCTTCGGCGACTCCGACGGCGACGTGGTGGCGCCGACGACGATGGACGAGCAGGTGGCGCTGATGGCCTCCTTTGAGATGGAGCACCGCGAGGAGAGCACGCGCCAGTTCATGGCCGCAGAGCGGGAGGCTCTCGTGGCCATGCTCGTGGTGCGTGCCAACGCGGCGAGGGAGGCGGCACGCGTGGCTGCGGAGGAGGAAGCGGCGCGCGTGGCGGCGCGCGCGGCTGAGGCGGCACTGGAGCTGGCTGCCCGGGAGGAGGCGGCTCGTGCGGAGGAGGTGGCTCGCGAGGCGGCTGGTGCGGTGGCGCTCGCGGAGGAGCTCGCGGAGGAGGCGGCAGCGAAAGCGACGGTGCAGGAGGAGATGACATGGGACCGCCGCTGCTGGGACGACGACATGGCCGCGGCGAGACGCGCCCGCGAGGTCCACAAGCTCGCCACCCAGCGCCGCCACCGCCGGAACCTGGCTCGCCGCCAGGCTCACCGCGCTAGCCAGCCAGCGGCGAGGGCTCCAACACCGTCGATCTGGGTTGGGGCGATAACCTGCTGTAGGCGACAGCAGGACGAGGACGGCGGTGCAAAGGCGGCGAGTAGGGGTAGAGTAGTGTAGCCGTAGCTTGTAGGGAGATGGTCGCCGGCAACTTTTTGTGTAGCGCCGCCGTGGCCCTTTTTTGGTTCACTGATTTGCGGGCCAGACTCGGACATGCGCGGACAGCCAACCACCGTGGTCGCTGTCCGCCTGACCGCATTTCATGCCCACATATGGGCCGGGAATGTGTCGGTCCGGCCTCCGCAGTCCGTTTGCGTCAGCCCGTTGGAAGCACTTTTACCCATTTATTTATCCGCACGGACGTGTTCAAATCGCGTTTATCCGTTTAGGTGGGCCCGTTGGAGATGCCCTCAGAGGTCCGAGACTTCCCCCGTTAGGGCGACGAGTAGCCCTCCACGGGGCTAGCTCAGAAAGGAGGTCTCGCTCTTCTTCAGGCTATTTTCAGTGAGCGTCGTTTGGTGTTCTTACACAACTCACAATTAGAATCGCGAGCGCGTGTGTGCATTCAGTTTGAAGCTGTATTATGTTTTTACGTGGATTCAGAACCTTGGATAATCTGATAATGTCGTTTGTGAGAATTCAGTTTTGAATCTTATGTACTGCGAGAGTCAGACTGTCAGAGTGACAACCAAGATCTTGCATATGGCTTTCTGAGATTTCTGATTACGTTATTGGTGTTATTAGAACCTTCTGATTCCCTGTACTGCTCGTCGCGCTTGTCCCGCGGCGCGGCTACTCGTCAAGTCGGGCCGCACGCTCGTCGTCTGCGCATGTGTGCTACGATACCCGGCTCCTCATGCGTGCTGCCGTGCCCGTCGATTCTGCAGGGCAGGACAACGGGGCAGGGGGAGCTGGTGAAGGCCGGCGGCGGCCGAAGTCCTGGCGCCGCGCGCTAGTAGGTATGACGATGGCGGCTGGGTACAAGGTCCAGGGCAATGGACATACTCCTTCTGACTTATATTATTCTTCGCTAATATAGATGTATCTAGATACATTTTAGTGATAGATACATTCATATTAATAAAGAGTAATATGGGTCGAAGGGAGTACTGGAATTCTAACCCTTCGTATCTTCTTATTTTTAAGGAAACCTAGGGTACATGCAGGGAAGTTCCCAAAATGACCTTGATATGCAAATATACTACACTAAATCTGCCTAGTATCTCAAATCTGGGTCGTTAGATCATCAAGATTAAATGGTCTAAAATAACTCGATGTATCATAAAATGACCCTAAACAAATACAAGGCATGTAGAAAAATTATTCTGAATTCCGTTATTTTAAGATCCATACACATCATGTCTATATACCAGATCCATGCGAGCGTGTCCGGTTCGTTGGCAGTGTTCCTCCGAAATTGATGGGGTACACAGGCATCTTGTTGTCAGGGTAGAAGAACCCAAAGTTCCTCTCCGTCTCTTCCCCAGGCTTCTGGTTTTCGTTGAAGATGGCGAACATGAACGCCTCGATAACTGTCCACATAGGCTTCTTCGGCGTACCCTTCCCGTACGCCACACGGTCGATCAGCCCCTGGTTGTAGGCCTTCGCGTTCTCCCTTGTCGCCGCCACCCCTCCCGCCGACGGCCACCCGCTCTCGGACACCGCCACCCACACCTCCGGCGCCCCGGCCTTCTCCAGCGCGGCGTACATGGAGTCCACCATCGCGTCGAACAGGTTCGTGTACACCAGCCCGTTCCCGCTGTCCGTCACGGGCGGCGCGCCGGGCTGGAACAGCGCGTAGCTGAGGCTGATGTCGCTCGGGTTTCCCTGGTACGCGAAGTAGGGGTACACGTTGACGAGCAGCGGCGTGTTGATGCTTTGCAGGAAGCGCGCCACCTCCGCCATGTAGGGTTCCGCGAACACGGCGCTGGAGGGCGGGAAGGTGTTGGTGAGGACGTCCATCCTCACCGCCGTGGACACCTTGACGCCGAGACTGGCGGCGCCAAGGACGTTGTTGAGGTTGCGCATGGCGGCGATGAGGCCCTGGGCGGCGCCGCCCGTGAGCTCGTTTCCGACGACGATGTACTTGATTTTGACGTCGGGGTAGTAGGGCCTCACGTTGGCCTCTACCCAGGAGATGGCGTTGGAGGCGCTGGCGGCGAGGAAGGCGACCTCGTCGTCGGTGGTGCCGAGCATGAGGTTGATGTTGGTGTTGCGGAGCGCTTCGAGGACGGCGTGGTCGGCGGAGTAGATGCGCATGCTGAAGATGTTGTAGGAGCGGTAGAGCTGCACCACGTCCTGCGGCGAAGGGAGGTTGTTGCCGAGGTTGCCGTAGCACACGCCCACCGCGGCGGACTGCACGCCTGCATGCATGCACCGTGGAACAGGATTAGTTAGGTACAGTGATAAATCCATAAGAACTGAAAATTTTAGACCTTTTAGAAAACAAAATAGATGCATTACTCAAGAAGAAAGCTAGCTCTACATGCAAAAAAAACACCTAGATACATTGTACGTACCTGCAGGGACGCAGGCGACCAAGACTCCGACGAGCAACGCCATTGCAAGCACCGGAGCAAAGCCTCGTTTGCTGGACATCGTCTCTTCTACGGCCCTCGATCGACAACTATTTTGCTCTCTTTTCTCTTTTACGGTGTGGTGTACGGCCGGTAGCGCTATATCACAGACCGGCCGGAGACCCCGCCCGTATTTATACTCGCACACAGGATGTGAAATTACGATAATGTACACAACTTTCCTAGTAGAGTATTTCTTCTATATCTTCTCTACCTCGTCATTCACAGTTCATCTACATAATTTCACAGCTCATCTACATTTAATGGAATGAAAACAGCCACATGGTCATCTATTTTTGTTTTACAACCTTGGGGTGTGTCACATGCCAAATCTATACCCATTACATTTATGTTTCCAGAAAAAGATCCTGGAATTCAATTGCAAGATTTTCCTCTTCGTTGATGGGCACATGTCCTATCTGGAAACATAAATGCAGTGAAATTATGTGACACCTGTGAAATTGCCAATTTGGAGACTGCCACTTTAGGAAAGAAACGGATATGAAATTCCGAAGGTCTATCCTTGCTTGCGCAATTTATTTACTTTAACATTCATGCGGGCGTGCGTCGCGACCATCCTTCCCGCAAAGAGCGTGGAATAGGCGTCGGGTAGGACTAGCAGAAGGTCGACCTTCGAGAAGGTTAGTTCGGACGGTGTGCGGAGGGTCCCACACATGAGGCTTTCTTGGTACGATTTTACTTTTTGGTCCTTTTTTGCACGTGTACTGCATATTTGTAAGTGTATTTGAGTGCACATGTATTGACCGGGGCACTACATATATTTGAAGTGCAACGCTTGTGTACTTACCGGTATATTGTGTATAGTTTAAGTGCAAAATATGTGCACTCCCACACGCAGGGGCGGAGCTGCGTCCGGTGCTGCCGGTGCTCTAGCACTGGCCTTGCATCTGCACTCCAACAACATAAGTTAAAATTTAGGGCTATGAATATAAAAATCCTAGGTAACTAGCACCACTAAGCAAGGATTAGCACCACCCTTGGGCTGAATTTGGCTCCGCCCCCTGCCCACACGACAGTACACATACAATGAAAAACAAACTTATTGTATTAGAAAACGAACTAGACATACAGTAGCTCTTAAAGTACAAAAGCAAAATTATTCCAAACCTATCAACCTGACCACATTATCTAGTTTTGTAAATCCTACTTGTAAGGAATCAACGGTGAAAATTCTGTCGTTATTAGCAAGGTTCTAAACATATTTTGTTTCAATTTTGGGCAACCACCCTTCTGGCTAGAGAAGAGAATTTCTACCAACACTCACTTGTGAACTTATGCTCAATCTCACGACTGACTCACGACTGAGGGGCGAGGGGTCCTAGTTATCGCTTCCAAGGGAGCGATGACTGCTCCGCGTGCTGCGCGCCTATTGGGACGGCCTAGGTAATGGTCTTCTATTTTTTTTCTATAAATTCTGAAACAATTAGATAAAAAATTAGATTTAAGGAAAAAGGTTATTTAGAAAACTTACATTTGAAAATAAATCTAGGTTAAGCAAAAACAAACTTTTTAAGTTTTGAAAAAATGTTCAAATTTAAAAAAAAATTCATTCGCAATAAATTTTGAAATATAAAATGTTCAAATATAAAAATTGTTCAAACGTAAAAATATTTAAACATAAAAAATGTTCAAACATAAAAAACATTCAAACATAAAAAATGTCCAAACGTTAAAATTATTCAAACATAAAAAATATTCAAACATAAAAATGCTCGAATTTGAACAATGTTAAAAAAATTTAAAAAATCAAAATTTATATAATGTTCAGATTTTTAAAAAAGAAAACCAAAAACAGAAAAGGACAGAAAAACCAAAAACCGAAGGAAAACAAAAGAAAAGAAAAACCGAAAGAACCAACAAAACCAGAAAAGAAAAAAGAAAAAGAAGCAGCCGCGCTGGTGGGCTGCAGCCCATTTTGCCATGCCCGCGACGCATTCCAGCCAGTGGTGGAGCTAGAAAGAAATTCCTAGGCGGACCAAACTAGCTGAGGAGAGCAAAAAATTAAGAGCTGGTGTGTGTGTTTTGTCTTGCTGTAGTTGCACGGAAATTCTGACTGATATGGATTTTTTTTTCAAATTATCAAATCTCTAACTAAGAATTTGGAAAAAAAATAAAATTGCATGTCCTAGTGTGTAGTGTTGCTGCGATTGCACGGAAACTGAAGATGAGGTGCCCGATTGATAACTTCACCAGCTCGCCGCTACGAATACATCGACGCTGCTGGACCTCAGGTCTTTGCGACCGGGAACGAACTGGTGATACACGTGATGGTGGACAGGGTTTGGCCAAGATGTTGCTGTTGCAATTGAGCTTCCGATGCATTTGTGCAGATTTTCCATTTGTCAAAATCTTGGGCGGGACATGTCCCGGTTTAGCCACTAGGGAGATCCGTCCCTGATTCCAGCGCGCCCGGGGATAATAAATAGGATTTGCCACGACAGGGACGATCGAGCTCGATCGGCTAAAAGAAAGACAGACCCAACTTATGGTGTTGAATGGGCCGGTAGATCTTGTTTCGATTTCATTTTAGTTACGCAAAGCTGCCAGTTCAGCCAATGTAAGGGCATCTCCAACGGGCCCATGCAAACTCGCGACCCAAACTATCCGTTTTGGTTCGTTTGCGTCAGACTTCGGATAGAAATTGGGTCGCAGTCTAGCCCACCTAGCCGGCGCGCAGCGGGCCGACGCATCCTATGCGCGCTGGTTTATTTTTAATTATTTCAAATTCAAACCAAATGAAAATAGACGTGAATTAAACTAAACTCGCATTGATTTAAACAAAATTTACAATAAAATTTTAAAAAAAACCTAAAAACTACGACGCCAGCAGCTGTGCTGCCGCCAACTAATCGTCGTCGTCGGAGACGAGGTCGACGAAGACCTTCGGCTGGGGCTCGGCGGCGGGTTGGTGACCACTCCGTTCGGGTGGTCACGCCGCCGGCGTGGAACGCCGGGCGGCAGCGGCACCTCATGCCCCTCGTACGCCGCAAGGAGCGGCGCGTGCGGCGGGAGTGGTGGTGGAGGTGGCAGCGACGCTAGGTGCTCTGCCACCATGCCCGTGAGGGCAATGGCGTCGCTGTAGTCGGGGTACGCCTAGTCCTCCTCGGCCTAGGATGCCTCCAATACCGATTGGAGGAGGACCTCTGATGGCTAGTTGATGAAGGAGATTATTCTTCTTCGTCCCCCAACAGCAATCCTTGTGCGTGGTGAATGACCAGCCCGTTGGGAACCCCAAGAGGAAGGTGTGATGAGTATAGCAGCTGGTTTTCCCTCAATTATGAAACCAAGGTTTAATGTCGGTCAGGAGAGGAGAGAGAATGACGACTGAAGGTGATGCTTGCTAGCTTGCGACAGCAGCGGACAACTGGCGCCTCGTCCAAGCTTTGCTTGCTAGCTGCAACGTGGAACCTACACACACACAAACAAATACTTTGCTCCCAACTTACGTTGAGGTTGTCAATCTCACCGGTTTGCTTGAAACAAAGGTTATGAGTGTATCGAGTGGAAAACAGTAAAAGTATGCGAATAAAGTAACAGTACGAGTAAAGTAAACAGGTGATAGCAATATGATGGAAATAGGACCGGGGTCCATAGTTCACTAGTGGTGTCTCTCCATAGATAAAATAACACATGCTGAGTAAACAAATTACAGTTGGGCAATTGATAGAATAAAGATAACGTGATATGTCAAGAAGATCACTATGAGATTTACTCTGGGCATTACAACAAAATACATAGACCGCCATCCAACTGCATCTATGACTAATAATCCACCCCCGGGGATATCAATCCGAACACCCCAAAAGTATTAAGTTGCGAACAACAGATAATTGCATTAAGCAAAGTGTGTAATGTAAACAAAGCATATGCCCTTGAGCATATGAATGTTGTTTTCTCCCTAGTAGCAACAGCGCATCTACCACCTTAGAGGTTTATGTCACTCCCCCAGGTGAAATAGAGGCATGAACCCACTATCGAGCATAAATACCCCCTCTTGGAGTCACTAGCAACTACTCGGCCAAGATAGCTACTAACAACGGAGAGCATGCAAGATCATAAACAACATAGAGATAACAAAAGATATAATTCAGTACAGCAACTTAATCATAAACACCAATATTCATCGGATCCCAACAAACCAAACATGTAGAATTACATAACGGTGATCTCAATCATGTAGGGCAGCTCATGAGATCTAAACATGAAGCACATGGTGGAGAAGACAACCATCTAGCTACTGCTATGGACCCATAGTCCAAGGTAGACTACTCACTCATCGCTCCGGAGGCAAGCATGGCGATGAAGAAGACCTCCGGTGGCGATTCCCCTCTCCGGCAGGGTGCCGGGAAGAGCTTCTGGACCCTCCCGATCTTCGGGTCGACGGTGGCGGCAGATCGCGATGTGTTCTGGAAAACTGATCGGGTACTGAGGTTTTTCTGTCGGGGGGTCTTTATAGGCGAAGGGGCGATGTCAGAGGTGGAGCCAGGCTCCCTCACACGGTGGTGGCGCGGGCCAGGGGCTGGCCGCGCCACCCCTGTGTGTGGGCCCCTGGTGGCCCACCTCCTACTCCTCTTCGGATCTCTGGAAACTTCCGGGTAAAATAAGACTTCAGGAACTTGTTTCGTCTAATTCCGAGAATATTTCCTGTGTATCACTTCTGAAACACAAAAACAGCAGAAAACAGGAAACTGGCACTGTGGCAACTTGTTAATAGGTTAGTTCCGGAAAATGCATAAAAGTGCCACTAAGTGTAACGAAACAATAGGCAAATGGTGTAAAAACAAGCATGGAGCATCAAAAATTATAGATACGTTTGAGACGTATCAAGCATCCCCAAGCTTAACTCCTGCTCGTCCTTGAGTAGGTAAGTGATAACAAAGAATAATTTTTGAGGTGACATGCACCTACACAATCTTGATCATATATGTAAGCATTTGTGAGCTGGGATCATAAGAACTTAAAACATGGGCATGAAGATATAATCTTGACAATAAGAACTTAGCAACCATGTTGTAAACATGTAAATGAACACAAACAAAAGATCATGAAAATGAAACAATGAAAGTCAAACGTGTGTTCAAATCATAAGGAAAAACATACAAATGGTTTTCAGCTTGTCCTTCAAAGAGAGCAAAACATAAATGCATAGGACACCTTCAAGTTTAAGAGGGCGACTAGATACAAATAATTTAAGAACAAGTGAAACCAACAATATGAATCAATCAATGAACTTTGGGACAATGCATATCACACTAAGAATGACAACTATGCTCTCTTAATGGTGCATAAAGAAAGAAGGTGGTGACTCAACATAAAAGTAAAAGAAAGGCCCTTCGCAGAGGGAAGCAGTGATTAAACATGTGCTAGAGCTTTTCATTTGTAAAACAGAGAGATAAAAATTGGTTTTGAGAGGTGGTTGTCTTTGTCAACGACTAGCAATGGGGTTCTTACTATCTTCCATACAAAAATGAAGCAAGTTTTTGAGAGAGAGATTGTCACTTTTGTGCT
The DNA here is from genome assembly GCA_007115705.1 of Dactylis glomerata. Classification (NCBI taxonomy): domain Eukaryota; kingdom Viridiplantae; phylum Streptophyta; class Magnoliopsida; order Poales; family Poaceae; genus Dactylis; species Dactylis glomerata. The sequence goes on along the minus strand of QXEO01000524.1, from coordinate 3,411,635 downwards.
CTTTTATAAAGCTTGGCACTCCTCCCCGCCTTTTTTCCTTTCACAAACCATGGCTAACCGATTCCATCGGGTGCCCACCAACATTCACTTTCCATGGAGGAGTGCCTTTTTTTATTTCTTTTTTCTCTTTTTTTTCTTTTTGGAATAAACAATATGGAAGATAGCAAATCCGACCACTACGTCCCCATGAGCTGAAAACAGTGTCACAAAACGAGAAGTGTTTTGAAGGTTTTTGAAAGGTAGCACATGAAAATTTACTTTGGAATGCCTTACAAATACCATGCATAGGAGTTTATAGTGGACACAATGGCAAACTTTGGCTTTTAGGAGTTGGATGCACGAGTAGAGCTCATACTCAGTACAAGGCGAGGGCTAGCAAAAGACTGGGAGCGGCCAACTAAGAGAGCAATAATGGCCATAATCATGCAAAGCGACAAAGCGACATTAAAAGAAGCATACGATGGCATCAAAAGTCAAAAACTAAATGATCATGAAGGCTATTGGCGACTTTGTAAGAGTCTAACATGTGTGAGCATGCGCCAAGTCAACCCAAATAAAGCATCAAGGAGAAAACCAAAATAATGCTTCCATACAATAAAAACAACGCATGATTTTTTCAAAGGCTCATTAAGCAATCTCAGTTATTTGAGACAAGTCATGCTACAGCAAAACCACTAAGCATACTATCAAAAAGACATCAAGCATGACATGAAAAAGCCTAAGCTGCAGTCTACACAAGCTCCTTCTTGTACCACTATTTTGCACAAAGCTTTTTCTCTTTTCCAACACCATTTGAAATTTTTATAAACACCTCTTTTCATGAAAACCAATAAAGATCAGAGGAAAAAATACACCTTGATGAAAAGATATGACAAGATCTGAATGCAAATCAAGGCGAAAACGAAAACCAAAAGCAGTAGCAGAAAAAGTAGAACGCTCGATTTTAATAAGAGTGAAAACTAGAGCGTTCTTTGCAAATGAAAACAAGTATAACTTCTCCAAAAGAAATTTGTTGGGGTCCAACCATTTATTGTAGCAAACAAACAAACTAAACTAACTAAGAAAACTAAAACAACAGACGCTCCAAGAAAAACACATAGTGCATGAAGCAATAAAAATATAGTGTTTTGAAAGGTGACCTGATTTTTGCCGATGAAGAAGGGGTGCCTCGGGGGCATCCCCAAGCTTTGACGCTTGTACTTCTTGGATATTTCTTGGGGTGATGCATGGGCATCCCCAAGCTTGAGCTTTTGTCCATTCTTCATCTCATCTCATCATTCTCCAATCCCTACACTTGAAAACTTCCTTCATACAAAACTAAACACAATTCTATTAGCAACATTAGTGTAAGCATATCATAGAATCAACCTCTTGTTGCTTCAGGTTTCAACCCAAAACCACCACATATAAAGCATATACTACTGTAGCAACTTCCCCAAAAGTTCCATGATCAAAAGAACTCAAAAGAAAGCGATAAAGTGGCAAACACAAATATTGGCAGAAATCTGTCAAAACTGAACAGCTGACAAAGGTCGAATTTTTGAGGGATTTTATGTTGCTCAAATCAAGAAGTGTTCAACTAAGAAAAGTTTGGATATAACCTGGGGCATATGCACAAGAAATCGCAGGTCCAAAAGATAAACAGAGAATTTTCACGAATTTTTACGGTGCAGCACCGAAAACAGTTTCAGGACAGCAACATCCCCAAATCTTTACCTCACTCAAATTAGAGGCTTCTCTTGGCACAAAAACGAAATAAACAAGATAAGGAGCGGTCATTACAGTAGTAATGACTTCCAAGACTCAAATAAAAGAAAAAGTACTGAAAAGAAAACATTGGGTTATCTCCCAAGAGTGCTTTTCTTTAACGCCTTTGAGCTAGGCGCAGAAAATTGCGAATCAAGTAATATCAAGTGATGAAGCATTAAGATCAACAGCGGAGGCCTTGTCAATAAGGCATTGTATTTCATCCACATAAGTTTTTGAAGACCCTTTGTGATCATGCTTTGGCACACTACTTTCATCAAAAAGATTTTCAGGACAAATCCAGTCAAAATTATTTTTGAAAGCTTCACTCAATCCCAAAAGCTTACAAGGTATAGGTATCTCGGCCCCTTCATCATTTGTACTAATAACCGTTATAGGTGAACCGAGTTTATTAAAACGTTTAAGAACTTTCCTAGCTTCAATAACGACATCCTTAAACTCTAGGCGCAAAGTTTCCAAGATAAAAGCTTTCTTTTCGGGATCCTCAATTTCATGAAGCTTAAGGAACATATATTGCATAAAAGGATTAAGACTAGCAAACCTAGTTTCTAACATGTGAACTAAATGAGCAAAAGCAACTTCATAACTAGGAGCTAACTCAACCAAAGACTTTTCCTCAACTTTCTCATGCATACTAATGTGATTAAAGAACTCCTCAATGTTACTTTTTCCAATAATCGAACCACTACCTACAGAGAGGTCCTCCAGAACGAACTTAGGGAACAGCATGATAAACTAAAGTAAAGAAATAACAACTACCAAGGATTCTGATTTTTTTGGGTTTTTGATAAAAAACGATGCAGGTAAAATAAATAAAGTAAAGCAAAATAATAACAAAGTAAAAGATGTGTGTGTGCGAAGAAACTCCCCTCGCAGAAGTCTTCTCTTCCTCCCCGGCAACGGCGCCAGAAAAACAGCTGATGGCTAGTTGATGAAGGAGATTATTCTTCTTCGTCCCCCAGCAGCAATCCTTGGGCGTGGTGAATGACCAGCCCGTTGGGAACCCCAAGAGGAAGGTGTGATGAGTATAGCAGCTGGTTTTCCCTCAATTATGAAACCAAGGTTAATGTCGGTCAGGAGAGGAGAGACAATGACGACTGAAGGTGATGCTTGCTAGCTTGCGACAGCAGCAGACAACTGGCGCCTCGTCCAAGCTTTGCTTGCTAGCTGCAACGTGGAACCTGCACACACACAAACAAATACTTTGCTCCCAACTTACGATGAGGTTGTCAATCTCACCGGTTTGCTTGAAACAAAGGTTATGAGTGTATCGAGTGGAAAACAGTAAAAGTATGCGAATAAAGTAAACAGTACGAGTAAAGTAAACAGGTGATAGCAATATGACGGAAATAGGACCGGGGTCCACAGTTCACTAGTGGTGTCTCTTCATAGATAAAATAACACATGCTGGGTAAACAAATTACAGTTGGGCAATTGATAGAATAAAGATAATGTGATATGTCAAGAAGATCACTATGAGATTTACTCTGGGCATTACAACAAAATACATAGACCGCCATCCAACTGCATCTATGACTAATAATCCACCCCCGGGGATATCAATCCGAACACCCCAAAAGTATTAAGTTGCGAACAACAGATAATTGCATTAAGCAAAGTGTGTAATGTAAACAAAGCATATGCCCTTGAGCATATGAATGTTGTTTTCTCCCTAGTAGCAACAGCACATCTACCACCTTAGAGGTTTCTGTCACTCCCCCAGGTGAAATAGAGGCATGAACCCACTATCGAGCATAAATACCCCCTCTTGGAGTCACTAGCAACTACTCGGCCAAGATAGCTACTAACAACGGAGAGCATGCAAGATCATAAACAACATAGAGATAACAAAAGATATAATTCAGTACAGCAACTTAATCATAAACACCAATATTCATCGGATCCCAACAAACCAAACATGTAGAATTACATAACGGTGATCTCAATCATGTAGGGCAGCTCATGAGATCTAAACATGAAGCACATGGTGGAGAAGACAACCATCTAGCTACTGCTATGGACCCATAGTCCAAGGTAGACTACTCACTCATCGCTCCGGAGGCAAGCATGGCGATGAAGAAGACCTCCGGTGGCGATTCCCCTCTCCGGCAGGGTGCCGGGAAGAGCTTCTGGACCCTCCCGATCTTCGGGTCAACGGTGGCGGCGGATCGCGATGTGTTCTGGAAAACTGATCGGGTACTTAGGTTTTTTCCGTCGGGGGGTCTTTATAGGCGAAGGGGCGATGTCAGAGGTGGAGCCAGGCTCCCTCACACGGTGGTGGCGCGGGCCAGGGGCTGGCCGCGCCACCCCTGTGTGTGGGCCCCTGGTGGCCCACCTCCTACTCCTCTTCGGATCTCTGGAAGCTTCCGGGTAAAATAAGACTTCAGGAACTTGTTTCGTCCAATTCCGAGAATATTTCCTGTATATCACTTCTGAAACACAAAAACAGCAGAAAACAGGAAACTGGCACTGTAGCAACTTGTTAATAGGTTAGTTCCGGAAAATGCATAAAAGTGCCACTAAGTGTAACGAAACAATAGGCAAATGGTGTAAAAACAAGCATGGAGCATCAAAAATTATAGATACGTTTGAGACGTATCAGCCTCCTCGTCGTAGCCGCCGGCCACGAGTGCCTGGTACTACGGGGGTAGATCCCCGGAGCCAGGTGGCGGGGCGGCGTCCTCCATGGCCACGTCGGCCTCATCCTTGACAACATGGTAGTCCTCGTCGTCCTTGTCTTCCTCGTCGGGGAGGGGGGGGGGGGGACTCAGCGACATCATAGGACTCCCACGGCTGGTAGTCATGGTGGCGGGTGGTGCAGCGGCGGCCGGTGTGCTCCCAGGCGAGGAAATCATACCAGAACTGGCGGTTCTGGTACTTGCGGTCGAGCCGCAGCACCTGGGGGAGATTCCGGATGCGGCGACGTATCTTCGCATCCAGCTTCGGCCCCGCCGACGGCAGCTGTGGAACCGGCACCCTGGCACGGTTGAGGTGCCAGCCGTAGGGGAGGCAGGCGTCGTGGTGGTCGACGCTCTGGTTGGCCGCCCAGAGCGCCTCACACTCCTCGAGCGGCACGTAGCGCCGGTCGCGCTGCCGTGGGGGAGAGGGAGACACGTCGACGGGCGCCCCCGCCCCACGTAATCCTCCGGACGGGGCGCAGGAGGCAGTTGGCGCAGGAACGCCAGAGGTGGGCGAGCCACCGGCGATGGCGGGGACGGAGGCATGCGACTCCGGTGCGTGTCGCGGCTCGACGACGCCTCATGGTCATTCTTCGTCTTCTTCAGCTAGGACTGCATCTTCCTGGCGCTGACGCTAGCTCTATGGCAGGAGGTTGCGGTGGTGTGTGCCGAGAGCGACGCCCGCGCACGCCAGCTTATAAAGCGCTGGGAGGCCACCGCCCGCGCAGGGCCTAGAGCCTTCGCCATCAATGCAGGCGAAGAAAATCAGGCATTGTTGGGTCGGTCAGCCGCCAGTGCCTGAGCTTCTGCGCCGGCATTGATGTCGCTGCGTGTTTCAGCGTCGCGCCCAGTCCAGGCGTCAGCCCGCCAGTAGCGTCAAGTCACATCTGGATCGCTGACATGCGGGCCCGCGGCGTACGCGGGAGGACACGTGCGCCGTCCGCCTGCGTCCACGCCGACGCAAACCTGGCTCAAATTTGGGTTAGGGATGGGTCGGGCCGGACGTGTCGGTCCGGATGCGTCGTGCCGCTGGGATGACGCTCGTGACACGCCGGTCTGGTCGGACCAGTTCGGACGCACGCGGACGCGATGCGTCGACCCACCGGAGATTCCGTAAAGCAATCCTATTATAGTGACCGCGTGCAGTGCACTCACTCTTTGACAAAATGTGGTGCAAATATAATTTTGCTTAGCAAACATATGAGACAATTTTCATCACTTGTCTCTTTTCCCGTTTAGTGTGGAGGGTGGTTCAGTTTACCTAATCCCTCCTTTGCTAACACATGGGGCATATAAGATTTTTAAAAAGTTAAACAATATAAAGTTTAACCGAGTACGTAAAAAAATTTATCAATACTTAGAACACCAAATCAGTACCACTAGATTTATCGTGATGTATATTTTCATATGATATATAGTAGATATTTTAGATGTTGATATTTCTTTTTGTAAACCCTTTGTCAAACTAACACGATAATCACTTCTGAAAAATCTTATATGCACTATATTTTGGCAAGAAGCCTTTGGCCATATTACTGATTATTTTAGTAACTGGTTAAAAGAGAATAAGAAGAAAACAAAAGCACGAGTCCTTGGGGTTTGAACTTTAGTTTGAGCAATTTAGAATTGTCGAAATGATGTTGTTTTAACAGATCTATCAAACCCAAATTATTTGCAGGTTATCTGCAAGGTTACTTCATCGATACATGTGGTTTTATCTCATTCCTATGGAGCAACGAGGACATGTGAATACTGGATACAACCATTTGATAGGGCGGTTGCATGAGCTTTATTCAGTCATGGTGGTTGATTGCACTTTGAACAGCTCTAACATGCATAACAGTTTTAGCTTTTTAAGTTCTTTCTTTAGATTGCCGAAATACGTTGCCACTTTAAGTAATCCGTGAGGCGTAAATTATGACACTCGAAACTCTACAATAATTTAATGGTTATGTGTATCGTTTTGATACAGAGGCTGGAGCATCGCTCTCATTTTGAGAGAAAACTCACCTAGCATATAGAGTTGTCTAAAAAAGTTGTACTCTCTCTGATCACTATTACTTGTTACTAATATGGATGTATTTAGATATAAAAATATGTCCAGATACCTCTTACTAGCGACAAGTAATAGTGGTTGAAGGGAGTAGCATATGGATGAGGAGGCACCTGCACGTTTTTTTCCATTTCCATGAGGAAGAAAGCCTGGTAAAAAATAAGCTGATCACACTTCAACTAAGTCCTCTGTAAATGTGATGAATGAATAAAAATCATATACAAACTTAACATTAAGGGGTCCACATATGTTAGTATGAATAAGTTCGACACCTGTGGCTCTTACACCTCCTTTCTTTAATCGTTTTTGCATATTTTCCTTTTATGCAGCCAATGCATTTGCCTACATCTGAAAAATCTAATGGGAGGAGTATATCATTTTTAATAAGTCTTTCCACCCCCCTCTAAATGTGGGCCAACGACGGTGTCATAATTTCAAAGAAGTGCTAGTACCCTTTCATTTATTTTCATCATTAGACACATCACTCAAATGCAAAATATGATCATTCAATGATAGCATATATAATTTGCCTCGTCTGACACCGAGACCAACATTCTTATAACAATTATTTAACACGAGTTCATTGTTTCCAAACTTGCACTCATACATGTATCATCAAGAAAAGAAACTAAAATCAGGTTCCTACTTAAAGTAGGTACATAAAGAACATTATTCAAAGTAAGGCAAAAGCCGGTGTTGACCTCCAAGGTGAGTGACCCTATAACTTCAAGACGACTTCAACTCTATTCGCAACTTTATGCCTTCTTGCCCCTTTGTTATGGTTTGGATCATATTTAATCCCTGCATGGAGTCACCAACATGAGAAGTTGCTCCTGAATCAATCCACCGTGATTTAATAGGAAAATCAACATATGACATTTTATCAACAAAATTTATTTCATCTATACCTTTATTTATTAACCATTTGATTAAGTCAGGACTGTCTTTTCACGGAAGTGGCATACATTTTGTCCTGAAGACTGCCCAACCTCCTTTTCCTTTCCTTTAGACTTTGGCACATTGTAACATCCTAGGATGTGAGACTAGAAATAGAGAGGAAGCGGAAGTGTGCATTGCATCCATGCATAGAAAATCTGGGAAATTTTCGCACTTTTAAATAAAACCTATCAAAGTGATTGAAGTTTCACTTGAGTTGATGGAATTGAAGTAGCTCATCGACTAAGCATGATAAACTTCAACATGACCTTTGTAAATAATCTTGTTTTGGATAGAGATAATTACAACAGCTAAAAGAGATGCGTGTGAGGTAGAACTAAGATGTTTAACACAACACTTTAGGATCCAATATCTAATCTACCATGTGCACCATGGTATTTCTTAAACTTAAATCACTGAACCTTGTCTAATCCAAAGTAAGTAAATACAAGCCTTATTCTTAAACCTTGATCTATCTCAGATCTGGATTTATAGTCGTCTTCCTCTATATCCATTCATCCTAGAACAAGAGGAGAGAGTCTATATCAATTCTTGTATCATTCTCATCCCTTAAGATAGATCTTTAGAATATAATTTGGAAACTCAACAATTGGAGGGACTAACCTAACACCAAGTTGATTAGAGGAGATACCTAAACTACAAGTGTGGTGCATACCACAAGAAGATTAGAGCCATTGCTAGGAAGATATCAAATGTGTAGTACCTTGGAGTTAAGTAGTAATATGGTGTTCTCTTAACTAAAGGGTGTTCTAAGAGAATAGATAGTACAAGTTAACCATGGACCTTGATTAGCCAAATGGAACCAAAGCCATATGATCAAAGGATCATAATGATCATGTCAATAATCTATTGAGTGTGAAATACATAATTAACCAAATCGAAGCCTAAGCTATGTGGGTGGATCAAAGTGGTCATTACCATGTCACTTGAAGTGGGATAGTGACGTGTGTGAAGTAAATGGATCAAAGATAGCCAAATTAGGATCCATAGAAGATGGATATAATGGAAGTAGTATTCATGTGGTTGGAGGTGGATCCTATATGGATACCACAATGGTGGAGATTATATTCTTAATCTCTGAAGGTAGATACAATCAAGAGTTGATACCTAGAGAGGAGAAGTAGAATGTAATACAAGGATAAATTACAAGGGGAATCTGGATTATGAGTAGTATGCGAGACATGAAAGCTATCTCTAGTATGAGTATTGTAAGAGCTTTAGTGTCAAGCTGAGAACATGGATTTAGGAAGGAGTTGATGAAGGAAATAAATTAGATATATTATGGGAGTTGATGAAGGAAATAAGATGATCATGTCAAATCTTAACAATGGTCATGGCATATAATATAGCTAAGTTATTTATGAGATTTTGCTTGATAATCAGATATCATCCTGAACAAACTAGAGTAGGAAACTAATTGAGTATATCTCAACTAGGAGATACCCAATCTTATGGAAGCCATTCGGGAAGCCCTGATCTATGTACAAGCTTCCCATTAGGAAAGGTAACTTGTTATAGGTGGAGTAGATCACAAGCCTATACCATAAGATATGGCTTAACTTAGAACATGTAGATGCCACACTACTCATATCTTAGGAATGATCAATATGTTCTAAGGAGAGTGGATGCAATCTGATCAAACTCCATATCTTTCCCATTATCATCGGAGGCCTACTCTATAAACTACCATTGTACTTACGCATTATTTTAGAGGTCATAAGCAAGCCCTAGAATTACATCATCTTCTCAAACCAAGAGTTGTGTCCAAGCAACACTACTTCTAAATATCACCCATACTTTATACACTAATGTGTACCTTGGATGCGTCTCAAATGAATAAAACCTTCCTTGTGAGTGAGAGGTATTCAGTGTTTTCAAATAAAGGATCTAGAAACTCATTCTTTAATAGAAATACAAACAACCTTAAACTATATAGATATGTTATCTTATAAAAGGATACACAAAGTAATATCCCTACATCTAAATACAAAATGATTCAACCTATCTCAATAGGTTGGAAGCAACAAAAGAGATATTTCAATCATCTCTATTTGAATGCATATTCAAATCCTAATAATACCAAGGTTATTTTTATGGGTTAATACACATAAAATTTCTGTTGGAACAATATCATGTTCCACTATATATCTAAATCTATTTTAGAAGAATTTCCAAGTTAAAAACCTGCAAAACCGAATACACATTCAAATAAGAATCCAAATATGAAAACAGAAAAAAGAAAAAAGAAAAGAAGCAAAAAAGGAGAAACTTGGCCACTGGGCCCAAGTCCAGCAAACCAGCCCACCGGGAGCTCAGCCTAAATATCGATTCGGTATTTGGCTGACAGGCGGGACCCACGTGAGGAGAAGAAAAGCACCCTCTTCTTCCTCTGCATGCCCGACACCTCGCCGACGAGCTCCACGTCGCCTTGGCCACCATTCTTGACCGCCGCGACCATCTTGACCTCCAGCTCATCGTTCTCATCCACTTGTAGCCCACTAGCACACAAGCCAAAGTGAATCCCTCCCAATACACACTCCTCTATCTCTGCCACATCTGGGCCGTCGCCGGCAGTGGGGAGACGACCTAGACCTCGCCGCTACCTATAAAAACACCTGGAGAACCACCGTGCTATGCTTTTTCCTCTTTGCACTCTCCCAAACCCTCTCAATCTCTCTGTCATCTTCCCCACACCGACAAGACCTCGCCGGAGTTCATGTTGGGGCTATCGATGGAGGTCACCTCGAGCTCCAATGAATAGACCGGGAGGAGCGCCTTGCCTATTAAATCTTCCTGGTGCAAGGAATCGAAGGGGAAGGCTCATAGTGCAACGAATCAAGCCGTTCCCTTTCGACAGTTATCGCCGGAATTTTTGATGATGCCCTCATCTCCGTTCACCATGGCCGTAGTGGAGCACACCATCGCCATCACAGTGAGCTTGTAAACCTATGGATCCCTTTACATCGTCATCTGGTAGTCGGTAGCCTCGATTTCGTAGCTCGCCGGAGTTTGTCGCCGCAGTAGGTTGTCACCGGAGCTACTCCGGTGACCATTCGGCGGGGGCGCCACCATCTTTAGGTCTAATTCGATGCCCTCTTATAATCTAGCCAGTTCGCATACCTGTGGGCACCGTCAAACATCGCCTTTACCACTGATTGCCTCGCCGATGTGCTTTAAGCTCAGTCAATAGTTTGACTGGGTCACAATGCCAATGGTAACCTTCCGCGGTTGTTGCGTGACGGTAACCTTTAATTTGAGCGGTAACCACTGATTGTTTCATTATTCATGATCTTTCGTTTGTGTTTCTTTTCATGTTATAACATGGTTGCTAAGTTCTTATTGTCAAGATTATGTCTTTTATGCCCATGTTTTAAGTTCTTTGATCCCAGCACTCAATGCTTACTTAGATGATCAAGATTGTGATGGTGCATGTCACCTCAAAAATTATTCTTTTGTTATCACTTACCTACTCGAGGACGAGCAGAAGTTAAGCTTGGGGATGCTTGATACGTCTCAAACGTATCTATAATTTTTGATGCTCTATGCTTGTTCTTACACCATTTGCTTTGAGTTTTGTTACACTTCATGGCATTTTTATGCATTTTCCGGAACTAACCAATTAACAAGATGCCACAGTGCCAGTTCCCTATTTTCTGTTGTTTTTGTGTTTCAGAAAAGTTACACAGGAAATATTCTCGGAATTGGACGACACAAAACCCGAACCTCCTATTTTTACCAAAGCTTCGCGAAGACCGAAGATGAGACAGAGGGGGGGGCAGGGGACAGCCTCACCACCAGGGGGCGCGGCCCAGCCCCTGGCCATGCCCACCTGTGGTGAGACCCCCTGGTCCACCTCCTGACGTTGCCCCTTTGCCTATAAAGTCCCCTCGATGGGAAAAACCTTAGGGACGGATCGCTTTTCCTCGAACATACTGCAAGCCGCCGCCATCATCGAAACATGATCGGGAGGATCTAGGAGCTCTTCCTGGCACCCTGCCGGAGGCCTTCTCGAGCACCATGGTCGCTTCCGGAGTGATGTGTGAGTAGTCTACCTTGGACTGCGGGTCCATAGCAGTAGCTAGATGGTTGTCTTCTCCACCATATGCTTCATATTTAGATCTTGTGAGCTGCCCTACATGATCAAGATCGTCTTTATGTAATCATACATGTTGTGTTTGTTGGGATCCGATGAGTATTGGTACTATGTCAAGTTGATGTGCTGAATTATATATCTTATGTTATCTCTATGTTGTTTATAATCTTGTATGCTTTCCGTTGCTAGTAGCTATCTTGGCCGAGTAGATGCTAGTAACTCCAAGAGGGAGTATTTATGCTCGATAGTTGAGTTCATGCCTCTATTTAATCTGGGGGAGTGACAGAAATCTCTAAGGTTGTAGATGTGTTGTTGCCACTAGGGAGAAAACAACATTCTTGTGTCCAAGGACATTTGCTTTGTTTACATTACGCACTTTGTTTAACGCAATTATCTATTGTTCGCAACTTAATACTCAAGGGGTTCTCGGACGATTCCCCGCGAGTGGATTTTTAGTCATAGATGTAGTTGGATGGCGGTCTATATATTTTGTCGTAATGCCCAGAGTAAGCCTCATAGTGATCCTCGTGATGTATGTACGTTATCTTTACTCTATCAGTTCCCAAATGTAATTTGTTTACCCAGCATGCTTTTATTTATCTTATGGAGAGACGTGATACGTCTCAAACGTATCTATAATTTTTGATGCTCCATGCTTGTTCTTACACCATTTGCTTTGAGTTTTGTTACGCTTCGTGGCGTTTTTATGCATTTTCCGGAACTAACCTATTAACAAGATGCCAGAGTGTCAGTTCCCTGTTTTCTGTTGTTTTTGTGTTTTAGAAAAGTTACACAGGAAATATTCTCGGAATTGGACGAAACAAAAGCCGAACCTCCTATTTTTACCGAAGCTTCGCGAAGATCGAAGATGAGACGGAAGGGGGCCAGGGGCCATCCTCACCACCAGGGGCGCGGCCTAGCCCCTGGCCGCGCCCACCTGTGGTGAGACCCCCTGGTCCACCTCCTGACGTTGCCCCTTCGCCTATAAAGTCCCCTCGATGGGAAAAACCTAAGGGACAGATCGCTTTTCCTCGAAACATACTGCAAGCCGCCGTCGTCGTTGAAACGAGATCGGGAGGATCTAGGAGCTCTTCCCGGAACCCTGCCAGAGAGGGGAATCCCTGCCGGAGGCCTTCTCGAGCACCATGGTCGCTTCCGGAGTGATGTGTGAGTAGTCTACCTTGGACTATGGGTCCATAGCAGTAGCTAGATGGTTGTCTTCTCCACCATGTGCTTCATGTTTAGATCTTGTGAGCTGCCCTACATGATCAAGATCATCTTTATGTAATCATACATGTTGTGTTTGTTGGGATCCGATGAGTATTGGTACTATGTTAAGTTGATGTGCTGAATTATATATCTTATGTTATCTCTATGTTGTTTATGATCTTGCATGCTTTCCGTTGCTAGTAGCTATCTTGGCCGAGTAGATGCTAGTAATCCAAGAGGGAGTATTTATGCTCGATAGTTGGGTTCATGCCTCTATTTAATCTGGGGGAGTGACAGAAACCTCTAAGGTTGTAGATGTGCTGTTGCCATTAGGGAGAAAACAGCATTCTTGTGTCCAAGGATATTTGCTTTGTTTATATTACTCACTTTGCTTAATGCAATTATCTGTTGTTCGCAACTTAATACTCAAGGGGTCCTCGGACGATTCCCCGCGAGTGGATTTTTAGTCATAGATGCAGTTGGATTACGGTCTATGTATTTTGTTGTAATGCCCAGAGTAAGCGTTATAGTGATCCTCGTGATGTATGTACGTTATCTTTACTCTATCAATTGCCTAACTGTAATTTGTTTACCCAGCATGCTTTTATTTATCTTATGGAGAGACGCCACTAGTGAACTGTGGACCCCGGTCCAATTTTCTTTACATTGTTTTACCGTTTTACTATTACTCACTCTGTTTACTTTACTTGCATTACTATTATCCTTTTACCACTCGATACGCTCAATTCTTTGTTTACAGCAAACCGGTGAGATTGACAACCTCATCGTAAGTTGGGAGCAAAGTTCATGGTTATGTTGTGTGCAGGTTTCACGTTGCTGCTGGGGGAAGACACGCCGACAAGCAGTTTATCTGGCGCCCATGTCTGGAGTGTCACGAAGCTAGCAAGCATCACCTTCTGAAGTTTGGCTTTCTCCTACTGGTTCGATTCAACCTTGGTTTCACAACTGAGGGAAGACTTGCTACTGTGCTCATCATACCTTCCTCTTGGGGTTCCCAATGGGCTGTACTTACAAGCCATCAAGACGCCACTAGTGAACTGTGGACCCCAGTCCAATTTCCTTTACATTGTTTTACTGTTTTACTGTTACTCGCTCTATTTACTTTACTTGCATTACTATTATCCTTTTACCACTCGATACGCTCAATCCTTTGTTTACAGCAAACCGGTGAGATTGACAACCTCATCGTAAGTTGGGAGCAAAGTACTTGTTTATGTTGTGTGCAGGTTTCACGTTGCTGCTGGGGGAAGACACGCTGACAAGCAGTTTATCTGGCGCCCTTGTCTGGTGTGTCACGAAGCTAGCAAGCATCACCTTCTGAAGTTTGGCTTTCTCCTACTGGTTCGATTCAACCTTGGTTTCACAACTGAGGGAAGACTTGCTACTGTGCTCATCATACCTTCCTCTTGGGGTTCCCAACGGGCTGTACTTACAAGCCATCAGCGGTGACCCGACGCGGATGGTGTAGTGACCGACGACTTGGGCACCCATACCGCGCCTTTTGGCGCGTCCATCCGTGTGCTTCCTCTGTCAGAAGGAAACCGTGGAACGGGGTCGTCACCCTCGCCAGAGCAGTGGCTGCTCCGGCAGCCCCCGAAGGGATAGAAAACGACCCAGCGGCATCAGGTGAGACCCCAATCTCGTGCTCGTGTTTGCAAATTGCAAAAGTGTGCAAATTTAGGGTTTCATCGGAAATTGGGGAAATTTGCTAGGGTTACGGTTCGTACAAAAGATTGGGCATTTTAACATCTTGATTGTAAATTCGTGCTCCCCTTATCTAATTGCTTGAACATGACTACAAATAGATCAAACAATTAACTGTAGCCATACTTTGCAACATTAAACTTAATTGGTTAATTAAAGTTGATCTTAGAACATTAACCGTGAGCGCAAAATAGAGTCTAACCATGCAGAGGGCTAATCCAAGTAAAAAACCATTAAAATACCTGCCTAAAACATAAATCTAACTAACATAAAAAATGATCAACGAATCACAATACGGTTCTAATGCTACATAAAAAAGGCTCTGATACCAATGTTGAATAAAAACTTGACATGTATAGGCCCAGAATCATGCAAGGCAGCAATTAGAACACCAAATTGATATTAGACAGAGATGGGTAGATGATCATTACAAGATGCTAGAGACACCATCGTCGCCTGCTTGATACAGGCTTGATCAGTTATGGTGAAAGTGGATTGCTTGATCTATCGGATTCCCTCCGGCCTCCATCAGCACTGTCCTAGAACAACACGGTGAGGGTTCAGCCTTCTCGTTGCTTATGCGGAGATTGCGATCGGTGCAAGTCTTAGAGAATTTTGAGCAGCAAGACGTAGCACTAACTCGTATAGATCAACAGCCTCCAGCCTCCCCTTTATATATGTATGCACGCAACCGGGGCCCAAAACCATTAGTTGGTTAGAGCGTCCCCAATTGGAACACTTTTGTTATCTGTACGAGAAAAGAGTTTTGAAGCGTTGGTCTGTGGGCCTCCTTTTTAACTTAACATTAATATTGACTGTCATTTATCTCGTCAGACAATAGGTTTAAAACATGGCGATTCCTATACGCCGATCAGGTCAGCGTGGACCGTGCGCCGCACACCCCCGCGCGGGTGTGGGCCGGCCCAGTAGCGCCGACCTGGTCGGGCCTTTTTTGCATTCGTTTGACTTTTTTTTCTTTTTCCAAGTTTTTCTTTTTTCTTTTTCAATTTAGTTTTTTCGTTTTTATTTTATAATTTTTTAAAATGTTTAGATTTGAAATTTTCGGTCAAATTTTGAAATCCGTTCATTTTTTTAAAAAAAATATCAAATTTTGATTTTCGTTCAAACTTGAATTTTTTGTTCAAATTTCAAAATCTGTTCACATTTTGAAATTCGTTTAAATTTTGATTTTTGTTCAAATTTTGAAATCCATTCATATGTTGGAATTCGTTCACATTTCGAAATCTATTCACATTTCAAAATCTGTTCACATTTCAAAATTTGTTCAAATTTTAAAATCCATTCAAAAATTAAATTCATTCAAATTCCGATTTTTGTTCAAAATTTGAAATTCGTTCAAATTTTAAAATCAGTTCAAAAATTAAAATTTGTTCAAATTTCAATTTTCGTTCTTAAAATATAATATTTGTTTCGCTTTCAATTTTTGCACGGTTAGAAATTTGTTACGATTTGAATTTTTGTTCAGATTTAAAATTTGTCTCGGTACAAATTCTATTCCAATTTAAAATTTGTTCACATTTAAAATTTGTTCAAAATTTAAAATTTGTTCCAATTTATAATTCATTTAGATTTCTAACAATACTTTTACAAATTTTCACATTATGAAAAAATATCCAAAAATAATCAGATTTATTTAAAAAACAAAGAAGAAACAGAAAAAGACGGAAAAAATAAACTACGTGTCGTTTCGGTTAGGCCGTGGCCCAATAAACCTCCGGAAGCACGCACGGATATGCAGCAGGGCGAAACGGCCGCACGGATTGGAGCATAGGAGCTCCCCTAAAACATTTAGAGATCAACCAACAAGTTTTACTGCTGCATTACCCAAACACTGATATCAAACCACGGCCGGCCAGGTTACTCGAGCACGACAGGAAAGGGCGTGAGACGGTCGGTCTCACAGACCTCTCTGAATTCACACACACGAGAGAAAGCCTGTGCCAGAGAGGAAAGCATTCCATGCTGAGAAAAGCGTAGCAGCCGTGCGCTGCCCGTGCCGTCCAAATGGCGAGGAAAGACGTCCTCGGCCCGGCCAAATGATGGGTGGTGTCGGATACCGAATTATTGCGCCCACATACCGCCCAAGCGGAGAGTAGACGTGCTACCACCCGTGTTAATTTGTGCAAGCAGAGCTAGCTAACCCATATGTTTATGCGATCTGATCCGCATTTTAGGCGACATTTGTAATCATCGCATGCATGCAGCACATAATGCTCCTTTTTGGTTGCTTGTTGGTTAATTTGTGGGCAACTCCATCCCCACTTGAGTATTAGGAGTACTTGATTAGATGACCGACATGATTAAAAGGCGTATAATAGGTGCACTCTCCAAATTAAGCATTTCTTCTGATAAACAAAGCATAGTTGAACCATAAATAATTGCAAGCAGTACAGATTACGTCATTTTTTAAGTGGTTGCTACCATTGCGATTTGATGTTCAAACTTAACTTATCTATTCCAAATATGAGTGATGAATCAAATGGAGCGCTGTGAGCGCTCTGTGTTGTTTGATTCTATTTTCTTGGAGTCCAGCTGGTCTACTGCTGCCTGTTCAAAAAAAAAGCTGATCTACTGCTGTGAGGAAAAACTGACACCTGTTTATAAGAAGGGACAACTCGTGTCTTCGATAGAGTCGTTTCCAATCACTACCGGAAAAATCATTGCTGCCGTGTAGGGCAGACTTTGCCGTGTGTACCTATTGCAAAAAAACACGGCATAATCTAAGACTACCGTGTCAGCCGAAATAAACACACAGAAATCTTTCACTACACGGTACATGTCTACAGACACACATGGCAAAGTTTTAGTCACGACAGATGCCTATAAATACACACGGTACAATTATGGATACGGGAAAGGCCCACAATGACACACGGTAAAGTGCCCATTCACGGCAATCTATAGATGCTAGGACAGGTGGTCCACTATACGAATTGTTTAGGAAAAGGCTGTATCCCAGATCGGTGACATGGCAAAGATCCATGAATAGCTAGAATAGATAAACGATCTAGATTCACTCCATTCTCTCTCTTCTCATCTACATTCTCACTCCTTCTGTGTGAGTGGCCGAGAACGAGCGGTAGTCTCCATTATCTCTCCTTATCTCTTCCTCGTCTCCATTCTTTCTGCATTCTCTCTCTCTCCCTCTTTCAATTTCTCTGATGGCCATGGTAAAGGGCTCTGCCGCCACCGCCCGACTCTTGGGCTCTGCCGCCGCCCGGCTCCTGGGCTCCGCCGCCACCTGGCCCCTCCCCGAGCCATACCGCCGCTCTTTCCTGCTGCTGCCCACCCGCTGCCGACCCCTCCCACCACTTTTTTTCCTACCGCCCGCCGCCAGGCCCCTCCAAGAGCGAGAGAGCCGCCACCTAGTGGGTCAAGGAGCAAGAGCACCACCGCTCGACCGCTGCCTGGCGGGTCAAGGAGCAAGAGCGTCGCCGCTCGTTCTTGCCGCCGCCCGCCCGCCCACCGCCCGCCGCCGCTCGTTCTTGCCGCCACGCTGCGCCGACGCTCCCTGACATCGTCTTCGTGGGGCTCACTTCCCCGGACCCGTACGCCCTGCAGCTGCCTCCACACTCGATGAGGCGTCAGACCGCCGTTGATGGTCGTCGGCAAGGCCGGCGATCTCTTTTTTTAGTGCTACCAAGTCTTTGCCGAGTATCATGAAGTTCACACAGCAAAGACTTGGACCCCATCAGCCTGGCAGTCAGAGTGTGCAGAGCATCTTTATACTTTATTTTACTGAGTGTAATGGGGAAACTCACGGTAGAGTCTTCACCGTGGTTTTTTGAGAAAACACACGGCAGATGTTTTTTATCGTTGTAGTCTTTCCGTGTAGACACTGCCGTGTGTCAGTTCACGGTAGAGTCTTTACCGTGTTCAATACAGGGTCTACCGTGTTTTTACACCACACGGCAATGATCAACTCTCCTGTAGTGAATCAATAACGCACGCGCCGAGTCATGCCGACCGACCTGGAACTCGATTCACTTCCTCCTCCACTGCCGCTAGACTTGGAGCACCATCATCTTCTTTCCCTCCCCTCCCCTCCCGTTCCTCCGGCTCTGTCCGGTATTCTCTCTCATCACTGGCTTGAATCCCGCCATCAGCATTCGCAGCCCGGCCGTTGATTGACCCTAAAGAGACATTCAATAGTCTTGATGTAGCCGCGGCCACGGGTGACGACGCGGCCACTACCAACAGCACCAAGCGATCTGAGTATCCGAGAGGTACCGCCTGCCCCGCCCCCTGACCCCTCGAGGTGTGACACCTCTAACCCTAATCTGTGATACCGTGCCCCAAATTGGATTTAAGCCGCCCCTTTGTTCGTCTTACAGGCCTCTCTCACCCGCATTTATAGGATTATAATTTCCGTGTTGGTACTCATGGTCGTCTTCCCTCTGGTAGTCTGGTTGCTAGATGTGTGCAGGATTTTACAGGGTCTATTACTCCAGCGATACCAACAAAGATCTTATCAGCACTGACTGTACACCTCTTTAGGTTAGCAAACATACTAATTAGTTTCTATTTCCATACATACTTAGAACCTTGCCTTTTTAATCTATCATCATCATCCGTAAAATCAAAACATAGTGATGAAGGAATGACCCACGGGTCCTCGATATTAGCCTATCTTGTTTTCGGCCCAAGTAGGGCGTCTACTGAAGGGATAGCAAGGCCCATTCATCTGGCGCAGCCCAGGAGCAAGACTTGGCATACAAGGCAAGACTCGAAGAACAAGACCTAGTCGAATTAGGGCTTGTCTAGGGTTTATTCAAACCGTCTCTATCTCTAATTGGCTTGGAGAACAATCTGGGACCCAACCTTCGCATATAAAAGGTTGGGAGGGAGATCCAGCAGCCCAGAGACACTTTTTTCCACCTTCCACCCGAGCGCTCGAATCCTCGAGAGCTCCTCACCTTCGGCTAGATCCAATCTACGCCCTCGTGATACGTCCAAAACGTATCTACTTTCCCGAACACTTTTGCTATTATTTCTCCTCTAACTTGTGTGTTTTGAATACAACTAACACGGACTGGCGCTGTTTTCAGCAGAATTGCTTTGGTGTCTCGTTTTTGTGCAGAAATTCAACTTCCAGTAAAAATTCGAGAAAAATCACCAAAAATCATATTTCACCAGAAGACCCACGGAGCCAGAAGACCGGAGGGAGAAGTGGCTCGAGGAGCCGTCACACATGGGCGGCGCGGCCCAGCCCTGGCCGCGCCACCCCTGTGTGAGGTGGCTCCAGGCCGCTTCTCGACCCCCTCTCTCGCCTACATATACCCCCTGACGACATAATATCGGGGAGACGGCGTTTTTCCCAGATAGACTTCCGCTGCGCCGCTGCCATCAGAAACCGCGATTCGGAACCAGAAACTCCGTTCTGGCACCCTGCCGGGACGGGGATTCGGAGGAGATCTTCATCACCATCACCACCGACGCTCCTCCATCGACCATCCATGACTCCCCCATCCATGTGTGAGTAATTCCCCCGCTGTAGGTGAGGGGATGGTAGGGATTGGATGAGATTGTTCATGTAATTTGATATGAGATTGATAGGGCATAGTGCCTAGTATCTTTATTTAGTGCCTATGACATTGTTGCAACTTGTTGTGCTTAATGCTTGTCACTTTGGGCCCGAGTGCCATGATTTCAGATCTGAACATGTTATTATTTCTATGATGATACTTGTTGTTTATGGTCTTACCTACAAGTTGTATACACATATTGTTGTCCGGAACCCGAGGCCCCAAAGTGACAGAAATTGGGATAACCGGAGGGGATGGCTATGATGTGAGGATCACATGTGTTCACCGAGTGCTAATACTTTGCTCCGGTACTTTATTAAAAGGAGTACCTTAATTACCAGTAGTTTCCCTTGAGGCCCTGCTGCAACAGGCTGGTAGGACAAAAGATGTCGTGCAAGTTTCTCCTTGTGAGCACGTACGACTATATACGGAACACATGCCTATGATTGTTTGTACTAGGATGCTTTATCATTATTTATCTGCAATGCCCGTATCTCATTGATTTCATGAATTATCTTATCCATGCAACGCCCGTTATCCATCCCTATGCCTACAGTATTTGTTCCTACTGTTTACAACCGTTACTTTTACTGCTGCTATTTTCCTGCTGCTGTTACTGTTTTCCTACTGTCACCACTATAAAACTGTTGCTACTGATAAACCACTGCGAGCGAGACTATTTCCAGGTGCAGGTGAATTGACAACTCATTTGTTAAGGCTTACATATATTCTTTGGCTCCCCTTGTGTCGAATCAATAAATTTGGGTAATACTTCCCTCAAAGACTGTTGCGATCCCCTATACTTGTGGGTCATCAAGACTATTTTCTGGCGCCGTTGCCGGGGAGCATAGCTTTATCTGTAAGTTCACTTGGTATTCATATTGTTCGCTGCAATCCTTTCATCATGGGTAAACCTCGTGATGGAAAAGTTCCTATATTGCCATCCACTACAAGAAGAGGTACGACTCTCAACACCTCTGTTGCTCTTGATTCACCTTCTGTTATGAGTAAGTTGCTTACACCACCACACCCACACGTTACTGCTACTACTTCTGCTGAGATTGAAAGTGCCACTGATAATTTAGATGATGCTTCTACTGTGCTTGATGAGAGAGGTTCACTAGGTTCCTTTTTAGAGGCTACTATTGCTAGAGCTAAGTTGGGAAACACCACTGTTACACCTGTTAGTTCACCTGAGTCTAGGGAATGTCCTAGTGATGATTATGATGATGATGCTTATATTGAGCTTAATGATGATTTTATTGCAGAAGCACGTGCTGCTCGTGATGCAGGTAATATTAAAGAGCTTCTTGCTAAACGTTCTGTTAGATATAATTTGTCTCCTGATCCTAAGTTTGCTGCTTCTCCTATCAATATTAGAGACAAAGATTATGATTTCTCTTTGGATTTATCTTACATATCTATTGTTGAGAAAACTCCCTTTTGTGGTACTAAAGATGAGAGTGCTATGGAGCACATGAATGAGGTTTCTACTTTGAGTAATTTGTTTTCTGATGATATTAAGCTCCGCACTTATTTTGTTGCTAAGATTTTTCCTTTCTCATTGAAAGATGCTGCTAAAATTTGGTTTAATAGCTTGTCTCCTGGATCCCTTACTAGTCCTATTGCTTTGGTTAATGCTTTCTTTCAGAAATATTTTCCCGCTAGTGCTCAACATGCTGATGTGCAGAAAATCTTTGATTTTGAACAGGGAAAAGGAGAGAAATTGCCTGAATCTTGGACGAGGTTTTGTTCTTTAATTAGAGCTTTGCCTAAAGAACCATTGCCTAAAAATGAACTCCTTGATATATTTTATAATGGACTAACGGATGAATCTAAGTCATATTTGGATAGTTGTGCTGGTTGTGTTTTCAGGGAAAGAACTCCGGCTGAAGCAGAGGAGTTAATGGCTAAAATAAGCCGGAATCATGATGATTGGACTTTAGTTGAGCCAACACCAGCACCCACTCCTGCGCCATCTACAGAGCCCACACCGAAGAAGAGAGGGATGATTGAATTAAATGATGAGGTTATGAAGGAGGCTAAGAAAGCTCTTAAGGAGAAAGGTATTAAGGCCGAAGATGTGAAGAATTTACCTCCTATTGAAGAATTATGTAAGCCAATCCCTCGCTCATCTACTATTGAGGTACACTCTCTCCAGCGCTTTGATGAAAGGGATATTCCTTACACTAAACCTCCTGAACAATGCTTAGATGAGTTTGATAATTTTATTGTTAAGCAAGAAAATTTTAATAGAATGGTGCATAATCATCTGTTGGAGAATTCTAGAGTTATTAACAAGATGCAGGATATTGTGGAGAGAACCGCCAATGATGTGAAGATACTTGCTAAACATTTTCAAATGATTCAAACACAAATTGATCAGCTTACCAAAGTGCAGCAAGACCTACTAGTAAATGCTGCAAGAGAGAAGCAAGCATGTGAAATACGCACAAGAAGTGGTGCTGCTACTCAAGACCCATTATATCCTGAAGGACATCCTAAGAGGGTTGAGCAAGATTCTCAACGCACTTCAAGTGATGATATTCCTCCCAAGAAGAAGAAGAAGCATAAAACAACTGCAGAATCCTATGATGCAGGTAAAGATCCTAACAGTGTTTCTATTTCTGATGCTGAAACAGAACCAGGAAATGACAAAGAAGAAGATAAGGAAGAAGCTGAAGAAGAACCGGAAAAGAGTGATAAAAATGTAAAGTACACCAAAGAAGACTTCATTGCCAACAAGCATGGCAAGGAGAGGGAACCTTGGGTACAGAAGCCAATGCCTTTTCCTAGTAAGAAACACAAGTCCAAGGAAGAAGAACACTACAACAGGTTTTGTGAACGGATGAGACCTTTATTTTTGCAAATTCCTTTGACTGATGCTATTAGAATGCCTCCTTATGCAAAGTACATGAAGGATATTGTCACTAACAAAAGGAAAATTCCTAGTGAGGAAATTTCCACACTACTTGCTAACTATTCTTTTGATGGTAAAGTTCCAGAGAAGCTTGGAGATCCAGGTATACCAACTATTCCGTGCTCCATTAAAAATAACTATGTTAGAACTGCCTTATGTGATTTGGGAGCTGGAGTTAGTGTCATGCCTTTTTCTCTTTATAAGAGACTTGATTTAGAAAAATTGGTTTCAACTGATATATCCTTGCAGATGGCTGATAAGTCTACTACTATTCCTATTGGTATATGTGAGAATGTTCCTGTTCAAGTTGCTAACAGCTGTTTAATATTAACTGATTTTGTTGTGTTGGAAATGCCTGAGGATGACAATATGTCTATTATTCTTGGGAGACCTTTTCTAAACACTGCAGGTGCTGTTATTAATTGCAATCAAGGAAAAGTCACTTTTAATGTTAATGACAAAGAATACACTGTTTATTTTCCAAAGAAGATTGATAGGAGGAATGCTCTAAATTCAATCAAGCATGTTGAGACCATCAAAGTTGGTCAAATTATTTGTTCAGAGCGAAAGCCCAAGGAAGAATGTCAAATTGTTATGGTTGGGACTATACCTATCAAGGTTGAGGTAACATAAGCATTAAGTGATATGCAAAGTTTCTCCTCATAAAAAGTTAGTTTGGTAACAAGACTTGATCAACCTTGTTAACAAAGTGATTTTGTATGAATGAAACTTCGTTTTCACCGTATCCACTCCACCTCACTTGTATTTACTTTCATCAAAAATTTATTCCTTCAGTTTAGTTGTATGATTAAGAGTATCTCAGAGCTGCTGCATGCTTAGTTTTAATTTGCTTGAAATCTTTTCATCTTCGTTTTCCGGAGTTTTATCGATATGCCAATTTCTGAAAAAATCCTCGAAAATAAAGTTTCTCTAAAAATTTCAGAAAATTCTTTATAAATTTTTATGTCAAAAATGGGGCAGAGAGACACCTGGGGGGCACCAGGTGGGGCAACCACGCCACCTCACATACAGGTGGCGCGGCCTAGCCCTGGCCGCGCCACCCATGTGTGAGGGGGCCCCACCAGGCCCCTCACTCATCTCTTCTTCCCCTGCTCTTTCTCTCTCCCGAAAAACACCGACCCATTTTCTCAAGCTCGAGTTCTTGCTGTTCTTCACCCAGATTTTCGATCTCCTTGTTCAGCCCAGCATTTTTGCTAAAACTTGGATCATTTGCTCTCCGGTATGTGACTCCTCCACTTGTCCAAGTAGATTTTCTTTTGGTAAAGTATTTCTTGAGTATTTTAGCATTGTAGGTGACAGTATAAATGAGTATGCATGCTTGTTCTATTGTTTAGAAAGATTATTTTGATGCATGATAGCTCTCTAGTAACCCTCTATAGTAGTTTCCTACATTTGCTTGTCTTTAAATCACTTTTTATGAGTTTGTTGAAAAATTTCAGAAATGGAGGAGAATGTGTATCAACTCTCTCAGCATGATCTAGAAGTGCATGATGTTATGAAAGTTCACCGTGAAGAGAAGGTTTTTCCTTCACTCTATCCATGCTCGGCATTCTTGAGTGCTGCTGGAATTCTTCATGATTTTCAAACCTTGCTTTCCAATGCGGGATTAGAATATTTTGTTGAGGGTGAACCTCCCCAATATGTTAAACTAACCATGTCCGTGGTGCAGGATTTCAGATTTAGTTGGTCCACTTCTAACCCCATGGTTCATTATAAAATTTATAACAAATCTGTGAACTTGCCCCTCGATGTTTTCTGCACAGTTATCAGAGTACCACAGTGGGGATCGCTTGAGAAGATAAAGGGACAACCAAGGCAATTGTTAGAACTATACGAGGAGATTTGTCAAGGAAGAAGCTTCACAGGAGAAGGTGGTAAAATTCGAAACATTCATTTTCCATCCATCCGATATTTTGCCTTCTTCATTACCAAATGTGTTCTTGCTAGGAAGTCTGCAAGTAAGTTGTCTCTCCATGATTTAGCTTTTATTGCTGCTGCTTTAAAGCGTGATAGAACTTACAATTTGGGTGCCTTAATAGCCTTCAGTCTAGATATTAACCGCGAAAAAGGGGGAATCTGTGGGGGGCTTATAGCTTCGCGCCTGCTAGCTTTTCATGGTGTTTTGCCCCATTTTCGAGATTTTCAGTTCCCCGAGGAGAAACTTGGCCTTGATGCTATGGTTCAACATAAGTTTATTTCTCCTCCTGCCAGTTTGATTAATTTAACATTTGAGCTAACCCTTTTCAAGAAGACTACCTGGAAGGTAGTAAAGACTGAACGATCAATCTGTTTGCCTGCACCTCTTTTGTTTAACCTTGATCGCAGGAATAGATGGTCGCTTACTGAAGATGAGCTTGACGCGTACATAGGGGAGCACCTGCCGCCTGTGCACGATGAAGAAGGCGCCGAGGAGTCGGGACAGCCCTCCAACACCATGAATTTTCCATACGAGCAGCCTTATTATGATTATGCGCCATCAGCTTCATCTTCACGGGAACCAGGGTACGATTACTCCTATGATGACCCACCGGCTTGGAGCAGCTACCAGAGCCGGCATTGATCTCCACTTAGGCCAAAAGCCTAAGCTTGGGGGGAGGTACGCCGACGATTCACTCATCTACATATCATATTCTGTCGGATCTTTGTATATTCATGTTTCGCTTTCTTTACTATTCTCGTTCTTGTTTTCATTGCTTCCAAAACACAAAAAGACCAAAAATATTTCCGTTGTTTCTCTCTATTTGGTTCTTTAGTTTTCTACCTTTGGTTTGTTTTACTTGCTATTTCGGTTTTCTATTTGAAAAATCCAAAAATATTTTGCTTTGTTTGCTATTTCTTTCTGCTTTAGTTTCAAAAATCGAAAACCACAAAAATATTTGTTGTTCTTTTTTGGTTTTGTAAAGTTTGTTGCAGAGTTCAGTCTCCCGTTACTCCATTGGAGCTTGGTATTCACTTTATATTATTCAAGCCACACAAGTGAAGAGCAATAATGACGACATATGACAATCCGAGATGTGGTAAGAGGTTGGTATGAACTCTATTTGTTTTCATTTTTGTACATATATTCATCTATGTGGACATACTTAGTCAGTTCATGTAAGGTATATGTCGTCTAATGGATGCTTTGTAGTTCTTGCTTTCATATGATTAGTTTCAATCTACTATTAGCCTGTAGCATGTCATGTAGATGCTTGCATGCATTGTTTTATTCATAGTATGGTATGATATTGTGGTATCCACCTCTAAAAGCTCCATTTGAATCGACTTGGCACATGCTCATGCATGCATATGACTGAACAAAAAGTCAATTAAGCCTCGATGATCTAATTTGCCTCAGAGTTCTTGTATCATTTTTATGCCTAAATTAATTTTGTTTTGTCGCAAGCATGATTATGATAGTTATTGCTCTCTCGATTGTCGCTTCCCAGTCTTTTGCTAGCCTTCACTTGTACTGAGTATGAGCTCTACTCGTGCATCCAATTACCAAAAACCAAGTCTTCCAAAGAGTCCACTATAAATTCCTATGCATGGTATTTGTAAGCCATTCCAAGTAAATTTTCATGTGCTACCTTTCCAAACTTTCAACTACTTCTCATTTTGTGCCACTGTTTTTAGCTCATGGGGACGTAGTGGTCGGAATTGCTATCTTCCATATTAAATTAAGTACCCCTCGACTAGGCAGCTTCATCTGCTCGTCATTAATTTTGCAAGGGAGCTGGTCAGACCATTATAATCTCAATTCTAAGAAAAAGAAAAAAAAGGCACTCCTCCAAAGGATTGTGAAAGTTGGTGGGCACCCGATGGAATCGGTTAGCCATGGTTTGAGAAAGGAAAAGGTGGGGAGGAGTGCCAAAGCTTTATAAAAGAGCACAAATGTGCCAATTTTCAAAGAACTCGGAACCGCTCTCACTTGTTTATTATGGAAGATAGTAAGTCCCCATTGCTAGTCGTTGACATAGAACAACCACCTCTCAAAAGAACCTTTTATCTCTGTTTTACAAATGAAAAGCTCTAGCACATGTTAAATCCCTGCTTCCCTCTGCGAAGGGCCATTCGTTTACTTTTATGTTGAGTCACCATCTTCTAACTTTAAGCACTTCTTGAGAGCATAGCTGTTATTCTTAGTGTAATGTGCTTGTCCCAGAACACGGTTAATTGTGGTATAACTATGATGCTTGTATCTTTGATATTTCTACTTCTAGTCTTCCCTTGGACTTCAGAGGTGCCTCAGCATTTATGTTTTGCTCTACAAATAAAGGCAAGTGGGATACCATTCTCTCATATCATTTATGCATATTACAATCTTGTAGCTTCTCATGCACATGTTACTTGTTATTAGTGCATTGGCACTCTTTCATAGCTTGCTTGACTATAAGGTGACATTAGTTGCATATTTCTTATTATGAATTGCCCGAGTACTTGATCACATAGTTAGTATATATACATCATATGAGCAAATGCGTTCGTGAAAGTTTCTTTTATCGCTCTCAGTTGTTAACTGAATTGCTTGAGGACAAGCAAATAGCTAAGCTTGGGGGGAGTTGATACGTCCAAAATGTATCTACTTTCCCGAACACTTTTGCTATTGTTTCTCCTCTAACTTGTGTGTTTTGAATACAACTAACACGGACTGGCGCTGTTTTCAGCAGAATTGCTCTGGTGTCTCGTTTTTGTGCAGAAATTCAACTTCCAGTAAAAATTCGGGAAAAATCACCAAAAATCATATTTCACCAGAAGACCCACGGAGCCAGAAGACCGGAGGGAGAAGTGGCTCGAGGAGCCGTCACACATGGGCGGCGCGGCCCAGCCCTGGCCGCGCCACCCCTGTGTGAGGTGGCTCCAGGCCGCTTCTCGACCCCCTCTCTCGCCTACATATACCCCCTGACGACATAATATCGGGGAGACGGCGTTTTTCCCAGATAGACTTCCGCTGCGCCGCCGCCATCAGAAACCGCGATTCGGAACCAGAAACTCCGTTCTGGCACCCTGCCGGGACAGGGATTCGGAGGAGATCTTCATCACCATCACCACCGACGCTCCTCCATCGACCATCCATGACTCCCCCATCCATGTGTGAGTAATTCCCCCGCTGTAGGTGAGGGGATGGTAGGGATTGGATGAGATTGTTCATGTAATTTGATATGAGATTGATAGGGCATAGTGCCTAGTATCTTTATTTAGTGCCTATGACATTGTTGCAACTTGTTGTGCTTAATGCTTGTCACTTTGGGCCCGAGTGCCATGATTTCAGATCTGAACATGTTATTATTTCTATGATGATACTTGTTGTTTATGGTCTTACCTACAAGTTGTATACACATATTGTTGTCCGGAACCCGAGGCCCCAAAGTGACAGAAATTGGGATAACCGGAGGGGATGGCTATGATGTGAGGATCACATGTGTTCACCGAGTGCTAATGCTTTGCTCCGGTACTTTATTAAAAGGAGTACCTTAATTACCAGTAGTTTCCCTTGAGGCCCTGCTGCAACAGGCTGGTAGGACAAAAGATGTCGTGCAAGTTTCTCCTTGTGAGCACGTACGACTATATACGGAACACATGCCTATGATTGTTTGTACTAGGATGCTTTATCATTATTTATCTGCAATGCCCGTATCTCATTGATTTCATGAATTATCTTATCCATGCAACGCCCGTTATCCATCCCTATGCCTACAGTATTTGTTCCTACTGTTTACAACCGTTACTTTTACTGCTGCTATTTTCCTGCTGCTGTTACTGTTTTCCTACTGTCGCCACTATAAAACTGTTGCTACTGATAAACCACTGCGAGCGAGACTGTTTCCAGGTGCAGGTGAATTGACAACTCATTTGTTAAGGCTTACATATATTCTTTGGCTCCCCTTGTGTCGAATCAATAAATTTGGGTAATACTTCCCTCGAAGACTGTTGCGATCCCCTATACTTGTGGGTCATCACCTCGCTATAAACACCACCATTGTAATCACCCCAGCAATAAAGTCAGACAAGCAAGACGTAGGTCATTACCCAACAAGGGGGCCAAATCTGGGTAAAACTTATGTGTCCCTGCCTCATCCGACCGCCGTCGATTTCGCTGGATCCCCTGATCGCACCATGATTCGAAAGCCCTCAAGCTTGGGCATTGCCGGGGTCAAACCTCGTCCCCTCGGGTCCTCGATATTGGCCTACCTGCTACAGCCCAAGAACAAGATGGACACTCGAAGCCCAAGAAGCCCAAGACTAATTAGGATTCGCATACACCTATAACCGACTTGGACCAGATCCCGAGACCTCGCCCCCCATATAAGGGCGAGGAGGGGCGGCCAAGAAGGATGGATCTCTAATCTGGCATAGACACCTGATCACTCATAGTTTCCACATGCATAGGCTAGCCACGCCATCTTCTTTCACCTCCGCCAGATCTCATCTGCGCACCATTGTAATAGCACCAAATATACCAGCAATACAAGATCAGACAAGCAAGATGTAGGTCTTTACCCTTCGGGGGGGCGAACCTGGGTAAACTCCTGTGTGCGTCATGTTTCTGTCTGAAGCCGTCGAATCCGCCAAGCGCCCATATACGCTCCATGAATCGAAAGCCCTTAAATATGGGCATTGCTGGGGTAGAACCTTGTCACATAGGGTTTCATTATTTTACTTAGCTCTCAATTTCATGTACTCTCAGATATTTGCAGTATGATTATTTGGGAAGTGGTCAGCATTGATTATATATGAAACCTATTTTTGGCTCATTAGTTTTCCAATACAAGTCGACACAAAAGATGGATCAACCATATATCACAGCTAAGACACCAAAAAAGTACTTATACTTAACTATTCCAGAACATGTGAATGTTCGTTTTGACCTTGGGACTGGAACCTATTTGACTGCCACGGCTATTTGATTGTGAACTCATAATCTCATTATTTTTCTTAGTAGATTTTTCTCATAGAACTGCTCGCTACAAGAAAATAGTTGTCACTGATTTTGAAGAATTTTTTTCATTGTTGAAAGTATGATTAACATTTCTCTCTCGATTGGGTTTCGTGTTTTCTCCAGAAGAAATGACGTTTTATTACAATAAAATTTTCTAACGGTACACTATTTCTTGTACTGTCTAGGAAGCGACTGCTAAGTGGTCTGTTGGTCCTCATCAAACCTTTACAGGTGTATAAGTTTATGGTACAGTACACTACCAATGTTGAGTTATGTCACTGTAGATTTAGTCGAGTTCTTGACGACATAAAGCTGAAGCTTGCAGTAAAAGATCTTATCTTAGGATTTCTCATGTGGTGTTGTTGTCTGCCACATGCTATTTGAATAACAGGTGTTGTGCGGCCAACATCTTGGTCCAGCAAGAATATGATATGTTTAGTATGCGCTGCACAAATTTGTTCACCTTCTAGATTTTAGGATTCCAGATTATTTTGATGTTCATCAATGGATATACGCTTGGGATGCATCACCGCGGGTTTGGATTTTGAAAGCAAAGAAGAAAATAGGCCCTTGTTATTTTGTTAGAGTTGGGGGTCAAGTAAGCTTTTGTGCACTTTCCTGTGTGGAATAAGATATTTTCAAACTCATGATGTTGTGTTTGCATTGTCCTAGGAATAGTGATTGTTTGCTTTCTTCATACAAAATTACCGTCCACAGAAACTCAAGTGGAGTTGAGATATACGTTATTTTGCCACCGATGAATAATAACACTTAGGTGCATGCCATGATCCAGTATAGTTAAAAAAAGAGGTGATATATAGTGCTCCCATTTGTTAGAGTAATTTTGGGCCATGCTTGACTACTTTTTCAGCATAGACACGTGCCTAAAGTACTCAAGAGTTCTTTGTCAAATATAAAGAAATCCGATCTCAAATACCTTGGGCGGCAGGACAGGGGAGGCAATTGTTACTTCTGCTCCGGTGCGTTTGAGTGTATTTACTGTTCTAGATGGGTGATGCTTCATTTGGTGCTGGCCTGCTGGGTGGGGTGGTTCATGCTGCTGACGCTTTATGTTCTTCATGCTCTTATTGTCTCTTGCGATTATGGGACACAATTTTATTTTCTACGTCTCAATCGGCTAAAGCTATGGAAAAGCAGCGCGGCAAGGCGCGCATATAGTTCTAGTACTATATATGTGCAATTCTATATATAAAGATGACGATACCCCCATCTATCTATCATGTAATAACGGAGTGACATTATTCGTATATATGGATGACTAAGTATATGATTGAATGAACGCACGCATCTAAAATTGTCACACTATCTCTTGTATATCCATACACGAATTGAAAATAGAATCCGTTAAACTAATTCATCGATAGGGAAATTGCATTGGTCCGTTTGGATGTCTCAGACAAAGAATTTGAAATTGGTATTTGGTCTTGTCCAATTTAGCTGTTTAGGTGGTTGTGAAATTGCAACTTGAAAATTAGAGCCTAAATTCCGTTTGGTATTTGCAATACTTGCGCAACCCGCTCCAAGTTTCTGAGGTCGCAGCCTCCAAATTTGCTAGAAACTGCCAGTTCGTGCTACCTCACTAGGATTTCATGAGCCAATTCGATGTCCAACCAAACAAGATTTTAGAATTGTCCAACCAAGCAACATAATTCAGAATTAGGCCAGTTTCAGATTCTTCGCCGATTTGGTGTTATAGCTCAATTCAATTCAAAGGCTCCTAATATCGACATCCAAGCGGCCCCTGATAAATATTGGATGGTCAAAATGAAATCAGTACGTGTCAGAACAAAAAACCATATAATTATTTATTTTGTTTTCGTTAATTGGTCAACCGCAAAGCATGCATACATGCGCAACAACGTAGCAGCATTATCTGCCGCATATCTATGATCTACCTGGCCATGCAAAGTTAGTAAACAAAATTCAGCTGCGTTTTCATGAAGCAGTGATTTTAATCAACGGCGTCACCTTTCAGAGGCCAATTGACACCCTACCTAGAGCGATGGAAATGTATCAACTGCTAACGCAATGAGACAAAAACTAACCCCTCCAGCTATCCATCCTACGTAGACGCAATACATCTACCAAGCTCTCTTCCCTTTCTTTCCAAAAGGCATCTCCCATCATGCTTCGTGGGCCCATCGATCAAACTAAAACAATATATGTTAGTGTGTAGGACCATTCGTTTGGCAACTTTCTTGTTGCTAACCATTAGTTAGGCCTAGTTAAGCTAAGCTAGCATTTTCGGCTAGCTTGTCCCATCTTAGTTGATCGCCTCAAAGCTGATATTTTACTCACTTCTCCATTAAGTTGCATAGGTATAGTATATGCAACTATAAGAAATGTCAACTTTGTGCGGCGTTGCTAATGCCGGTGCGGTAAGAAACGTAGCTAGAAAGGCTAGATTTTCTTGCTTATAACCTCTCGAAACACTTGCACTTACAATATACAATTATACTCCCATCGACCGGAAAAGGTTGTCGGATGATTTAGTGTATATTGTAAGTTCTAATTATTATCTAGGAAGTGTTTTGTGCAAAAGATATTTGGATATGCTACCTAGGAAAACGGAATTAAGTTTGGAGCAAATTCCACTTTTTACACCAAGGTTTAAAATTCTGATTTTTTTACCCCATTAAAAAAATATTGTCACATTTTACCCTGTGTTATCAATTATAACAACTTTTATATTATTTTGTTATTTTCTCCAAGCTGATATGATATAGATCAACTTGTTTGGACCACATGGAAATTGATTGGGCAAACATATTTAGACACATACTTGTTAGTGGCATACCAAATTATGTCAATTTGTCTCATATTTTAGCAAATTAGTCAAACTGTATGAAATTTTCTTAACTTTGTCAAACAGGTGCGGCTGGCTATGAACTAATCCCTAGTGTGTCTAGGCCACTACCACGCTACCCTAACAAATAAAACCACCTTGTTAGTTTCAAAATGTAATAAATACTCCCTCCGATCATAAAAAAGTTGCTGGTGATTTAGTATAATTTAGTACAAAGTTTATAGTAAGTCACTGACATTCTTCTCCAATCAGAGGGAGTATATCATAAAATCATCACAAGGCCACAACTAATGAGTAAAATGTGAATCAAAATAAATAGAGTGAACATTGTCAAAAGGTACTCCCTCCGATCGAAAATAAATGTCGGTGACAAGGTACTCCCTCCGATCGGAAATAAGTGTCGGTGACTTAGTACAAACTTTGTACTAGGTTAGCACAAAATCACCAACATTTATTTCCGATCGGAGAGAGTAGCAATTAAAGGGTAAAAGTTGGATCTTACTCTTAGGTAGCTAAATTAACTATGATAGTCTTATCCACTTGACGGGCCTTTACATATTTTATTCTTATTAGCTCCAGGTTTATGATGTAATCAACACAAAGGGGTTAATGTGTG
Organism: Dactylis glomerata; assembly: GCA_007115705.1. Lineage (NCBI taxonomy): Eukaryota > Viridiplantae > Streptophyta > Magnoliopsida > Poales > Poaceae > Dactylis > Dactylis glomerata. The sequence goes on along the minus strand of QXEO01000524.1, from coordinate 3,378,304 downwards.
TCTTAATTTACTAGAAAAGAAACAAGATAAATACAAAATCATTCCCAAAGTTTTTTGGAAGTAATATTTTCCTATAGAGACTTGCATTCAGAAATATTTTACTGGGAAACATTTCACAAGTTTTCTAAAACCAGTCAAGCATCCCTAAACATCCCTAAATTGATTTATACGGGGAACGTTTTGGGAAAAGATTTGAAGCACACTCAAATTCATTGAATTTCTTTAAAACACATCAGTGAAATTAAGTGCTGCTAAAAAATGTAGTACTACTGTCTATAATTAATGTGATGCTTCTTTTAGCGATCTTTTCATGTGTGATGGAGCTAGTCTTAATTAATGGCCAATTTACACAGATCATCAGTCCGATTTGATTTTCGACAAGTACAATAGTACGGTGTGCGTGGTTAAATGCAGATAAGTTTTTGCTTAGTTTTCATCTGACCGTTTCACCAAGATCTGATTGCAAAAACTAATATAGCCGTTTGACTTTGCGAGGCGGCCGGCTTCCTCGTTATATAAACCACGGATTTTCTCATTTTTCTCCTCACTCCACTACACCACCAGCTCTTCACACCACCACAGCCTCCTCGCCCTGCGCGCTCGCACCGCACGCTCGCAACCGAACCAAGGCTCTCGGCCTCTCGATCGATGAAGGCGATGATACTGCGCCGCCGCGGCGCCGGTGGCGGGCTGCGCATCAAGAGGAAAGGCCGCGGCTTCATGTGCGGCTGCGGCGGGTCCAAGGCCGTCTCCATCTCGGATGGCTCCGACAAGCAGTCCCCCGTGGACACGCCGCCCGGCACCAACACGTCTAGCGCCACCACCATGTCCATCGCCACCACAGCCGCCACGGCGACGAGGAGGGGTGCAGGGAACAGCAAGTCGGCGTCGATGATCTCCACCGCGGCGGCGCCGTCCTCGTTCTCGCCCTCCTCCACGGACGACGCCGACACGAGCGTGGGCAGCACGCCCAGCGTGGCCGCGCTCCTGCGCCAGCTCGGCGAGCTGGAGCGCACCGTCCGCTCCCTCCAGGGCGCCACCGCCGAAAACGTGGGCGGCGGCGGCAGGCGGCACCGGCGGACGGCGAGCGAGGGCGGGGGCGGCGGGAGGAGGGTGGAGGAGAGCGTGGCGGTGGTGAAGGAGTCGGCGGACCCGCTGGCCGACTTCCGGCGGTCGATGCTGCAGATGATCGTGGAGAAGGAGATCGTGGGCGGCGACGAGCTGCGGGAGCTCCTCCACCGGTTCCTGTCCCTCAACGCGCCGCACCACCACCACCTCATCCTCCGCGCCTTCGCCGAGATCTGGGAGGAGGTCTTCTCCGGCTACGAGCGCACCCCGGACTTCCTCGCTTCCCGCCCCCACGGGAAGAGGCGGCTCCAGCGGGAACCAGCGGCCACGGTCAATCCTCTCCGCTGATCGACAAGCGGGCCGTCCCGAGTCCCAGCCATGGTATTGCGCGGTGCTAGCTTGATTTCGTGCTCCGTCGATCCATCCCAATCGTCGAATTTTCCGTTTTGATTGGGACAAAGGTTTAGTTTTTAGTAGGGTTTGGTGAGCTTCTTTCATGGTGCAATCTTTTTCATCGTCTTTACGTGATCTATAGCTTGTACAAATGATTGAAACGGACGAGCCAGGAACATTTTTCAGGTTCCGAAAGTCCTTGATTGATTTGAAAAGTTGCTTTTGATTTGCCGGAAATTCTGCGGTTGATGGTACGAAAGGGGTTCCGGAAAGCTCTGTCTGGTTCTGTCTCTACATGTTGCTTTTAGCCGTTGGTGCACGCAGGACATGCTCAAAGGCGAGCCGATAGGAACGGGCAAAGCAAATCGGAACTCCGTGATTCCCGCGGTGCTAGTAGACTGTTCCTTGGTGGTGGTACTATTGGTTTAGACGTTTAATTGAGTAGAAAATGATCGGCCGTAATTGTATTCAGATCCAGATCGATTGTGCTATAGCAGTACAGCTAGTGTCATTTTGCATTCGGTTATAAGAGTTTTTTTTGCACGATTTAGCTAATTCTTCCTTCGATCAAGAACTAAGTTGGAGATCAGTCAATTTAGGATCATTGGATTTATTGTAGTGAGTTACACTGAGTACAATAAAGTGTTCATGTGATACAATTTTTTTTCAGGCAATACAAAATCATGGGTGATATCACTTGACTGAGAATTAAGTTCATTCTCAATCGATGAGATTTAGGGTCGCCATTTTTTAAACCAGGCCTCGCACAATTGGATTTGGAGCTAGGTAAGACAAGAAAAACATTGTCGTGGGAATTAATATTGAGTAACCCTGGCCCCACCCAAGGCTACTTAGTGCAACTCTAGCGTATCCTGTAAAATAAGCCATCTCCTAAATAAAGTCATTAGGGCATGTACAATGCTAGAGAAGACATGCCTTCTCTTAGTCCTCCACATCATCTAGAGAAAGCAATGGATATAAGTTGTACAATGCATCATCTCTTATTGCCATCCCTAGCTTTTAGTGAGAATCGGTTATTTTTGGTAAGAAATTAACTCTCTAAGGGAAGACACATGGTACAATGCTAAAATAGCCTTCTCTTATTTTCTAAGAGATCATCCCTTAGCTAAGGGAAGACAACCTTCTCTTTCTTATTTCTCTCTCCGCCAACTAAGCAAAAATCCTACGTGGCGGCTCTAAGGGAAGGCTGACATCACCCCATTGTACGTGCCCTTATACGGTTTTGGGGATAAAATCCGATCATATCTTGTAAATCAGGTTGTCCCATAATCTTTTGGGGATAAACAGAAAACAAACACAAACAATAAATCAAGACCTAACTAAAGGAAAAAAAAGTATGGTGGTCGACATTTGTGTCATTTTCTGAGTGGAGCTCAGATAAAATTCCACCGTGCCACCTCGTTATGGCCAAATTTTGGTAGACTCCACGATTCCAGCAGCCATGGACAACATCTATAGCCCATTTCTCACAGACCTCAACTGCATACGCTAAATAGGCCTTCGGAAAAGTCACACATGGGGCATTAAATGGCATGGGGCACATATCAAGTTTGAGTCAAAGTTATCAACGGACAAACAGCCGTTGTTTGACTCCAATTGTAGTCTTCGGTATCTTCTATGCATATCATGTTCATCCAAAAATTGTTCCATGCAACTTAGCACGGTTGACTCTTGATTTTTAGTGAGCTTTGTAATGATTGTACTGTGATATTTAATTTTAATATATCTTCATCTTTAAAAAAAAATCCTAGAGCGGTAACCCCTGAGGAAAGCAGTTATGTTCTTGGTCTCTCTCCTGAGCCTTCCATGGTCTTCTTTTCTGGTGATCGACAATTGTTGTCTTTCTTTTTCTGGATGCATTTTTGGATTTTTTTTAAATTTAGCCATATTTTTTCTTCAATATTTCGTAGTTCTTTTCTAAGAGTTCATCTTTGATCTTTCACAAGTCACTAACCAAGCCACTCGATCACTTGGACTTTTGGCCAACAACACATCCTATATTGTAGGTCACTGATACGTCTCAAACGTATCTATAATTTTTGATGCTCCATGCTTGTTTATGTATCATTTGCTTTGTGTTTAGTTACACTTCGTGGCGTTTTTATGCATTTTCGAAACTAACCTATTAACAAGATGCTACAGTGCCAGTTCCCTATTTTCTGCTGTTTTTATGTTTCAGAAAAGTTACATAGGAAATATTCTTGGAATTGGACGAAACAAAAGCCGAAGTTCCTATTTTTCCCGACACGAGACGGAGTCCAAAGCAGAGACGGAGGGGGGCCAGAGGGCAGCCACGCCATAGGGTGGCGCGGGCCACCCCCTGGCTGCGCCACCAGGTGGTGTGGACCCCTGGTCCACTCCCTGACATCGCCCTTCCGCCTATATATTCTCCTCAACGAGAAAACCCTAAGGGCCCGAACTCTTTTCCAAAAAACACACTGCAAGTCGCCGCCATCATCGACACGAGATCGGGAGGGTCTAGAAGCTCTTCCCGGCACCCTGCCGGAGAGGGGAATCACCACCGGAGGCCTTCTTCATCACCATGCCTGCCTCCGGAGTGATGTGTGAGTAATCTACCTTGGACTACGGGTCCATAGCAGTAGCTAGATGGATGTCTTCTCCTCCATGTGCTTCATGTTTAGATCTTGTGAGCTGCCTATCATGATCAACATCATCGTTATGTAATTCTACATGTTGTGTTTGTTGGGATCCGATGAATATTGAGTACTATGTTAAGTTGATTTGTGATTTATCATCTCTATGTTGTTTATGATCTTGCATGCTCTCCGTTGCTAGTAGATATCTTGGCCGAGTAGATGCTAGTGACTCCAAGAGGGGCTATTTATGCTCGATAGTGGGTTCATACCTCTAGTAATCTAGGAGAGTGATAACAACCTCTAAGATTGTAGATGTGCTGTTGCTACTAGGGAGAAAACAACAATCTTGTGTTCAAGGACATTTGTATTATTTACATTACACACTTTGCTTAAGGCAATAATCTGTTGCTTGCAACTTAATACCCAATGGTTGTTCGGATGATATCCGGCGGGTGGATTATTAGTCATAGATGCAGTGGGATTACGGTCTATGTATTATGTTGTAATGCCTAAGTGAATCTCATAGTGATCCTCATGACATGTACATGTATTTGTTTGCATTCTTTATTCTGTTAATTGCCCAACTGTAATTTGTTTGCCCAGCATGTTATTTATCTTATGGAGAGACACCTCTAGTGAACTGTGGACCCCGGTCTATTCTTTTACATTCGTATTACTGTTTACTTTTACAAGCATTATTTACTTTCTCGCAAACAAATATCTTTTACCACACGATACATTTAATCCTTTGTTTACAGCAAACCGGTGAGATTGACAACCTCACTGCTAGTTGGGGCAAAGTACTTTGGTTGTGTTGTATGCAGGTTCCACGTTGCTGCTGGTGCAAAGCTACGCCCCAGATAAGACGCCACATATAAATTGTCTAGAGTTGTCGCCAAGCCAGCTAGCATCAACCTTTGGAAGTTGGTTCTTTCTCCTACTGGTTCGATAAACCTTGGTTTCATACTGAGGGAAAACTTGTTGCTGTGCTCATCATACCTTCCTCTTGGGGTTCCTAACTGGGCGGCCAACACCGCACCATTAAGCATTTTTCTGGCGCCGTTGCCGGGGAGAAAGAGGATTTCTGCAAGGGGAGTCTCTCGCTTCCAATCTTTTACTTTGTTATTATTTTGCTTACTTTCTTTACTTTATTTTTGTTTGCATCGTTTTATCAAAAATATAAAAAAAATTAGTTCCTTTATAGTTGTTATTTTTGCTTGTCTGCTTTTAGTTTTGCTAGAATGGGTACTCCTGAGAACACTAAGTTGTGTGACTTTACTAGCACAAACAACAATGATTTTATCTGCACTCCTATTGCGCCACCTACTCCTGAGGCAAATTTTTATGAGATTAAACCTGCTTTGTTGAATCTTGTTATGAAAGGGCAATTTTCTGGTGCTAGTACTGATGATGCTGCAGCTCATCTCAACAATTTTATTGAGCTATGTGAGATGCAAAAGTATAAGGATGTAGATGATGATATTATTAAGCTTAAGTTATTTTCTTTCTCTTTAAGAGGAAGAGCTAAAGATTGGTTGCTATCTTTGCCTAGAAATAGTATTGATTCTTGGGTTAAGTGTAAGGATGCTTTTATTGGAAAATATTATCCTCCTGCTAAGATTATAGCTTTGAGAAGTGATATTATGAAGTTTAGACAGTTTGATAATGAACATGTTGCTCAAGCTTGGGAAAGAATAAAATCTTTGATAAAGAATTGTCCCACTCATGGACTGACTACTTGGATGATCATCCAAACCTTTTATGCAGGTCTAAATTTTTCTTCAAAAAATCTCTTGGATTCAGCTGTTGGAGGTACCTTTATGTCCATCACCTTGGGCACCGCAACAAAGCTTCTTGATAATATGATGGTAAATTATTCTGAGTGGCACACCGAGAGAGCTCCACAAGGTAAGAAGGTAAATTCTGTTGAAGAAACTTCTTCCCTGAGTGATAAGATTGATACCATTATGGCTATGATTGCTGATGATAGAGCTCATGTTGATCCTAGTAATGTTCCTTTGGCCTCTTTGGTTGCTCAAGAAGAGCATGTAGATGTAAACTTCATTAGAAATAATAATTTCAACAACAGTGCTTATAGGAACAATTTTGCTAACAACAATTATAGGCCGTATCCTTCTACCAATGGTAATGGTTATGGTAACTCTTATGGTAATTCCTCCAACAGCACTAGGCGCGCGCCCTCTGATCTTTAAGTCATGCTCAAAGACTTCATTAGTAAACAAACTACTTTTAATAAGTCTGTTGAGGAAAAGCTTGGTATAATTGATGTTCTTGCTTCTAAAGTTGATAGCCTTGCCTCATGATGTGAAAGAAAGCAAGACTTTGAATGCCATTCAGGTTAGAATTGATGATAATGTTAGGATGTTAGCAGAATTGCATGCTAGGTGGGAAAGAGAAGATGAGATGGCTAGAAATATGAAGGTTTGTACTATTACCACCTCTAGTGATGTTGTTTCAAATGCTAGCAAGCCTCCTTCTTTTAATGATAGAGTGATTGGTGTAGAGAAAATTCCTACTCCTTGTGTTAAAAAGCCTAAAACTGCAGAAACTTTTTCTCACAAAAGTGCTGAAATTTTTTGGAGTATGGGAGACAATAGCTCTACTACCTTTAATGATTTTGATGTTGATGGTTGCAATATTTCTGAAGTAATTTTGTTCTTGCAAAAGCTTGCTTTAAGTCCTAATGCTAGTGAAAGGACACAGATGTCGCCTAGAGGGGGGGTGAATAGGCGATTAAAACTTTTACGAAAGGCTTGTACAAATGCGGAAATAAACTAACGTTTAATTTGACAAGCTTACAAAACCTAATAAACTAGGCTCACCTATGTGTACCAACAGCTTATGCTAAGGAAGACAAGTAGCAAGGTGATAGCAAGATATATAACTTCAAGCACGATGGCTATCACAAATGTAAAGTGCATAAGTAGTGGAGCTCGGATAAGAGTTACCGAGGCACGAAGGAGACGAAGATGTATCCCGAAGTTCACTTCCAAAGGAAGCTAGTCTCCGTTGGAGAGGTGTGGCGGCTTAATGCACTCCGAATGCCACAAAGGCCTCACCTTGAGATGTGGTAGCACAATGCTCACCAAATGCCACAAAGGCTCACCTCAAGATGCGGAGGCACGCTACACACCAAACGCCACAAAGGCTCACCTTATTCTCCTCGCGCTCTCGCACAAAGCAAGATGCCACGATCCACTATGGGACACTTGAGGGCGGTCACCGAACCCGTACAAGCTTGGGGCAATCTCCACAACTTAATTGGAGGCTCCCAAGAATCGCCACAAAGGCACCACAAAGGTTGGGGAATCTCCACAACTTAATTGGAGGCCCCAAGTATATGCCACAAAGGCCACTAAGCCGTCTAGGGTTCCAAGAACCCAAGAGTAATAAGTTCACAACTTCCACTTACCGAATCTCCGAGGAGAACTCAAACCGATGCACCAAATGCAATGGCAAGAGCACACAAAGTGCTCAAATCCTTCTCACTCAAATCCTACCAAAGCAACTAATGCTATGGAGAGATATGAGAGGAAGAACAAAGGAAATCCACAAAGAACTCCAAGATCTAGATCCAATAGGTTCCCCTCACTTAGAGGAGATTTTGATTGGTGGAAAGATAGATCTAGATCTCCTCCCTCTTTTCCCTCAAGAAGATGCAAGAATCATTGGAGGGATTGAGAGATAGAGCAAAGCTTCAAGGTCAACAATGGAGGAGAGAGAGAATAGGAAGCCAACCAGCCCAAGGAAGAAGAAGGGGGCCTTATATAGGTCCCCCACGAAAACTAGCCGTTGCTGGGCACTTACCCCGCAGTCTCCGGCCTTGGGGGCCGGAGTCTCCGGTGCCCCGGGGTCATTTGGGGGCCTCAGGACGGACGAATCAGGTGCCAGGCCGGAGTTGGGCCGGAGACTTTGCGTCTCGGGCCGGAGACTCCGGCCACCCAAAAACTGGCAGCAACACCAACACGAAAACAACCATAACTTGAGCATCCGGACTCCGTTTTTGATGATCTTGGGCTCGTTGGAATCACGACAACGAGCTCTACAAGTATATGCATAGAAACATCATAGTCCAACAAGGGAGGATAAAACCAAATGATGAGAGGTTTGACCTATCTATAAGTGATGAACCGGCAAAACCATCAACATCAAAAACTCAATAAGAATTTCATCCAAAATCCGTTTTTGATGAGTTAGAGCTTGTCATGGAATTAACCACAAGCTCTAAAACCTCACATGGATAAAAGCCAAATAAGAACCAAGAAAGATGATGGCAAATATGCAAAGGTTTGAGCTCTCTTCGAATGATGCGGTTAAGTTACTCACTCGAGAGCCCCTCTTGATAGTACGGCTACCAATCCTATAACCCGGTCTCCAAACTAACACACGAGACCGGTAGTAGAGAAAACCTATCAAGAACAAACATTTGCCTTGTATTCCACTTGAGCTTGATGAAGACGATCTTTTCCACCTCAAGATGGAATTCCTTTCTTGATTGCGCTAGCTTGATGAAGTCTTGTGGATTGCTCCCCCATAAATCAATATGGGAAAGACTCTCTTAGGAATATCTTCACAAAGCCATTACCACCAAATAGAATACATGCATCAAGCATATAATCTCCTTGAGATGGCACATCTTGAACTTGACTTCTCATCCATGAAGACGATCACCACTTAATAATATCCTAGCCCGAGATCACAAGATCCCACTCGATACATTATGTATGCTTTGAGAGTTGATCAACTTGAATCCCATCTTTGCACTTTGACTTGATCAACCTTGTATCCTTCCTTCTTCCATCATGATGATGATGTCTTGAAGGTAAACACAAATGTCCACTCAATTATATTCTTCAAGACATAGTTGCAATAAGCTCAATTCTCATATGACCATTCTTCCGATATTTCCTTGAATAACACATTGGTCATCACTTAAAGTTCTTTATTTGATCCTTCTTACAACCTTGAAGCCAACATATGGTTCAAGCATTGTCTATGGACATGTCCTATAAATATAACTCAATACAAACATTAGTCCATAGAGATTGTCATTAATTACCAAAACCACACATGGGGGCTCCATGCTCTTTCAATCTCCCCCATTTTGGTAATTGATGACAATCTCTTTGAGAGGGTTTATATAATGAATTTAAGGAACCAAAATGGTTGCACTAACATCAAATACTACAAAAGTATGTGATGTTAGTAAAACCACCATATATAGAGCAAACTCCCCCACAATCTATGCACGTGTGAATGATCTTGATTTCATTGCATATATTGCCAACCAAGGTTGTTGGTAAAGTTTCCTCTATATACTCAATCATGCAAAGCATGAAAGGCAAATGCTTAAGAACAAAACCAAAGCATAAAACCTAATTCCCTTTAAACCCTCGAAACTTCTCCCCCATTGGCACCAATTGCCGAAATGGGCGGAAAAACTTAGAAGGCCAATATAATGAGAGTTCCTCCATAATGTGTGCATAAACCAAAAGTATAATTGAAAATATATGCACATATCCAAATATGAAAACTCGGAGGAAATCAACCTATATTGAGGATCAAAGATTGCAAATAAAATAAGATCACATGGTGGATAAACTTCAACAAATGAAGAGAGCAATCAATCGATCCAAAGAACAAATTGAATAAAGATATTATGATAAGACCAAAAGGGTGCTCTAAATAATATGAGGAAGCTCCCCAAGGTTTGTGCACAAAATATTCTATTTGAATTAAAGTATGAGGTGCATAAACATGGAATCATCACTCCCTCAATATTATTCAAAACAAAATGATACCAAGTGAAGTCAATTACTATGATAACCGCAAAATGGTGTTAAATGAAATGAGGAAGCTCCCCAAGGTACGTGCAAAAAATGGAATGTTTGCATTTGAATACAATTTGCACAACATGGAATCCTCACTCCCTCAATAACATTTAAAACACAACCATTTGCAAGAGATCATAGAGAAGAAATTAAGCTTAACACTTGCATCAAACAAATGGTTGAGCAACAAGCAAGGGACAACATATTAAAAGGCTCAACCAAAGGAATGTGTGATATGAATGACAAAGCATATTATAAGACTAATACAAGGATAAGCATAGAGCATCCACATAGTCTTCAATGAATGAAATTGCTTAGCATTCCATCCCAACACATAAGGTTCAAATAAGATATCAAATAAGGAGATATCATCTCTCATGTGTATAAGTTTCTAAGTAGACAACATCACAAAGATAATTATCACAAAGAAACATGTACACACAAAATAGATACTAAGAATAGAACATGATATCCAAAATGAAGTCATGCAATATACCAATGAGATTTTTTGCTTTTAAAGCACGGCCAAAGGCTCAAATTTTCTTATTGTATATTGATGAACTTCAACCACAAACAAGTCAAAGACATCACAAATATCAACAAGGGAAAGAAGATAGTTGGGATGCTTTGAGAAAAGCAACAAGTATCACAAAGATGAATACCAAAAGAAAGTAATAAATTTACACTTTCAACCATATTGCGCATGTGAGAACTTGAGGAATTGATATGCAATAAAATTGCTAAATTGACATATATGGGATAGGAGAATCATGAGCATGATTTTATATGTTCCCAATAATATGCACTCATCTCAAATTACTCACAATTGCAATAAAGAGGTTTCATTAAGACCTTTGCAAGAAGCACAACATTTGCAAATAATGATTTTCCATGCCATGAAACAACCTACACAAGGTTGGATACTAGAAAAGTATGCATGATAAGATACTTGTTACCGAGATATTAAAGGTAGGATGTAGTAGATAGGAGTTCTTCAATAATCCTAGCTTGCCTCAAATTATCATTTAGTCACCACTTCATCCTTATTATTGAGACAAGCACCAATATATCTTCATCTACCTAAAACAAAGTTCAAGTACAAGATGGTCCCCAAACTCATTGGGTCCAAAGTAGTTAGGAACTACAACATATAGGACAAACTCCACATAAATATGTGCATATATAAATGAAATTTCATGCACATCTTAGCCGATTTAGGATTTGATGGAGCTTCTCCTATATATTAGATCAAAGAAAGCAAAAGCATGCCATACAATATACATTTAGTAAATATGCATGCACAAGACTTTCAAGAGCCAAAGGAGATACAATTTGGACAAAACACCTAGAAGGACAAGCGAGCACACAAAATTATGAAGCTACAAAAGTTTGTCCAAATTATATCAAAGAATCAAATCAACACAAGATTGACTCCAAAGTTCAACTAGTGAACTAAGCAAAAGCCAATGAGCATAAAGGATAACTAAAACACACATGCTCAAAGACATATCTCATTTTAAGAGTGAAAAACAAATTACAAGGAATGAGATAAGCAACTCCCAAAGAGAGCAAGGTTCCAACAACAAACCAAACTCTCCACACTTTTTATGATGGCACACTAAGTACCAAAAATAAAAGATTTGACTTCCAACAATAATCAAAACCAATTGAAATAAGCAAGAGTGTGTTATAACAAATATAGGAGAGCTCCCCCAAGATTAGTGCATTATTTATGATTTTGCATTTGAATACAAAATGCACACAAATGGGATCATCACATCTACCTACATAGAAATAACACAAAATAAGTTCAACAAAATCAAATGAAATCACAAGAGTCAAGAAAGACAATGGGAGTTAAAGCAAATACATTTCTTGGCGAGAGATAAGGCAATTAAAAGCAATAGCCAAAGTGAAGATGATCAATATAAAAAATACCACATGATAGATTACCAATTTTCCAAGGAGAAGAGGTATATGGAGTTATTTCCGGTGGTAGTTTACACATAAATCCAAGATCATCTTCACAACAAATGAGCATATGAAAAGGATAAGAATTAAGCACCATGCCAAACAAAGATATTCTTGATAGACTCAAATAGTTAAACAATCACGCAAAGCAATGATTAGGATAGCTTGAAGCAAATGGTTTTCCAACTTTGATGTAGAATTCCACATTTTAGGAAAACCCTATCAAGAAAGTATCTCGCAAACAAGATCCAAAACAAGAGCAATAAACAATTTGGCAAATTGGAACTTGTTCGAGAAAACATGCCACATAGAAGCAAGATAATTTACAATATCAACACTATGTGACACAACCTCAAATATACACATTTCATGGATTTGTAATATGCACAAAGCACAATACTCCCCCATAATGTGATAAAACCAATTTTCAAATAAGTTGTTAAAGTCAATTTCCATAGGGCTCGGAAATTCCGAGGGGGACCGGAGTCTCCGGGGTTGAACCACCGGAGTCTCCGGAGTAGAACCACCGGAGTCTCCAAACCTAGAAAATTAAACTTTACCAACAAGAGGCAAATAGAATCCAACAAGATGATTAATGGACATTATAGAATTTGAATTTCTCATGAAAATGACATACCACATAGAGACTAGATAATCTTTAAATATCAACACTAAGTGGTATTCCTCATGTACACACATTTTTAGGATTGTGAAGTGCCAAAGCATATCACTCCCCCAAAATGGGATGGTCCATTAATCACCCCCAAGAGCCAAGAAGATAGATCAAGATGCAATAGGCTCAACAGTAACAACCGTACATGGTGTGCAACCAACATGCACATAATTGATTACTCAAAATAAAGCAAGTAGGGAGCACAACATATACAAACACATGCAAGATACAAAACCAAACACATGCAAAGGGGCGAGTAACTTTCAACGTAGATAAGTTGAATACATGTTACCGCAAGGAGGAACAATGGATATATGATAGAAATAAGATAATCCAATTGACTTGACTTGAGACAATATAATTAATGAAGATCCCTTAATTCTTCATGATATAGCCAAGTCTCCAATGCCCTCCATTAGACACCTATTGATCAAGTTTTGGCTTGTTGGTCCCCAACCAAGTTGGGTCCTAAGAGGTTAGTCACAATAGGTTTGGCAACCCAAATGGTTCTTTTCTTGACACCACTTTGAGTACCAACAAATTTGGCAAACACATTTCCAACCTTATCCTTGCAAAGTGAATAAGCATCATTGATTATGATAGGGTTGGATGAGTTACCAATAGAGCAAGTAGAAGAAAGGTGACCCTTCTCACGGCATATGTAGCAAGATCTTATCTTTCCTTTCTTCTCATTTGATTTCTCCACAATGGGAGCATTGGGTTGATTCTTCTTAGGAGGAAGCTTTTCTTCATCTTGAGGAAGGACTTGAGTTTGAGCTTGAGGCCGCTTCCCTTGTTGCTTCTCACTTAGATGCTTCTTCTTCAATGGGCAAGACCTAACATGATGCCCTTCAATTTTGCACTTGAAGCAAACAATCTTGGCCGGATCCTTGACTTGCTCTTGGCCCTTCTTCTTCTTGAAGAGTTTGGACTTCTTCTTATTGTTGGAGATAAATCCAAGTCCACTCTTGTCATTGGGGGATTTTTGTGCACTCAACATCTTGTCAAGTTTGGACTTCCCTTCATGACTTTTTACCAAGTCTTTCTTCAACAAAGTGACTTGGGCCTCGAGCTCTTTAATTTCCTCTACATGGTTAGTTACAACACAAGTACTAGAGGAAGTAGAAGCTATATTGTTAGAGCAACAAGGCAAGGAGAGTAATTCATCACAAGATGTAGCAATAGTATGAGTGGATGAATTACAAGGACTAGCACATGGCAATATAGCATTTTGGGAAGTAGTGCTAGTGACCACATGAGGTTCACAAGATGTTACCTTTGTAGACATATCCTCATAAGCTAACTTTAGGCGAGCATGGGACACTAGAAGATCCTCATTAGAGCTAGATAGCTTTTCATGACTTTCTTCCAATATCCCATACTTGCTAGTTAGCAACTCAAGTTGAGCCCTTAGCTCAACATTCTCCTTCAAGATAGATGCCTCACAAGAAGTAGAGTTAGTAGCACAAGCATCATGATTAACCAAAAGAGGAGAAGGCAACTTGGAACACTCTTTTAAATAAGAAGCTTTTAGTTGCTCATGCGACTCGGTGAGTTTGGTGAGCACACCCTCAATGTCCCTAGAGCCATTTTTGAGGTGCTCAAGATCCTCAAGAAGTTTAGCATTAACAAAAACAAGCTTATCATTTTTTAATTTTAAATCATTTGCCACCTCAAGAGCTCTATCATGGGTTTCCTTTACTCTAGACAATTCTAGAGCAAAATTCTCCTCAAGAGCTTCGTTGGTGCATTGTTCTTTTAAAAGAGTCTTTTTAAAATCATTGGCAAGACTATGAAGATTCTCAATAGTTTCTTCTTGCTCTTCGTCATGAGATTGAAGCTCAACAATAATTTTCTGGCTCTCAATAGCAGCAACCAAAATATGAACGAAGTTAGAGCAAGCAATTTTGTTCTTACCAATAGCATGAAAGACTATTTCTCCCTTCTTTTTTAAAGAGGCAACATAATCATCCTCTTCTTCATGATCACTAGATATAGTGGGTTCCAAAGAAGGAGTTACCTTTGAATCCCTAGCGATAAGACATATGTGGGAACCGAGAGATGATGATGAGGATGAATTACTTGAAGCTCCAATCAAAACTTTGTCTTGGCCAATAGAATCTCCGGTTTCCTCTACATTGTTAGCCACACAAAGACTAGAGGAAATAGAGGCATTTTTATCATGGCCACTAGACAGAGCAAGCATATCATCATGAGATTTATTTAAGCAACTTACACATGATATGCAAGGACTAACACAAGCATGTAAATCATTTATGGTGCTAGAAGTGTTAAAGTCCAAAGATGAAGCATTGCAATGAGATCGAGATGAATGATTATCAAAAGTAAGCTCACTATCAACATTGCAATTTCCATCACCACTCACCATGTCATTAACTTGTGTCTTGCCACACATCGGTGAAGTGGAAGAAAGTTCATCACGATCAGAAGTGGAAGGAATATACTCATCCTCAATAAACTTGGACACATCATATTTTTCTTGAAGCTTTGTCCATAACTCATGAGCATTCCGAAAAGGCATAATGGACGTCACAACTACAATGCTCACAACATTGGATAAGACATTAATAGCTTGAGCATTGAGATAAGAGTTCTTCTCATCCTCTAAAGATAGATTTGTGGGATCCTTAGGAGGAGAAAAACCCATATCTACAATTCGCTCTATATTTGGGTCCATGACCCAAAAATAATTAAGCATGTGAATTTTCCATATATCATAATTTGTGCCATCGAATATAAAAGTGTCATTGTGCACTAATCCCCTAGCCGACATCTTTGCTCTCAAGGCGGTGAAGCCTAAAATGAGAGACCTTGCTCTGATACCAATTGAAAGGACACAGATGTCGCCTAGAGGGGGGGTGAATAGGCGATTAAAACTTTTACGAAAGGCTTGTACAAATGCGGAAATAAACTAACGTTTAATTTGACAAGCTTACAAAACCTAATAAACTAGGCTCACCTATGTGTACCAACAGCTTATGCTAAGGAAGACAAGTAGCAAGGTGATAGCAAGATATATAACTTCAAGCACGATGGCTATCACAAATGTAAAGTGCATAAGTAGTGGAGCTCGGATAAGAGTTACCGAGGCACGAAGGAGACGAAGATGTATCCCGAAGTTCACTTCCAAAGGAAGCTAGTCTCCGTTGGAGAGGTGTGGCAGCTTAATGCACTCCGAATGCCACAAAGGCCTCACCTTGAGATGTGGTAGCACAATGCTCACCAAATGCCACAAAGGCTCACCTCAAGATGCGGAGGCACGCTACACACCAAACGCCACAAAGGCTCACCTTATTCTCCTCGCGCTCTCGCACAAAGCAAGATGCCACGATCCACTATGGGACACTTGAGGGCGGTCACCGAACCCGTACAAGCTTGGGGCAATCTCCACAACTTAATTGGAGGCTCCCAAGAATCGCCACAAAGGCACCACAAAGGTTGGGGAATCTCCACAACTTAATTGGAGGCCCCAAGTATATGCCACAAAGGCCACTAAGCCGTCTAGGGTTCCAAGAACCCAAGAGTAATAAGCTCACAACTTCCACTTACCGAATCTCCGAGGAGAACTCAAACCGATGCACCAATTGCAATGGCAAGAGCACACAAAGTGCTCAAATCCTTCTCACTCAAATCCTACCAAAGCAACTAATGCTATGGAGAGATATGAGAGGAAGAATAAAGGAAATCCACAAAGAACTCCAAGATCTAGATCCAATAGGTTCCCCTCACTTAGAGGAGATTTTGATTGGTGGAAAGATAGATCTAGATCTCCTCTCTCTTTTCCCTCAAGAAGATGCAAGAATCATTGGAGGGATTGAGAGATAGAGCAAAGCTTCAAGGTCAACAATGGAGGAGAGAGAGAATAGGAAGCCAACCAGCCCAAGGAAGAAGAAGGGGGCCTTATATAGGTCCCCCACGAAAACTAGCCGTTGCTGGGCACTTACCCCGCAGTCTCCGGCCTTGGGGGCCGGAGTCTCCGGTGCCCCGGGGTCATTCGGGGGCCTCAGGACGGACGAATCAGGTGCCAGGCCAGAGTTGGGCCGGAGACTTTGCGTCTCGGGCCGGAGACTCCGGCCACCCAAAAACTGGCAGCAACACCAACACGAAAACAACCATAACTTGAGCATCCGGACTCCGTTTTTGATGATCTTGGGCTCGTTGGAATCACGACAACGAGCTCTACAAGTATATGCATAGAAACATCATAGTCCAACAAGGGAGGATAAAACCAAATGATGAGAGGTTTGACCTATCTATAAGTGATGAACCGGCAAAACCATCAACATCAAAAACTCAATAAGAATTTCATCCAAAATCCAATTTTAATGAGTTAGAGCTTGTCATGGAATTAACCACAAGCTCTAAAACCTCACATGGATAAAAGCCAAATAAGAACCAAGAAAGATGATGGCAAATATGCAAAGGTTTGAGCTCTCTTCGAACGATGCGGTTAAGTTACTCACTCGAGAGCCCCTCTTGATAGTACGGCTACCAATCCTATAACCCGGTCTCCAAACTAACACACGAGACCGGTAGTAGAGAAAACCTATCAAGAACAAACCTTTGCCTTGTATTCCACTTGAGCTTGATGAAGACGATCTTTTCCACCTCAAGATGGAATTCCTTTCTTGATTGCGCTAGCTTGATGAAGTCTTGTGGATTGCTCCCCCATAAATCAATATGGGAAAGACTCTCTTAGGAATATCTTCACAAAGCCATTACCACCAAATAGAATACATGCATCAAGCATATAATCTCCTTGAGATGGCACATCTTGAACTTGACTTCTCATCCATGAAGACGATCACCACTTAATAATATCCTAGCCCGAGATCACAAGATCCCACTCGATACATTATGTATGCTTTGAGAGTTGATCAACTTGAATCCCATCTTTGCACTTTGACTTGATCAACCTTGTATCCTTCCTTCTTCCATCATGATGATGATGTCTTGAAGGTAAACACAAATGTCCACTCAATTATATTCTTCAAGACATAGTTGCAATAAGCTCAATTCTCATATGACCATTCTTCCGATATTTCCTTGAATAACACATTGGTCATCACTTAAAGTTCTTTATTTGATCCTTCTTACAACCTTGAAGCCAACATATGGTTCAAGCATTGTCTATGGACATGTCCTACAAATATAACTCAATACAAACATTAGTCCATAGAGATTGTCATTAATTACCAAAACCACACATGGGGGCTCCATGCTCTTTCAGCTAGTTCTATGAATGTTGCTTTTACAAAGCATATTATGAATGCTCTCATGCAAATTAGAGAGGAAAAGTTGAAACAAAAAGTTTCCATTCCTAAGAAGTTAGAAGATGGTTGGGATCCCATCATTGAGATGAATGTGAATGATTTTGATTGCAATGCTTTATGTGATCTTGGTGCAAGCATTTCTATTATGCCTAGAAAGATTTATGATATGCTTGGTTTACCACCTCTTGAAAATTGTTATTTTGATACTCCTCTTGCTGATGTTGCTAAGAAGAAACCTTTGGGAAGGATTAATGATGTTCTTATTATGGTTAACAATAACCTTGTTCCCATTGATTTTCTTATTTTGGATATTGAATGCAATGCTTCTTGTCCTATTATTTTGGGAAGATCTTTTCTTAAAACTGTTGGTGCCATTATTGATATGAAGGAAGGCACCATTAAATATCAATTCCCACTCAAGAAAGGTATGGAACACTTCCCTAGAAAGAGAAATAAATTACTTTTTGACTCTATCCTTAGAGCAAATTATGAACTTGATGCTTCATCGCTTGATATTACTTGATTTCCACTTTCTGCGCCTAGCTCAAAGGCGTTAAAGAAAAGCACTCTTGGAAGATAACCCAATGTTTTCTTTTTAGTACCTTTTCTTTTTGTTGAGTCTTGGAAGTTATTACTACTGTAATGACCTCTCCTTATCGTTTTTATTTTGCTTTTGTGCCAAGAAGAACCTCTAATTAGAGGAAGGTAAGATTTGGGGAAGTTGCTGTCCTGAAACAGATTTCTGCGCTGTACCGTAAAATTCATGAAAATTCTCAGAACGTCTTTTTGATCTGCGATTTCTTGTGCACATGGCCCAGGTTATTGCCTAACTTTCATTAGTTTTGCACTTTTAGATTTGAGCAACTGAAGATTTTCAAAAAAATCGATCTTTACCAGCTGTTCTGTTTTGACAGATTTCTGCCACTATTTGTGTTTGCCTCTTGATCTCTTTCTATTTGAGTTCTTTTGATCACGGAACTTTTAAGGAAGTTGCTACAGTAGCTTATGATAATGGGTGTTATACTTGAGTTGAAACTGAACCAAAAAGGTGGATTTACTATCTTGCTTGCACTAATGTTGCTAATAAGAATTGTGTGAAGTTTTGTATGAAGGAAGTTTTCAAGTGTAGGGAAAGGAGAATGATGAGATGAGATGAAGTATGGACAAAAGCTCAAGCTTGGGGATTCCCATGTCAACCAAGAAATATCCAAGAGGTACAAGCGTCAAAGCTTGGGGATGCCCCGAGGCACCCCTTCTTCATCGACAAAAATCAGGTCATCTTTCAAGACACTATATTTTTATTGCTTCATATACTATGCGTTTTTCTTGGAGCGTCTTTATTTTTTGCTTTCAGTTTTTTTTGTTTGCTGCAATAAATGGTTGGACCCCAACATGTTTATTTTGGAGAAGACACACTCCGTGTTTTATTGCAAAGAACACTCTAGTTTTCACTCTTATCGTTCAACGAGTGTTCTCTTTTTCTAATACTGCGTTTAGCTTTCATTTTTTGCCTTGATTTTTGTTCAGAACTTGTTAGTTCTATGTAGCTAGGTGTATTTAGACCTCTGGTCTATGTTGGTTTTCATCTTTAAGAGTTGTTTCAAAAAAGGTTGATTGGTGTTGGAAAAGAGAAAAAAGTTTCATGCATATAGCGGTACAAATGGGAGCTTGTTTAGACTGTGGCTTAGACTTTTGCATGTCATGTTTGATGTTATTTTGATTATATGCTTAGTAGTTTTTGCTGTAGCATGACTTGTCTCAAATGACTGAGATTGCTTAATATGCCTTTGAAAGAATCATGCGTTGTTTTTTATTATATGGGAGCATATTATTGTGGTATTCTCCTTTGATGCTTTATTTGGGTTGACTTGGCGCATGCTTACACCATGTTGACTTTAACAAGTTGCCTCAAGACTCTATGATCATTTGGTTTTTGACTTGTGATACCACTTTATGTTTTGGTTAATAATGTTTTATAGCTATGCATGATTATGGCCATTATTGCTCTCTTAGTTGGTCGCTCCCAGTCTTTTGCTAGCCTTCATTTGTACTGAGAGGGAATACTTCTCGTGCATCCAAATCCCAAAAGCCAAAGTTTTTCATTGTGTCCACCATATCTACCTATTAGCAATTTGCTATTCCAAGTACATTTGTCTTGCTTTTATCTATCTTCCAAATTAAATTTTTTGTTATGTGAAAATTAGTTAATAAAGCTCTCACGAACCCGACGGCACATTTACTTTCTTGCACTTAAAAACTTGACCATTTTGGCTCTCTTATGTTGATTATATGCTTGCAAGTTGTAAGTTGGGAGTTAGCTCAGCCATGCGGTCATGGGGCACGCTTTCAACACTGCACTTATTTCTATTTAAGTTGATATTGTGATCTTTTGTTTATGGATGCTTATCTGTGTGAAAGGAATTGGAAACTTGTGGAGTTCATGGAGTTTGTATATATGTTAGAGAAATGTCTGGGCCGCTAATCTAAGCCATGCATCATTCATAGTGGAAATTTACAGCTTGCCCATAGTGGACATTCGACGACGCATCTCAAAATAAAAAGCTATACCCAATGGTAAATAAAAGAGATGTCGAGGTGCCCATTGTTTGTTTGTCTTGTCATTTTGATGTGGGCTAGTCTCCATGTCATCGGGCAAGAGGTACCCCGTTGGCGTTCTCAATGATACATGTATGCTTACAATGACAAGAACTTGCTTGGGACCTAAGTCGATTAGCATTGTTTAAGTACTTTCACGGGACATGAGATTTTCAACTTATGATTTGTCAAGCATATGCCTCATATTTGTACTCGCATTAACCTTAACCATTCAAGATGCCTATGATGGGGGCAATGAGAGCTCAAAGCTAGTAAGTACCATAATTTTTGGAAGGTTTATAAAATCTTGCAATCACTACTTCCCTCTGCGAAGGGCCTTTCTTTTACTTTTATGCTGAGTCTTCACCTTCTACCTTTATGCACCGTCTAAGAGAGCATAGTTGTCATTCTGAGTATAATGTGCATAGTCCCAAAATTTATTATTGATTGATTCATGATTATGGTTTTGCTTATTCTTAAATTATTTGTATCTAGTCACCCTCTTAAACTTGAAGGTGTCCTATGCATTTATGTTTTGCTACTCTATGAGGGACAAGCTGAATACCACTTTGCTATGTTTTTCTATATGATTGAAACACACACTTGACTTTCAATGCATTATTACTCATGATCTTTTGTTTGTGTTACTTTTCATGTTATAATATGGTTGCTAAGTTTTATTGTCAAGATTATGTCTTTTATACCCATGTTTAGAGTACTTTGATCTCAGCACTCAATGCTTTACATCGTTGATCAAGATTGTGTTGGTGCATGTCAACTAAAAAATTATTGTTTTGCTATCACTTACCTACTCGAGGATAAGCAGGAGTTAAGCTTGGGGATGTTGATACGTCTCAAACGTATCTATAATTTTTGATGCTCTATGCTTGTTTATGCACCATTTTCTTTGTGTTTTGTTACACTCTGTGGCATTTTTATGCATTTTTTGGAACTAACCTATTAACAAGATGCCACATTGTCAGTTCTCTGTTTGCTGCTATTTTTGTGTTTCAGAAAAGTTACATAGGAAATATTCTCGAAATTGGACGAAACAAAAGCCGAAGTTTCTATTTTTTCCGACACGAGACGGAGTCCAAAGCAGAGACGGAGGGGGGGCAGAGGGCAGCCACGCCATTGGGTGGCGCGGGCCACCCCCTGGCCGCACCACCAGGTGGTGTGGACCCCTGGTCCACCCACTGCTATCGCCCTTCCGCCTATATATTCTCCTCGACGAGAAAACCCTAAGGGCCCGATTTTTTTTTTCAGAAAACATACTACAAGCCGCCGTCTTCGATGACGCGAGATCGAGAGGGTCCAGAAGCTCTTCCCGGCACCCTGCCAGAGAGGGGAATCACCACCGGAGGCCTTCTTCATCACCATGCCTGCCTCTGGAGTGATGTGTGAGTAGTCTACCTTGGACTACGGGTCCATAACAGTAGCTAGATAGATGTCTTCTCCTTCATGTGCTTCATGTTTAGATCTTGTGAGCTGCCTATCATGATCAAGATCATCATTATGTAATTCTATATGTTGTGTTTGTTGGGATTCGATAAATATTGAGTACTATGTCAAGTTGATTTGTGATTTATCATCTCTATGTTGTTTATGATCTTGCATGCTCTCCGTTGCTAGTAGATATCTTGGTCGAGTAGATGCTGGTGATTCCAAGAGGGGGTATTTATGCTCGATAATGGGTTCATGCCTCTAGTAATCTGGGAGAGTGACAACAACCTTTAAGATTGTAGATGTGTTATTGCTACTAGAGAGAAAACAACAATTTTGTGTTCAAAGACATTTGTATTGTTTACATTACATACTTTGCTTAAGACAATAATCTGTTGCTTGCAACTTAATACCCAACGGTTGTTCGGATGATATCCGGCGGGTGGATTATTAGTCATAGATGAGTTGGATTACGGTCTATGTATTATGTTGTAATGCCTACGTGAATCTGAAAGATCATGTCGAGCCCCATGTGTGGTTTTGGTAATTAATGACAATCCCTATGGACTAATGGTTGCATTGAGTTATATGTGTAGGACTTGTCCATAGACAATGCTTGAACCATTTGTTGGATTCAAGGTTGTAAAAAGAAGATTATGTGTTGACCAAGGTGTTATTCAAGGAGTGATCCAAAGATTGGTCTTAATGGAGTTGAGCTTATGTCAAGTGTGTCTTGAAGAATAAGATTGAGTGAGCTCTCTCGTGTATCCTCGAGACACCATCATTATGGAGGAAGAAGAATTGGCTCGAGGATTGATCAAGTCAAAGCGCAAGTTCAAGATGAGCAACTAGAAGAGAACATATGCTTGAAGCTTGCCATCTATATTGTGATCATGGATATGTGAAGATACGCTTAAAGAGAGTCTCTTCCATAGTAGAGTATGGGGGAGCAATCCGCAAGACTTCACCAAGCAAGCTCAATCAAGAAAGGTGGTCCAACTTGAGAAGATCAAGATCGTCATTATCCACCTCAAGTGGAATGCTCAAGGCAAAGGTATGATATTGATAGGGTTTCTTTCTTACCGGTCTTATGGTGTTAGTTGTGAGACCGGGTTATAGGATCGGTAGTCGTACTATCAAGAGGGGCTCTCGAGTGAGTAACTTAATCGTATCATTCGGAGAGAGCTCAAACCTTTGCATACTTGGCATCATCTTTCTTGGTTCTTATTTGGGTTTTATCCATGTGAGGTTCTAGATCTTGTGGTTGTTTCCATGACAAGGTCTAGCTCATCAAAAACGGAATCCGTATGGAACACTTCTTGCATTTTTGGTGTTTGGAGGTTTTACCGGTTTGTCTTCGAAGAGAGGTCAAACCTTTCATCATTTGGTTTTATCCTCCTTGGTTGGACTATGATGTTTCTCTGCATAAAGTTGTAGAGCTTGTTGTTGCGATTCCAACGAGCCCAAGATCATCGAAAACGGAGTCCGGATGCTCAAGTTATTACCGTTTTCGTTTTGGTGTTTCTGCCAGTTTTAGGAGGGGTGGCTTTAGCCGGCCTAGGGCCGGAAATAGCCGGACCGGGGCGCTCGATTGCCTCTCTATTTCAGTCCGGATTTTTGTCCGGCTTTAGCCGGTCTGGCCGGCTTTAGCCGGTCTGGCCGGCTTTAGCCGGTGTTAAGTCCGGCTTTAGCCGGTCTAAATGGCTGTAACGGTCATATTTCGTGGGGAGGACCTATAAAAGGACCCCCTTCTTCCCCAAGGGCTGGTAGCTCGGTTTTTCCTCTCTTTCTCTCTCTCCCACCATTGTTGACCTTGGAAAGCTTGCCCCTCTCTCAATCCCTCCCATGATTCTTGCTTATCTTTGAGGGAAAAGTGAGAGGAGATCTAGATCTATATTTCCACCAATCAATCTCTCCTCTAAGTGAGAGGAACATAGTGGATCTAGATATTGGAGTTTGATACGTCTCAAACGTATCTATAATTTTTGATGCTCCATGCTTGTTTTTACACCATTTGCCTATTGTTTCGTTACACTTAGTGGCACTTTTATGCATTTTCCGGAACTAACCTATTAACGAAGTGCCACAGTGCCAGTTCCCTATTTTCTGCTGTTTTTGTGTTTCAGAGTGATACACAGAAAATATTCTCGGAATTGGACGACACCACATCCTGAAGTCTTATTTTACCCGGAAGCTTCCAGAGATCCGAAGAGGAGTAGGAGGGGGGCCACCAGGGCCCCACACGCAGGGGTGGCGCGGCCAGCCCCCTGGCCGCGCCGGGCCCACGTGAGGGCGCCTGGCCCCTCCTCTGACATCGCCCCTTCGCCTATAAAGACCCCCCGACGAGAAAAACCTAAGGGCCCGATCAGTTTTCCAGAACACATCGCGATCCGCCGCCGCCGTCGACCCGAAGATCGGGAGGGTCCAGAAGCTCTTCCCGGCACCCTGCCGAAGAGGGGAATCGCCACCGGAGGTCTTCTTCATCGCCATGCTTGCCTCCGGAGCGATGAGTGAGTAGTCTACCTTGGACTATGGGTCCATAGCAGTAGCTAGATGGTTGTCTTCTCCACCATGTGCTTCATGTTTAGATCTCATGAGCTGCCCTACATGATTGAGATCACCGTTATGTAATTCTACATGTTTGGTTTGTTGGGATCCGATGAATATTGGTGTTTATGATTAAGTTGCTATACTGAATTATATCTTTTGTTATCTCTATGTTGTTTATGATCTTGCATGCTCTCCGTTGTTAGTAGCTATCTTGGCCGAGTAGTTGCTAGTGACTCCAAGAGGGGGTATTTATGCTCGATAGTGGGTTCATGCCTCTATTTCACCTGGGGGAGTGACAGAAACCTCTAAGGTGGTAGATGTGCTGTTGCTACTAGGGAGAAAACAACATTCATATGCTCAAGGGCATATGCTTTGTTTACATTACACACTTTGCTTAATGCAATTATCTGTTGTTCGCAACTTAATACTTCTAGGGTGTTCGGATTGATATCCCCGGGAGTGGATTATTAGTCATAGATGCAGTTGGATGGCGGTCTATGTATTTTGTTGTAATGCCCAGAGTAAATCTCATAGTGATCTTCTTGACATATCACGTTTATCTTTATTCTATCAATTGCCCAACTGTAATTTGTTTACCCAGCATGTGTTATTTTATCTATGGAGAGACACCACTAGTGAACTGTGGACCCCGGTCCTATTTACATCATATTGCTATCACCTGTTTACTTTACTCGTACTGTTTACTTTACTCGCATACTATATTGTTTTCCACTCGATACGCTCATAACCTTTGTTTCAAGCAAACCGGTGAGATTGACAACCTCATCGCAAGTTGGGAACAAAGTATTTGTTTGTGTGTGTGCAGGGTCTGCGTCACCTTCAGTCGTCATTGTCTCTCCTCTCCTGACCGATATTAAACCTTGGTTTCTTAACTGAGGGAAAACTAGCTGCTATACTCATCATACCTTCCTCTTGGGGTTCCCAACTGGCTGGTTATCCACCACGCACAAGGATAGTTTGCTCCCACATCAACTTGGAGTAGCAGAGTTCTTTGTGGATTTCCTTTGTCCTTCTTCTCATATCTCTCCATAGCATTAGTTGCTTTGGTGAGATTTGGGTCAGAAGGATTTGAGCACTTTGTGTGCACTTGCCATTGCATAGGTTGCATCGGTTTGAGTTCTCCCCGGAGATTCAAGTAAGTGAAAGTTTGTGAGCTTATTACTCTTGGGTTCTTGGAACCCTAGACGGCTTTGTGGCTTTGTGGTGCCTTGGTGGCTATCCTTGGGAGCCTTCAATTAAGTTGTGGATGTGTGCCCCAAGATTTTTGTAAAGTCCCGGTTCCGCCTTGAGGAACCCCTTAGTGGAAGAGTGAGCTAGGCCTTTGTGGCGCAAGCTCACACCGGAGAATAGGGTGAGGCCTTTGTGGCGTTGGTTAGGCCTTTGTGGCGATACCACACCCCTCCAACGAGACGTACTCCCTTTCAAGGGAGGAACTCGGGAATACATCATCGTCTCCACGTGCCTCGGTTATTTCTATACCCGAGCTCTTTACTTATGCACTTTACATTGTGATAGCCTTCGTGCTTGAAGTCATATATCTTGCTATCACCTTGTTACTTGTATTGCTTAGCATAAGTTGTTGGTGCACATAGGTGAGCCTAGTTTATTTTGGTTTTGTGTGCTTGACAAAATAAACGCTAGTTTAATTCCGCTTTTGTTCAAGCCATTCATAAAATTTGATATCGCCTATTCACCCCCCCTCTAGGCGACATCTGTGTCCTTTCAATTGGTATCAGAGCCCGGTCTCTCATTTTAGGCTTCACCGCCTTGAGAGCAAAGATGTCGGCTAGGGGATTAGTGCACAATGACACTTTTATATTCGATGGCACAAATTATGATACTTGGAAAATTCACATGCTTAGTTATTTTTGGGTCATGGACCCATCTATGGAGCGAATTGTAGATGCGGGTTTTTCTCCTCCAATGGATACTCAAAATCTATCTTTAGAGGATGAGAAAAACTTGTATCTCAATGCTCAAGCTACTCATGTGATTGTTAATGCTTTGAGCGATGTAGTTATCTTCTCTATCATGCCTTTTCAGAGCGCTCATGATATATGGACAAAGCTTCAAGAAAAATATGATGTGTCCAAGATTATTGGGGATGATTGTATTCCTTCCACTTCCGACCGTGATGAACTTTCATCCACTTCACCAACGTGTGGCAAGACACAAGGTAACGATATGGTGAGTGGTGATGAAAATTGTAATGTTGATAGTGAGCTTACTTTTGATAGTCATTCATCTCTATCTCATTACAATGCTTCATATTTCGACTTATACACTTCAAGCACCAAAAGTACTTTACATGCTTGTGTTGATAGTCCTTGCATATCATGTATAAATTGCTTGATGAAACCTAATGATGATATGCTTATTGCATCTTGTTGCCATGATACAAATGCTTCTATTTCCTCTAGTATTTGTGATGCTAACCATATAGAGGAAACCGAAGAGTCTTTGGGCCAAGACAATGTCTTGAATGGAGCTTCAAGTATTTCTTCTTCTTCTTCTCACGGTTCCCACATATGCCTTATGGCTAGGTCTTCAAATCATAATGATGTTGAGGACAATGGTGAGGATGAGGAAAATGAAGAAGAGTATATTGAGTATTTAAATAAGAAGGGTAAGGTGGTCTTTGATACTTTGCATAACAATAAAAATGTTTTGCCCAACTTCTTTGAAATCATGAGTTGTGCTATTGAGAGCACGAAACTCATTGAGATGAAGGAAGAAAAAATTGATAAAATGTTTTCTCTTGAGCGTGAGTATGCCAATGATATCCATGATTTAAAAAATGCTCTAGAGGAAGAGCAAGAGCTTCGGGTTTCTCTTGAGGAGAAGCTTGAATCCTTTGAGGAGTCATGTAATGAAATTATTTCTAAACTCACTAAAGAACGTGACCTCGCTCTTGCCAAGTTGTCTTCTCCTATTGGTAATGATAATGATGCATGTGCTACTAACTCTAATTCTTGTGAAGTATCTATTTTGAAGGAGAATGTTGAGCTAAGAGCTCAACTTGAGTTGCTAACTAGAAAGTATGGGAAATTGGAAGAAAGTCATGAAAAGCTATCTAGCTCTAATGAGGATCTTCTAGTGTCCCATGCTCGCCTAAAGTTAGCTCATGAGGCTATATCTATAAAGGTAACATCTTGTGAGCCTCATGTGGACACTAGCACTATTTCTCAAAATGCTATATTGACATGTGCTAGTTCTAGTAATTCTTCATCTCATGCTATTGCTAAATGTTGTGATGAATTACTCTCCTTGCCTTGTTGCTCTAACAATGAAGCCTCTACTTCCACTAGTATTTGTGTTGTCACTAACTATGTAGAGGAAATCAAAGATCTCAAGACCCAAGTTACTTCGTTGAAGAAAGACTTGGAAAATTGTCATGAAGGGAAGTCCACACTCAACAAGATCTTGAGTGTGCAAAAATCCCCCAATGACAAGAGTGGACTTGGATTCAAATCCAATAACAATAACAAGTCCAAGATAAACAAGAAGAAGAAGGGCCAAGATCAAGTCAAGAATTTGGCCAAGATTGTTTGCTTCAAGTGCAAAATTGAAGGGCACCATGTTAGATCTTGTCCTTTGAAGAAGAAGCCTCTTAGTGAGAAGCAACAAGGGAAGCGGCCTCAAGTTCAAGGCCATGCTCAACCTCGTGTTGAAGAAAGGTCACTTCCCAAGAAAATTCAAGCTAATGCTCCCCTTGTGGAGAAATCAAGTGAGAAGAATGTGAAGAAAAGAACTTGCTACATATGCCATGAGAAGGGTCACCTATCTTCTTCATGCACTAGTGGTAACTCATCCAACCCTATCATAATTGAGGATGTATATTCACTTTGCAAGGATAAGGTTGGTAATGTGTTTGCCAAATTTGTTGTTACTCAAAGTGGTGTCAAGAAAAGAACCATTTGGGTTGCCAAACCTATTGTTACTAACCTCTTAGGACCCAACTTGGTTGGGGACCAACAAGCCATTACTTGAACAATATGTGTTGTTGGAGGGCATTGGAGACTTGGCAATATCATGAAGAATTAAGGGATCTTCATCAATTATATTTTCCCAAGTCAAGTCAAGGGATTATCTTGTGTCTATTATATATCCAATGTTCCTCCTTGCGGTAACATGTATTCAACTTATCTACATTGAAAGTTACTCGCCCCTTTGCATGTGTTGGGTTTTGTATCTTGCATATGTTTGTATATGTTGTGCTTCCTACTTGCTTCATTTTGAGTAATCAAGCATGTGCATGTTGGTTTGCACACCATGTACGGTTGTTCTTGTTGAGCCTTTTGCATATTTCTTGTATCTTGTTGGCTCTTGTGAGAGATTAATGGTTCATCCCATTTTGGGAGAGTGATATGCTTTTGCACTTCATAATCCTAAAAATGTGTGTACATGAGGAATACCACTTAGTGTTGATATTTAAAGATTATCTAGTTTCTATGTGGTATGTCATTCTCATGAGAAATTCAAATTCTATAATGTCCATTAATCATCTCTTGTTGGATTTTATTTACCTCTTGTGAAAAGAAATGCTTTATCACATTATGGGGGAGTAATATACTTTATGCATACTACAAACCAATAAAATGTGTATATTTGAGGTTGTGTCACATAGTGTTGATATTGTAAATTATCTTGCTTCTATGTAGCATGTTTGCTCAAACAAGTTCCAATTTGCCAAATTGTTTTATAGCTCTTGTTTTGGATCTTGTTTGTGAGATAATTTCTTGATAGGGTTTTCCTAAAATGTGGAATGCTACATCAAAGTTGGAAAACCATTTGCTTCAAGTTATCCTAATCATTGCCTTGCATAATTGTTTAACTATTTGAGTCTATCAAGAATATCTTCTTTAGCATGGTTTTTAATTCTTATCCTTTTCCATATGCTTCTTTGTTGTGAAGACGATCTTGGATTTATATGTAAACTACCACCGGGAAATAAATCCAAATACCTCTTGTTCTTGGACAATTGGTACTATATCATGTGGCACATGTATATTGATCATCTTTACATTGACTATTGCTTTTAATTGCCTTATCTCTAGCCAAAAATGTATTTGTTTTAGCACCCATTGTCTTCCGTGACTTTTGTTATTCCATTTGATTTCGTTGAACTTGTCTTGTGTTATTTCTATGTAGGTAGATGTGATGATCCCACTTGTGTGCATTTTGTATTCAAATGCAAAATCATAAATAATGCACTAATCTTGGGGGAGCTCTCCTATTTTTGTTATAACACACTCTTTGTGCTTATTTCAATTTTTATTGGTTTTTGTTGGAAGACAAATCTTTTCTTTTTGGTACTTAGTGTGCCATCATAAAAAGTGTGGAGAGTTTGGTTTGTTTGTTCGAACCTTGCTCTCTTTGGGAGTTGGTGATATCATTCCTTATTATTTATTCTTACTCTTAAAATGAGATGTCTTTGAGCATGTGTGTTTTAGTTATGCTTTTTGCTCATTGGCTTTTGCTTGGTTCACTAATTGAACTTTGGAGTCAATCTTGTGTTGATTTGATTCTTTGATATAATTTGGACAACCTTTTGTCGCTTCACAATTTTGTGTGCTCGCTTGTCCTTCTTGGTGTTTTGTCCAAATTGTATCTTCTTTGGCTCTAGAAAGTCTTGTGCATGCATATTTACTAAATGTATACTTTATGGCATGCTTTTGCTTTCTTTGATCTAATATATAGGAGAAGCTCCATCAAATCCAAAATCGGCTAAGATGTGCATGAAATTCAATCTCATATATATATGCACATATTTATGTGAAGTTTGTCCTATATGTTGTAGTTTCTAACTACTTTGGACCCAATGAGTTTGGGGACCATCTTGTACTTGAACTTTGTTTTAGGTACATGGAGATATATTGGTGCTTGTCTCAATAATAAGGATGAAGTGGTGACTAAATGATAATTTGAGGCAAGCTAGGATTATTGAAGAACTCCTATCTACTACATCCTACCATTATATCTCGATAACAAGTATCTTCTTCATGCATACTTCTCTAGTATCCAACCTTGTGTAGGTTGTTTTATGGCATTGAAAATCTTTATTTGCAAATATTGTGCTTTTTGCAAGGATTCTAATAAAACCTCTTTATTGCAAATGTGAGCAAGTTGAGATGAGGACATATTATTGGGAACATATAAAAATCATGCTCATGATTCTCCTATCCCATATATGTCAACTTAGCAATCTTTTTGCATATCAATTCCTCAATAAGCTCACATGTGCAAAATTGATGAAATTGCAAATTTATTTCTTCCGTTTGGTATCCTTCGTTTTGATACTTGTTGTTTTTATCAAAGCATCCCAACTATCTTCTTTCCCTTGTTGATATTTGCGATGTCTTTGACATGTTTGTGGTTGAAGTTCTTCAATATACAATAAGATAAATTGAGCCTTTGGCCATGCTTTAAAAGCAAAAATCTCATTGGTATATTGCATGACTTCATTTTGGATATCATGTTCTATTCTTAGTATCTATTTTGTGTGTACATGTTTCTTTGTGATAATTATCTTTGTGATATTGTCTACTTAGAAACTTATACACATGAGAGATGATATCTCATTATTTGATATCTTATTTGAACCTTATGTGTTGGGATGGAATGCTAAGCAATATCATTCATTGAAGACTATGTGGATGCTCTATGCTTATCCTTGTGTTAGTCTTATAATATTCTTTGTCATTCCTATCACACATTCCTTTGGTTGAGCCTTTTAATATATTGTCCCGTGCTTGTTGCTCAACCATTTGTTTGATGCAAGTGTAAGCTTAATTTCTTCTCTATGATCTCTTGCAAATGGTTGCGTTTTAAATGTTATTGAGGGAGTGAGGATTCCATATTGTGCAAATTGTATTCAAATGCAAACATTCCAATTTTTGCACGTACCTTGGGGAGCTTCCTCATTTCATTTAAAGCACCATTTTTTGGTTATCATAATATTTGATTTCACATGGTATCATTTTTTTTAAATAGTATTGAGGGAGTGATGATTCCATGTTTGTGCACCTTATACTTCAACTAAAATAGAATATTTTGTGCACACACCTTGGGGAGCTTCCTCATATTATTTAGAGCACCCTTTTGGTCTTATCATAATATCTTTATTCAAATGTTCTTTGGATCGATTGCTCTCTTCATTTGTTGAAGTTTATCCATCGTGTTATCTTATTTTGTTTGCAATCTTTGATCCTCAATATAGTTTCATTTCCTTCAAAAATTTTCCTTTGTATATGTGCATGTGTTTTCACTCATTTATTTTGGATATGCACACCATTTTGGAGGAACTCTCACTATATTGGCCTTCTAAGCTTTTTTTGCCCATTTTGGCAATGGATGCCAATGGGGGAGAAGTTTCGAGGGTTTAAAGGGAATTGGGTTTTATGCTTTGGTTTTGTTCTTAAGCATTTGCCTTGGATGCTTTGCATCGTTGTGTGTTGCTTTGCATGGTTGAGTATATAGCGGAAACTCCACCAACAACCTTGGTTGGCAATATATGCAATGAAATCAAGATCATTCACACATGCATAGATTGTGGGGGAGTTTGCTCTATATATGGTGGTTCTACTAACATCACATACTTTTGTAGTATTTGATGTTAGTACAACCATTTTGGTTCTTTGAATTCATTATATAAACCCTCTCAAAGAGATTGTCATCAATTACCAAAATGGGGGAGATTGAAAGATCATGTCGAGCCCCATGTGTGGTTTTGGTAATTAATGACAATCCCTATGGACTAATGGTTGCATTGAGTTATATGTGTAGGACTTGTCCATAGACAATGCTTGAACCATTTGTTGGATTCAAGGTTGTAAAAAGAAGATTATGTGTTGACCAAGGTGTTATTCAAGGAGTGATCCAAAGATTGGTCTTAAGGGAGTTGAGCTTATGTCAAGTGTGTCTTGAAGAATAAGATTGAGTGAGCTCTCTCGTGTATCCTCGAGACACCATCATTATGGAGGAAGAAGA
Source organism: Dactylis glomerata (assembly GCA_007115705.1). Lineage (NCBI taxonomy): Eukaryota > Viridiplantae > Streptophyta > Magnoliopsida > Poales > Poaceae > Dactylis > Dactylis glomerata. Next base: position 3,345,837 of record QXEO01000524.1, on the reverse strand, counting down.
ATTGGCTCGAGGATTGATCAAGTCAAAGCGCAAGTTCAAGATGAGCAACTAGAAGAGAACATATGCTTGAAGCTTGCCATCTATATTGTGATCATGGATATGTGAAGATATGCTTAAAGAGAGTCTCTTCCATAGTAGAGTATGGGGGAGCAATCCGCAAGACTTCACCAAGCAAGCTCAATCAAGAAAGGTGGTCCAACTTGAGAAGATCAAGATCGTCATTATCCACCTCAAGTGGAATGCTCAAGGCAAAGGTATGATATTGATAGGGTTTCTTTCTTACCGGTCTTATGGTGTTAGTTGTGAGACCGGGTTATAGGATCGGTAGCCGTACTATCAAGAGGGGCTCTCGAGTGAGTAACTTAATCGTATCATTCGGAGAGAGCTCAAACCTTTGCATACTTGGCATCATCTTTCTTGGTTCTTATTTGGGTTTTATCCATGTGAGGTTCTAGAGCTTGTGGTTGTTTCCATGACAAGGTCTAGCTCATCAAAAACGGAATCCGTATGGAACACTTCTTGCATTTTTGGTGTTTGGAGGTTTTACCGGTTTGTCTTCGAAGAGAGGTCAAACCTTTCATCATTTGGTTTTATCCTACTTGGTTGGACTATGATGTTTCTCTGCATAAAGTTGTAGAGCTTGTTGTTGTGATTCCAACGAGCCCAAGATCATCGAAAACGGAGTCCGGATGCTCAAGTTATTACCGTTTTCATTTTGGTGTTTCTGCCAGTTTCAGGAGGGGCGGCTTTAGCCGGCCCAGGGCCGGAAATAGCCGGACCGGGGCACTCGATTGCCTCTCTGTTTCAGTCCGGATTTTTGTCCGGCTTTAGCCGGTCTGGCCGGCTTTAGCCGGTGTTAAGTCCGGCTTTAGCCGGTATAAATGGCTATAACGGTCATATTTCGTGGGGAGGACCTATAAAAGGACCCCCTTCTTCCCCAAGGGCTGGTAGCTCGGTTTTTCCTCTCTTTCTCTCTCTCCCACCATTGTTGACCTTGGAAAGCTTGCCCCTCTCTCAATCCCTCCCATGATTCTTGCATATCTTTGAGGGAAAAGTGAGAGGAGATCTAGATCTATATTTCCACCAATCAATCTCTCCTCTAAGTGAGGGGAACATAGTGGATCTAGATCTTGGAGTTTGATACGTCTCAAACGTATCTATAATTTTTGATGCTCCATGCTTGTTTTTACACAATTTGCCTATTGTTTCGTTACACTTAGTGGCTCTTTTATGCATTTTCCGGAACTAACCTATTAACGAAGTGCCACAGTGCCAGTTCCCTGTTTTCTGCTGTTTTTGTGTTTTAGAGTGATACACAGAAAATATTCTCGGAATTGGACGACACCACATCCTGAAGTCTTATTTTACCCGGAAGCTTCCAGAGATCCGAAGAGGAGTAGGAGGGGGGCCACCAGGGCCCCACACGCAGGGGTGGCGCGGCCAGCCCCCTGGCCGCGCCGGGCCCACGTGAGGGCGCCTGGCCCCTCCTCTGACATCGCCCCTTCGCCTATAAAGACCCCCCGATGAGAAAAACCTAAGGGCCCGATCAGTTTTCCAGAACACATCGCGATCCGCCGCCGCCGTCGACCCGAAGATCGGGAGGGTCCAGAAGCTCTTCCCGGCACCCTGCCGGAGAGGGGAATCGCCACCGAAGGTCTTCTTCATCGCCATGCTTGCCTCCGGAGCGATGAGTGAGTAGTCTACCTTGGACTATGGGTCCATAGCAGTAGCTAGATGGTTGTCTTCTCCACCATGTGCTTCATGTTTAGATCTCATGAGCTGCCCTACATGATTGAGATCACCGTTATGTAATTCTACATGTTTGGTTTGTTGGGATCTGATGAATATTGGTGTTTATGATTAAGTTGCTGTACTGAATTATATCTTTTGTTATCTCTATGTTGTTTATGATCTTGCATGCTCTCCGTTGTTAGTAGCTATCTTGGCCGAGTAGTTGCTAGTGACCCCAAGAGGGGGTATTTATGCTCGATAGTGGGTTCATGCCTCTATTTCACCTGGGGGAGTGACAGAAACCTCTAAGGTGGTAGATGTGCTGTTGCTACTAGGGAGAAAACAACATTCATATGCTCAAGGGCATATGCTTTGTTTACATTAGACACTTTGCTTAATGCAATTATCTGTTGTTCACAACTTAATACTTCTAGGGTGTTCGGATTGATATCCCCGGGAGTGGATTATTAGTCATAGATGCAGTTGGATGGCGGTCTATGTATTTTGTTGTAATGCCCGGAGTAAATCTCATAGTGATCTTCTTGACATATCACGTTTATCTTTATTCTATCAATTGCCCAAATGTAATTTGTTTACCCAGCATGTGTTATTTTATCTATGGAGAGACACCACTAGTGAACTGTGGACCCTGGTCCTATTTACATCATATTGCTATCACCTGTTTACTTTACTCGCACTGTTTACTTTACTCGCATACTATATTGTTTTCCACTCGATACGCTCATAACCTTTGTTTCAAGCAAACCGGTGAGATTGACAACCTCATCGCAAGTTGGGAACAAAGTATTTGTTTGTGTGTATGCAGGTTCCGCATCACCTTCAGTTGTCATTGTCTCTCCTCTCCTGACCGATATTAAACCTTAGTTTCTTAACTGAGGGAAACTAGCTGCTATACTCATCATACCTTCCTCTTGGGGTTCCCAACTGGCTGGTTATCCACCACGCACAAGGACAGTTTGCTCCCACATCAACTTGGAGTAGCAGCTCATTTTCTGGCACCGTTGCCGGGGAGGAAGAGAAGACTTCTGCGAGGGGAGTTTTTTCGCACACACATTCTTTACTTTGTTTTATTGTTTTGCTTTACTTTATTTTATTTTACCTGCATTGCTTTATATCAAAAACCCAAAAAAAATTAGAATCCTTGGTAGTTGTTTTTACTTGTTTACTTTCGTTTTGCTGAAATGGCCAATCCTGAAAACACCAAGTTGTGTGACTTTACTAGCACAAACAATAGTGATTTTATCTGCACTCCTATTGCACCAAGTTGTTTCCTTTTTCTTTGAGAGGAAAAGCTAAAGATTGGTTGCTGTCTTTGACTAAGAATAGTATTGATTCATGGGCTAAGTGTAAGGATGCTTTTATTGGTAGATACTATCCTCCTGCTAAGATTATAGCTTTGCGTAGCAATATTATGAAGTTTGCTCAGTTTGATAATGAACATGTTGCTCAAGCTTGGGAAAGAATGAAATCTATGATAAAGAATTGCCCCACTCATGGACTGACTACTTGGATGATTATCCAAACTTTTTATGCAGGACTGAATTTTTCTTCAAGGAACCTACTTGATTCAGCTGCTGGAGGCACTTTTATGTCCCTTACCTTGGGCGCCGCATCAAAGCTACTCGACAACATGATGGTAAATTATTCTGAATGGCACACCGAGAGAGCTCCACAAGGTAAGAAGGTAAATTCTGTTGAGGAAACCTCTTCCTTGAATGATAAGATTGATACCATTATGGCTATGCTTGCTAATGATAGGACTCATGTTGATCCTAATAATGTTCCTTTGGCCTCTCTGGTTGCTCAAGAAGAGCATGTTGATGTGAATTTCATTAGAAACAATAATTTTAACAACAATGCTTATAGGAACAATTTTGCTAGTAACAATTATAGGCCGTATCCTTCTACCAATGGTAATGGTTATGGTAACTCTTATGGTAATTCCTACAACAACACTAGGGCCGCGCCCTCCGAGCTTGAGGTAATGCTCAAGGACTTCATCGGTAAACAAACTGCTTTTAACAAGTCTGTTGAGGAAAAGTTAGGCAAAATTGATATTCTTGCTTCTAAAGTTGATAGCCTTGCTCATGATGTTGAACTTCTGAAATTAAAAGTGTTTCCTAATGATGTGAATGTGAGCAATATTGTTGCTGCCGCTAATGCTACCCAAGTTGGAATTGATGAAAATATTAGATTGTTAGCGGAATTGCATGCCAGGTGGGAAAGAGAAGATGAGATGGCTAGAGAGATGAAGGTATGTACTATTACTACCTCTAATGATGTTGCTCCTACTGATAGCAATCCTCTTACTTTGATTGGTGTAGAGAAAACTCCCACTCCTTGTGTTAAAAAGCCTAAAACTGCCAAAACTTTTTCTCAAAAGAGTGCTGAAATTTTTCGGAGTGTGGGAGATGATAGCTCTATTTCTTTTAATGATTTTGATGTTGATGGCTGCAATATATCTGAAGTTATTTTGTTCTTGCAAAAGCTTGCTTTGACTCCCAATGCTAGTTCTTTAAATATTGCTTTTACTAAGCATATTACCAATGCTCTCATAAAGATTAGGGATGAAAAGTTGAAGCAAAAAGCCTCTGTTCCCAAGAAGTTAGAAGATGGTTGGGAACCCATCATTGATATGCATGTTAATGGTTATGATTGCCATGCTTTATGTGATCTAGGTGCTAGTATTTCTATCATGCCTAGAAAGATTTATGACATGCTTGATTTACCACCGCTTGAAAAGTGTTATTTTGATGTTCCTATTGCTGATGTTGCTAAGAAGAAACCTTTGGGAAGGATTAATGATGTTCTTATTGTGGTTAACAATAACCTTGTTCCCGTTGATTTTCTTGTTATGGACGTTGAATGCCATGCTTCATGTCCTATTATTTTGGGAAGACCCTTTCTTCGAACTGTAGGTGCTATCATTGATATGAGGGAAGGCACTATCAAGTATCAATTCCCACTAAAGAAAGGTATGGAACACTTCCCTAGGAAAAGAAAGAAATTACTTTTTGACTCTATTCTTAGAGCAAATTATGAGCTTGATGCTTCATCACTTGATATTACTTGATTCGCAATTTTCTGCGCCTAGCTCAAAGGCGTTAAAGAAAAGCACTCTTGGGAGATAACCCATTGTTTACTTTTCAGTACTTTTTCTTTTATTTGAGTCTTGGAAGTCATTACTACTGTAATGACCGCTCCTTATCTTGTTTATTTCGTTTTTGTGCCAAGAGAAGCCTCTAATTTGAGTGAGGTAAAGATTTGGGGTTATTGCTGTCCTGAAACTGTTTTCGGTGCTGCACCGTAAAAATTCGTGAAAATTCTCTGTTTATCTTTTGGACCTGCGATTTCTTGTGCATATGCCCCAGGTTATATCCAAACTTTTCTTAGTTGAACACTTTTTGATTTGAGCAACGGAAAATCCCTCAAAAATTCGTCCTTTGTCAGCTGTCCAGTTTTGACAGATTTCTGCCAATATTTGTTTTTGCCACTTTATCGCTTTCTTTTGAGTTCTTTTTGATCATGGAACTCTTGTGGAAGTTGCTACAGTAGTATATACTTTATATGTGGTGGTTTTGGGTTGAAACCTGAAGCTAAAAGAGGTTGAATATATTTTATGCTTACACTAATGTTGCTAATAGAATTGTGTTTAGTTTTGTATGAAGGAAGTTTTCAAGTGTAGGGATTGGAGAATGATGAGATGAGTTGAAGAATGGACAAAAGCTCAAGCTTGGGGATGCCCATGCATCACCCCAAGAAATATCCAAGAAGTACAAGCGTCAAAGCTTGGGGATGCCCCCGAGGCACCCCTTCTTCATCGGCAAAAATCAGGTCACCTTTCAAAACACTATATTTTTATTGCTTCATGCACTATGTGTTTTTCTTGGAGCGTCAGTTGTTTTAGTTTTCTTAGTTGGTTTAGTTTGTTTGTTTGCTGCAATAAATGGTTGGACCCCAACAAATTTCCTTTGGAGGAGATGTACTCGTTTTCATTTGCAAAGAACGCTCTAGTTTTCACTCTTATTAAAAATCGAGCGTTCTACTTTTTCTGCTACTGCTTTTGGTTTTCGTTTTCGCCTTGATTTGCGTTCAGATCTTGTCATATCTTTTCATCAAGGTGTATTTTTGCCTCTGATCTTTATTGGTTTTCATCAAAAGAGGTGTTTATAAAAATTTCAAATGGTGTTGGAAAAGAGAAAAAGCTTTGTGCAAAATAGTGGTACAAGAAGGAGCTTGTGTAGACTGCGGCTTAGGCTTTTTCATGTCATGCTTGATGTCTTTTTGATAGTATGCTTAGTGGTTTTGCTGTAGCATGACTTGTCTCAAATAACTGAGATTGCTTAATGAGCCTTTGAAAAAATCATGCGTTGTTTTTATTGTATGGAAGCATTATTTTGGTTTTCTCCTTGATGCTTTATTTGGGTTGACTTGGCGCATGCTCACACATGTTAGACTCTTACAAAGTCGCCAATAGCCTTCATGATCATTTAGTTTTTGACTTTTGATGCCATCTTATGCTTCTTTTAATGTCGCTTTGTCGCTTTGCATGATTATGGCCATTATTGCTCTCTTAGTTGGTCGCTCCCAGTCTTTTGCTAGCCCTCGCCTTGTACTGAGTATGAGCTCTACTCGTGCATCCAACTCCTAAAAGCCAAAGTTTTCCAAAGTGTCCACCATACATACCTACTAGCAATTTGCTATTCCAAGTAAATTTGACTTGCTTTTATTTTCTCTTCAAATTAAACTCTTACCAGTGTTATGCGAAATTCGGTCAGTAAAGCTCTCACGAACCGGAAGGCACACTTTACTTTTTCCTGTTCTTAAAAATTTGACATTGTGGTCTCTTATGTTGAGTTGTTATGCTTGCAAGTTGTAAGTTGGATTCTAGCCCATCCATGCTGTCATGGGGCAAGCTTTCAACATTGCACTTCTTATTTGAGTTGATATCGTGATCTTTTGTTTATGGATGCCCGCGGTGTGAAATGAATTGGGAATCTTGTGGGGATCATGGAGTTTGTATATGTGTTAGGGAAACGCCGGGCCGCCAATCTAAGCCATGCATAATTCATGGTGGAAATTTGCAGCATACCCATGGTGAACATTCGACGACGCATCTCACAATAAAAAGCTAAACAAAAGGCAAATAAAAGAGATGTCGAGGTGTTCATTGTCTGCTTGTCCTGTCATTTTGGTGTGGGCTTGTTCCATGTCATCGGGCACGGAGGTACCCCATTGGCGGTTCTCAATGATATGCATATACTTACAATGACAAGAGCCTTGCTTGGGACTCTAAGTAAAGTAGCATGAGGTTTGGGTACTCGTATTCACGGGACACGAGGTTTTCAACTTATGATTTGTCAAGCATATGCATCATAATTGTTCTCGCATTAACTTTAACCATTCAAGATGCTTATGATGGGGGCAATGAGAGCTCAAAGCCGGTAAGTACCATAATTTTTGAAGGTTATAAAACTTGCAATCACTGCTTCCCTCTGCGAAGGGCCTTTCTTTTACTTTTATGTTGAGTCACCACCTTCTTTCTTTATGCACCATTAAGAGAGCATAGTTGTCATTCTTAGTGTGATATGCATTGTCCCAAAGTTCATTGATTGATTCATATTGTTGGTTTCACTTGTTCTTAAATTATTTGTATCTAGTCGCCCTCTTAAACTTGAAGGTGTCCTATGCATTTATGTTTTGCTCTCTTTGAAGGACAAGCTGAAAACCATTTGTATGTTTTTCCTTATGATTTGAACACACGTTTGACTTTCATTGTTTCATTTTCATGATCTTTTGTTTGTGTTCATTTGCATGTTTACAACATGGTTGCTAAGTTCTTATTGTCAAGATTATATCTTCATGCCCATGTTTTAAGTTCTTATGATCCCAGCTCACAAATGCTTACATATATGATCAAGATTGTGTAGGTGCATGTCACCTCAAAAATTATTCTTTTGTTATCACTTACCTACTCGAGGACGAGCAGGAGTTAAGCTTGGGGATGCTTGATACGTCTCCAACGTATCTATAATTTTTGATGCTCCATGCTTGTTTTTACACCATTTGCCTATTGTTTCGTTACACTTCGTGGCACTTTTATGCATTTTCCGGAACTAACCTATTAACGAGTTGCCACAGTGCCAGTTTCCTGTTTTCTGCTGTTTTTGTGTTTCAGAAGTGATACACAGGAAATATTCTCGGAATTGGACGAAACAAGTTCCTGAAGTCTTATTTTACCCGGAAGCTTCCAGAGATCCGAAGGAGAGTAGGAGGGGGGCCACCAGGGCCCCACACGCAGGGGTGGCGCGGCCAGGCCCCTGGCCGCGCGGGCCCCGCGTGAGGGCGCCTGGCTCCTCCTCTGACATCGCCCCTTCGCCTATAAAGACCCCCCGACGGAAAAAACCTAAGTACCCGATCAGTTTTCCAGAACACATCGCGATCCGCCGCCGCCGTCGACCCGAAGATCGGGAGGGTCCAGAAGCTCTTCCCGGCACCCTGCCGGAGAGGGGAATCGCCACCGGAGGTCTTCTTCATCGCCATGCTTGCCTCCGGAGCGATGAGTGAGTAGTCTACCTTGGACTATGGGTCCATAGCAGTAGCTAGATGGTTGTCTTCTCCACCATGTGCTTCATGTTTAGATCTCATGAGCTGCCCTACATGATTGAGATCACCGTTATGTAATTCTACATGTTTGGTTTGTTGGGATCCGATGAATATTGGTGTTTATGATTGAGTTGCTGTACTGAATATTATCTTTTGTTATCTCTATGTTGTTTATGATCTTGCATGCTCTCCGTTGTTAGTAGCTATCTTGGCCGAGTAGTTGCTAGTGACTCCAAGAGGGGGTATTTATGCTCGATAGTGGGTTCATGCCTCTATTTAACCTGGGGGAGTGACAGAAACCTCTAAGGTTGTAGATGTGCTGTTGCTACTAGGGAGAAAACAACATTCATATGCTCAAGGGCATATGCTTTGTTTACATTACACACTTTGCTTAATGCAATTATCTGTTGTTCGCAACTTAATACTTGTGGAGTTCTCGGATTGATTCGCCACAAGTGGATTATTAGTCATAGATGCAGTTGGATGGCGGTCTATGTATTTTGTTGTAATGCCCAGAGTAAATCTCATAGTGATCTTCTTGACATATCACGTTTATCTTTATTCTATCAATTGCCCAACTGTAATTTGTTTACCCAGCATGTGTTATTTATCTTATGGAGAGACACCACTAGTGAACTGTGGACCCCGGTCCTATTTCCATCATATTGCTATCACCTGTTTACTTTACTCGCACTGTTTACTTTACTCGCATACTCTATTGTTTTCCACTCGATACGCTCATAACCTTTGTTTCAAGCAAACCGGTGAGATTGACAACCTCATCGCAAGTTGGGAACAAAGTACTTGGTTGTGTTGTGTGCAGGTTCCGCGTTGCAGCTAGCAAGCAAAGCTTGGACGAGGCGCCATATATAAATTGTCCGAAGCTGTCGCAAGCTAGCAAGCATCACCTTCAGTCGTTTGTCTCTCCTCTCCAAGAACGATAAACCTTGGTTTCTTAACTGAGGGAAAACTAGCTGCTATACTCATCACACCTTCCTCTTGGGGTTCCCAACGGGCTGGTCATTCACCACGCACAAGGACCGACTGTCAACTAGGCCATCAGCTTTTTTTCTGGCGCCGTTGCCGGGGAGGAAGTAGAAGACTTCTGCGAGGGGAGTTTTCGCACGCACATCCTTTACTTTGTTATTGTTTTGCTTTACTTTATTTATTTTACCTGCATCGTTTTATATCAAAAACCCAAAAAAATTAGAATCCTTGGTAGTTGTTTTTACTTGTTTACTTTCGTTTTGCTGAAATGGCCAATCCTGAAAACACCAAGTTGTGTGACTTTACTAGCACAAACAATAGTGATTTTATCTGCACTCCTATTGCACCACCTGCTACTGCTGCAAACTTTTATGAGATTAAGCCTGCTTTATTGAACCTTGTTATGAAAGAGCAATTTTCTGGTGCTAGTACTGAAGATGCTGCAGCTCATCTCAACAATTTTGTTGAGCTATGTGAGATGCAGAAATATAAGGATGTTGATAGTGATATTATTAAGCTCAAGTTGTTTCCTTTTTCTTTGAGAGGAAAAGCTAAAGATTGGTTGCTGTCTTTGACTAAGAATAGTATTGATTCATGGGCTAAGTGTAAGGATGCTTTTATTGGTAGATACTATCCTCCTGCTAAGATTATATCTTTGCGTAGCAATATTATGAAGTTTACTCAGTTTGATAATGAACATGTTGCTCAAGCTTGGGAAAGAATGAAATCTATGATAAAGAATTGCCCCACTCATGGACTGACTACTTGGATGATTATCCAAACTTTTTATGCAGGACTGAATTTTTCTTCAAGGAACCTACTTGATTCAGCTGCTGGAGGCACTTTTATGTCCCTTACCTTGGGCGCCGCATCAAAGCTACTCGACAACATGATGGTAAATTATTCTGAATGGCACACCGAGAGAGCTCCACAAGGTAAGAAGGTAAATTCTGTTGAGGAAACCTCTTCCTTGAATGATAAGATTGATACCATTATGGCTATGCTTGCTAATGATAGGACTCATGTTGATCCTAATAATGTTCCTTTGGCCTCTCTGGTTGCTCAAGAAGAGCATGTTGATGTGAATTTCATTAGAAACAATAATTTTAACAACAATGCTTATAGGAACAATTTTGCTAGTAACAATTATAGGCCGTATCCTTCTACCAATGGTAATGGTTATGGTAACTCTTATGGTAATTCCTACAACAACACTAGGGCCGCGCCCTCCGAGCTTGAGGTAATGCTCAAGGACTTCATCGGTAAGCAAACTGCTTTTAACAAGTCTGTTGAGGAAAAGTTAGGCAAAATTGATATTCTTGCTTCTAAAGTTGATAGCCTTGCTCATGATGTTGAACTTCTGAAATTAAAAGTGTTTCCTAATGATGTGAAAGAGAGCAATGTTTTTGCTACCGCTAATGCTATCCAAGTTGGAATTGATGAAAATATTAGATTGTTAGCGGAATTGCATGCCAGGTGGGAAAGAGAAGATGAGATGGCTAGAAAGATGAAGGTATGTACTATTACTACCTCTAATGATGTTGCTCCTAATGCTAGCAATCCTCTTACTTTGATTGGTGTAGAGAAAACTCCCACTCCTTGTGTTAAAAAGCCTAAAATTGCCAGAACTTTTTCTCAAGAGGGTGCTGAAATTTTTCGGAGTGTGGGAGATGATAGCTCTATTTATTTTAATGATTTTGATGTTGATGGCTGCAATATATCTGAAGTAATTTTGTTCTTGCAAAAGCTTGCTTTGACTCTTAATGCTAGTTCTTTAAATATTGCTTTTACTAAGCATATTACCAATGCTCTCATAAAGATTAGGGATGAAAAGTTGAAGCAAAAAGCCTCTGTTCCCAAGAAGTTAGAAGATGGTTGGGAACCCATCATTGATATGCATGTTAATGGTTATGATTGCCATGCTTTATGTGATCTAGGTGCTAGTATTTCTATCATGCCTAGAAAGATTTATGACATGCTTAATTTACCACCGCTTGAAAAATGTTATTTTGATGTTCCTATTGCCGATGTTGCTAAGAAGAAACCTTTGGGAAGAATTAATGATGTTCTTATTGTGGTTAACAATAACCTTGTTCCCGTTGATTTTCTTGTTATGGACGTTGAATGCCATGCTTCATGTCCTATTATTTTGGGAAGACCCTTTCTTCGAACTGTAGGTGCCATCATTGATATGAGGGAAGGCACTATCAAATATCAATTCCCACTAAAGAAAGGTATGGAACACTTCCCTAGGAAAAGAAAGAAATTACTTTTTGACTCTATTCTTAGAGCAAATTATGAGCTTGATGCTTCATCTCTTGATGTTACTTGATTCGCAATTTTCCGCGCCTAGCTCAAAGGCGTTAAAGAAAAGCACTCCTGGGAGATAACCCAATGTTTTCTTTTCAGTAATTTTTCTTTTATTTGAGTCTTGGAAGTCATTACTACTGTAATGACCGCTCCTTATCTTGTTTATTTCGTTTTTGTGCCAAGAGAAGCCTCTAATTTGAGTGAGGTAAAGATTTGGGGATGTTGCTGTCCTGAAACTGTTTTCGGTGCTGCACCGTAAAAATTCGTGAAAATTCTCTGTTTATCTTTTGGACCTGCGATTTCTTGTGCATATGCCCCAGGTTATATCCAAACTTTTGTTAGTTGAACACTTTTTGATTTGAGCAACAGAAAATCCCTAAAAAATTCGACCTTTGTCAGCTGTTCAGTTTTGACAGATTTCTGTCAATATTTGTGTTTGCCACTTTATCGCTTTCTTTTGAGTTCTTTTGATCATGGAACTTTTGGGGAGGTTGCTACAGTAGTATCTACTATATATGTGGTGGTTTTGAGTTGAAACCTGAAGCAAATAGAGGATTGATTATATGTTATGCTTGCACTAATGTTGCTAATAGAATTGTGTTTAGTTTTGTATGAAGGAAGTTTTCAAGTGTAGGGATTGGAGAATGATGAGATGAGTTGAAGAATGGACAAAAGCTCAAGCTTGGGGATGCCCATGCATCACCCCAAGAAATATCTAAGAAGTACAAGCGTCAAAGCTTGGGGATGCCCCGAGGCACCCCTTCTTCATCGGCAAAAATCAGGTCACCTTTCAAAACACTATATTTTTATTGCTTCATGCACTATGTGTTTTTCTTGGAGCGTCAGTTGTTTTAGTTTTCTTAGTTGGTTTAGTTTGTTTGTTTGCTGCAATAAATGGTTGGACCCCAACAAATTTCTTTTGGAGAAGTTGCCTTGCTTTTCATTTGCAAAGAACGCTCTAGTTTTCACTCTTATTTAAAATCGAGCATTCTTCTTTTTCTGCTACTGCTTTTGGTTTTCGTTTTCGCCTTGATTTGCGTTCAGATCTTGTCATATCTTTTCATCAAGGTGTATTTTTGCCTCTGATCTTTATTGGTTTTCATCAAAAGAGGTGTTTATAAAAATTTCAAATGGTGTTGGAAAAGAGAAAAGGCTTTGTGCAAAATAGTGGTACAAGAAGGAGCTTGTGTAGACTGCGGCTTAGGCTTTTTCATGTCATGCTTGATGTCTTTTTGATAGTATGCTTAGTGGTTTTGCTGTAGCATGACTTGTCTCAAATAACTGAGATTGCTTAATGAGCCTTTGAAAAAATCATGCGTTGTTTTTATTGTATGGAAGCATTATTTTGGTTTTCTCCTTGATGCTTTATTTGGGTTGATTTGGCGCATGCTCACACATGTTAGACTCTTACAAAGTCGCCAATAGCCTTCATGATCATTTAGTTTTTGACTTTTGATGCCATCTTATGCTTCTTTTAATGTCGCTTTGTCGCTTTGCATGATTATGGCCATTATTGCTCTCTTAGTTGGTCGCTCCCAGTCTTTTGCTAGCCCTCGCCTTATACTGAGTATGAGCTCTACTCGTGCATCCAACTCCTAAAAGCCAAAGTTTTCCAAAGTGTCCACCATACATACCTACTAGCAATTTGCTATTCCAAGTAAATTTGACTTGCTTTTATTTTCTCTTCAAATTAAACTCTTACCAGTGTTATGCGAAATTCGGTTAGTAAAGCTCTCACGAACCGGAAGGCACACTTTACTTTTTCTTGTTCTTAATTTTTTTACATTGTGGTCTCTTATGTTGAGTTGTTATGCTTGCAAGTTGTAAGTTGGAGACTAGCCCAGCCATGCAGTCATGGGCAAGCTTTCAACATTGCACTTCTTATTTGAGTTGATATCGTGATCTTTTGTTTATGGATGCCCGCGGTGTGAAATGAATTGGGAATCTTGTGGGGATCATGGAGTTTGTATATGTGTTAGGGAAATGCCGGGCCGCCAATCTAAGCCATGCATAATTCATGGTGGAAATTTGCAGCATACCCATGGTGAACATTCGACGACGCATCTCATAATAAAAAGCTAAACAAAAAGGCAAATAAAAGAGATGTCGAGGTGTTCATTGTCTGCTTGTCCTGTCATTTTGGTGTGGGCTTGTTCCATGTCATCGGGCACGGAGGTACCCCATTGGCGGTTCTCAATAATATGCATATACTTACAATGACAAGAGCCTTGCTTGGGACTCTAAGTAAAATAGCATGAGGTTTGGGTACTCGTATTCACGGGGCACGAGGTTTTCAACTTATGATTTGTCAAGCATATGCATCATAATTGTTCTCGCATTAACTTTAACCATTCAAGAAGCTTATGATGGGGGCAATGAGAGCTCAAAGCCGGTAAGTACCATAATTTTTGAAGGTTATAAAACTTGCAATCACTGCTTCCCTCTGCGAAGGGCCTTTCTTTTACTTTTATGTTGAGTCACCACCTTCTTTCTTTATGCACCATTAAGAGAGCATAGTTGTCATTCTTAGTGTGATATGCATTGTCCCAAAGTTCATTGATTGATTCATATTGTTGGTTTCACTTGTTCTTAAATTATTTGTGTCTAGTCGCCCTTTTAAACTTGAAGGTGTCCTATGCATTTATGTTTTGCTCTCTTTGAAGGACAAGCTGAAAACCATTTGTATGTTTTTTCTTATGATTTGAACACACGCTTGACTTTCTTTGTTTCATTTTCATGATCTTTTGTTTGTGTTCATTTGCATGTTTACAACATGGTTGCTAAGTTTCTTATTGTCATGATTATATCTTCATGCCCATGTTTTAAGTTCTTATGATCCCAGCTCAACAATGCTTACATATATGATCAAGATTGTGTAGGTGCATGTCACCTCAAAAATTATTCTTTTGTTATCACTTACCTACTCGAGGATGAGCAGGAGTTAAGCTTGGGGATGCTTGATACGTCTCAAACGTATCTATAATTTTTGATGCTCCATGCTTGTTTTTACACCATTTGCCTATTGTTTCGTTACACTTAGTGGCACTTTTATGCATTTTCCGGAACTAACCTATTAACGAAGTGCCACAGTGCCAGTTCCCTGTTTTCTGCTGTTTTTGTGTTTCAGAGTGATACACAGGAAATATTCTCGGAATTGGACGAAACCACATCCTGAAGTCTTATTTTACCCGGAAGCTTCCAGAGATCCGAAGAGGAGTAGGAGGGGGGCCACCAGGGCCCCACACGCAGGGGTGGCGTGGCCAGCCCCCTGGCCACGCCGGGCCCGCGTGAGGGCGCCTGGCCCCTCCTCTGACATCGCCCCTTCGCCTATAAAGACCCCCCGACGAGAAAAACCTAAGGGCCCGATCAGTTTTCTAGAACACATCGCGATCCGCCGCCGCCGTCGACCCGAAGATCGGGAGGGTCCAGAAGCTCTTCCCGGCACCCTGCCGGAGAGAGGAATCGCCACCTGAGGTCTTCTTCATCGCCATGCTTGCCTCCGGAGCGATGAGTGAGTAGTCTACCTTGGACTATGGGTCCATAGCAGTAGCTAGATGGTTATCTTCTCCACCATGTGCTTCATGTTTAGATCTCATGAGCTGCCCTACATGATTGAGATCACCGTTATGTAATTCTACATGTTTGGTTTGTTGGGATCCGATGAATATTGGTGTTTATGATTAAGTTGCTGTACTGAATTATATCTTTTGTTATCTCTATGTTGTTTATGATCTTGCATGCTCTCCGTTGTTAGTAGCTATCTTGGCCGAGTAGTTGCTAGTGACTCCAAGAGGGGGTATTTATGCTCGATAGTGGGTTCATGCCTCTATTTCACCTGGGGGAGTGACAGAAACCTCTAAGGTGGTAGATGTGCTGTTGCTACTAGGGAGAAAACAACATTCATATGCTCAAGGGCATATGCTTTGTTTACATTACACACTTTGCTTAATGCAATTATCTGTTGTTCGCAACTTAATACTTCTAGGGTGTTCGGATTGATATCCCCGGGAGTGGATTATTAGTCATAGATGCAGTTGGATGGCGGTCTATGTATTTTGTTGTAATGCCCAGAGTAAATCTCATAGTGATCTTCTTGACATATCACGTTTATCTTTATTCTATCAATTGCCCAACTGTAATTTGTTTACCCAGCATGTGTTATTTTATCTATGGAGAGACACCACTAGTGAACTGTGGACCCCGGTCCTATTTACATCATATTGCTATCACCTGTTTACTTTACTCGCACTGTTTACTTTACTCGCATACTATATTGTTTTCCACTTGATACGCTCATAACCTTTGTTTCAAGCAAACCGGTGAGATTGACAACCTCATCGCAAGTTGGGAACAAAGTATTTGTTTGTGTGTGTGCAGGGTCCGCATCACCTTCAGTCGTCATTGTCTCTCCTCTCCTGACCGATATTAAACATTGGTTTCTTAACTGAGGGAAAACTAGCTGCTATACTCATCATACCTTCCTCTTGGGGTTCCCAACTGGCTGGTTATCCACCACGCACAAGGACAGTTTGCTCCCACATCAACTTGGAGTAGCAGAGTTCTTTGTGGATTTCCTTTGTTCTTCTTCTCATATCTCTCCATAGCATTAGTTGCTTTGGTGAGATTTGGGTCAGAAGGATTTGAGCACTTTGTGTGCACTTGCCATTGCATAGGTTGCATCGGTTTGAGTTCTCCCCGGAGATTCGAGTAAGTGAAAGTTTGTGAGCTTATTACTCTTGGGTTCTTGGAACCCTAGACGGTTTTGTGGCTTTGTGGTGCCTTGGTGGCTATCCTTGGGAGCCTCCAATTAAGTTGTGGATGTGTGCCCCAAGATTTGTGTAAAGGCCCGGTTCCGCCTTGAGGAACCCCTTAGTGGAAGAGTGAGCTAGGCCTTTGTGGCGCAAGCTCACACCGGAGAATAGGGTGAGGCCTTTGTGGCGTTGGTTAGGCCTTTGTGGCGATACCACACCCCTCCAACGAGACGTACTCCCTTTCAAGGGAGGAACTCGGGAATACATCATCGTCTCCACGTGCCTCGGTTATTTCTATACCCGAGCTCTTTACTTATGCACTTTACATTGTGATAGCCTTCGTGCTTGAAGTCATATATCTTGCTATCACCTTGTTACTTGTATTGCTTAGCATAAGTTGTTGGTGCACATAGGTGAGCCTAGGTTATTTAGGTTTTGTGTGCTTGACAAAATAAACGCTAGTTTAATTCCGCTTTTATTCAAGCCATTCGTAAAATTTGATATCGCCTATTCACCCCCCCTCTAGGCGACATCTGTGTCCTTTCAGAATCTCATAGTGATCCTCATGACATGTACATGTATTTATTTGCATTCTTTATTCTGTCAATTGCCCAACTATAATTTGTTTACCCAGCATATTATTTATCTTATGGAGAGATACCTCTAGTGAACTGTGGACCCCGGTCTATTCTTTTACATTCGTATTATCATTTACTTTTATAAGCATTATTTACTTTCTCGCAAACAAATATCTTTTACCACACGATACGTTTAATTCTTTGTTTACAGTAAATCGGTGAGATTGATAACCTCACTGCTAGTTGGGGCAAAGTACTTTGGTTGTGTTATGTGCAGGTTCCACGTTGCTGCTGGTGCAAAGCTACGCCCGAGATAAGGCACCACATATAAATTGTGTGGAGTTGTCGCCAAGCCAGCTAGCATCAACCTTCGGAAGTTGGTTCTTTCTCCTACTGGTTCGATAAATCTTGGTTTTATACTGAGGGAAAACTTGATGCTGTGCTCATCATACCTTTCTCTTGGGGTTCCCAACTGGGCGGCCAACACCGCACCATCAAGCATTTTTTTGGCGCCGTTACCAGAGAGAAAGAGGATTTCTGCAAGAGGAGTCTCTCGCTTCTAATCTTTTATTTTGTTATTATTTTGCTTACTTTCTTTACTTTATTTTTATTTGTATCGTTTTATAAAAAATATAAAAAAATTAGTTCCTTTATAGTTGTTATTTTTGCTTATCTGCTTTTAATTTTGCTAGAATGGGTACTTCTGAGAACACCAACTTGTGTGACTTTATTAGCACAAATAACAATAATTTTATCTACACTTCTATTGCGCCACCTCCCCCTGAGGCATGTATGAATGTGATTGGGCTAGAAATACATTTTACTTATGACTTTGTGCAAACTTGTAGCTTAGCCAAGATACAACAACACTCTCTTTCATCAATTAATAGAGTGCTACATCAACACTTTTGCCTGTAATACCGTGCTAAGATACTTACATCGTGGACAATTTGCTGATTGAGTCCTCTTCGTTTCTAGTAGTTCAGAAAAAAAAAAAATCCGCGTCCCGTTGCTCCCGACACATCACAGACCGTTGCCAATTGGCTCGTGCATTCGGCCGAAATACTGCATTCTACTCGTGCAGCGCAGACCGTGGACACGGTCACACGGAACACCAAAAAGGTCCAAAACGCCCTAGTCTGTACTGAGTATAGTCAGTGGTTTCCTCTCCTCCACGCTCTGATCCGTGACGCGAGACACTCTGCAGCCGAGCGGCCCAAACATGCTGCGCGGCCCGGCCCACTCCATGCCGGCGACCGCCGCCGCCGCCGCCGGCGGCGGCGCCCAGCCGCTGGTGGTGACGCTCAACTGCCTGGAGGACCCGTCGGTGGAGCGGGACGCGCTGGCCGGCGCGGCGGCCGTGGAGCACGCGCCGCTCTCCGCGCTCTCCTCGGGCCACGTCGAGTCCGCCGCGGTCGTGCTCCTCACCTCGCTCGCCTTCCTCCCGCGCGCCGCGCAGCGCCGGCTCCGGCCCTGGCAGCTCCTGCTCTGCCTGGGATCCCCGGACCGCGCCGCGGACGCCGCCGCGGCCGCCGAGCTCGGCCTCCGCCTCGTCCACGTCGACGCCAACCGCGCCGAGGAGATCGCCGACACCGTCATGGCGCTCTTCCTCGGCCTCCTCCGCCGCACCCACCTGCTCTCCGGGAACGCGTCCTCCTCCGCGCCGTCCGCCGCGTGGCTCGGCTCCGTCCAGCCGCTCTGCCGCGGCATGCGCCGCTGCCGTGGGCTCGTGCTCGGCGTCGTCGGCGTCAACGCCGCCGCGAGATGCCTCGCCACACGCAGCCTTGCCTTCCGCATGAGCGTGCTCTACTTCGATCCGCTCTACGAGGTGCCGGATCCGCTATTTGTGCGCTTATAACCTGTGATCTGCTTGCTCTTTACTGTTAAATATCTCTTTGAAATTGCTCTACTGCTGGCAAATTCGTAATTCTAGAATTGTTCTGTATCTCTTGTGTGTTGCTAGTTCAGGTGATCTTTATTACTTGGATAGTAGCTAATTGTCAAATTTGCTGCATTTGTTCCATCATTTCTATCTGATCAGTTTTTTGGCACCTAGTGTGTTCTAGTCTCCTGCAGTCCTGCTAGTTATGACTTGTGAGTATCTTGCAAGATATCATACATCGTTTTATACTAAAGCTAAAATCACTGCAGGTATATGTTGGTTAGTAACTTTCTAACATCAGATTCAGTAAAGATGATTAGACAGTCTGAAAATTCTGAATATATTGTATGTCTCTTAGGGTGAGTTGTATGTTCTCCACTTCTCCTAGTCTTTTGAGCTAAAAACTATTTTATATTTTCGCAACAAGCTGACTGGCTAGTAATTTATGTTACTGTGATGTGTGATCACATTATAAGTTTATAACACATTCGTGTATCTTAATTTTTGGCTAAATTAGCAACTATCTATCCAGTATAACTGTAGTTGCTCAAGTTGGTACTCACCTATGAATTTTCTTTGTTTTATATGTTTCTTTATCCTAGAACAGATTGTAACCCATGTAAGTATGTTACAGAGTTAAAGCACCATACTGATTTCTCTGTCAAACATTTTGTGAAGGGTGCTGGCAAAACAAAGCGGCCTTCTATTGTATTTCCTTCTGCTGCCAGAAGAATGGATACTCTCAATGATTTATTGGCAGCAAGTGACCTAGTTTCACTCCACTGTGCGTTAACAAATGATACGACAAACATACTTAGTGCCGAGCGCTTGCAGCACATAAAACCTGGTAAGATAGCTTCGTTCCCATTTCAGTTCTTCTGTTCCCCTCTCAAGTTTGGCTTTCACATGCTTACCTGTTTTCTTAGTTCATACTATAGTACACTCTGATTGACTATCTTTTGAGTCCCACAGGAGCTTTTATTGTCAATACCAGTAGCTGCCAGCTGATAGATGACTGTGCACTCAAACAACTCTTGCTTGATGGCACTATAGCTGGCTGTGCATTGGATGGTGCTGAAGGTCCACAATGGATGGAAGCTTGGGTATGGAACCTTGATCTGTCCACAATTAAATCTTGTTCAAAGGGTCGCTTAGATGAAAAATAGTCGAACAACATCATCCTATGGCAGTATAGATTGATCTGTTCTTCTTCCCACTGCGCCTAGTCGCCTACTTTGAGATTCAGTTTCTTTCGATAAGAAGATTTCAGTAGTTCTAACATATGTCATCTTGACACTGTTACAGTTTCTAATTCACCAATTGCAAGGTGCTCCTTGTAAAACAAAAATACAGACCTCAGTGAAGATAATGAAAATAATGCAAGTGATGAATCTACAGGAAACTTGGTTTTAAAACTGTATGTAGATTTCTACTTCAGAGGTATAGACTATACGGTCAGCCAGCTGACCTGCCTGTTAGTTCCAAAACATATGCAGCCGATGCATTCTTTAGTTAGGTTCCCCTACGCATATACTATGATTGCTATGCTATTTACTTTGGCATGATAATTATATCTAGAAGATCTTGTTTAACCGCAAAAAGAATGAAATGAGCACTAAATTTGCTTCTATTGGTCATTAATAGGTACATGACATGCCAAATGTGTTAATTCTACCCCGAAGTGCAGACTACAGTGAAGAAGTGTGGATGGAAATTAGAGAGAAAGCAATTGCAATACTACAGTCCTTTTTCTTTGATGGCATTATTCCAAACCATGCTATATCTGATGAAGATGAACCAATAAGTGAAGGTGGATGTGAAGATGATCAGCTATATAAGGCAAATGAACACTCTTTG
This sequence comes from Dactylis glomerata, assembly GCA_007115705.1. Lineage (NCBI taxonomy): Eukaryota > Viridiplantae > Streptophyta > Magnoliopsida > Poales > Poaceae > Dactylis > Dactylis glomerata. Next base: position 3,325,114 of record QXEO01000524.1, on the reverse strand, counting down.
CGAGTCTGTGATGGTGAACAGCAGACAGATGAAAGCCAACTAACTCTAGAGTGTGACAAAAGAAGAGCCATCTCCAAGCCTGAAGTCCCTGAAGCTTCAGGGGAGTTCCAAAATATTGGCTCCAGATTAGAAGGAAGACGCAGCCGGTCTGGGAAGAAAGGAAAAAAGAGACCTGCACGACGCAGATCACAACAAAAAATGGATGAACTGTCAGCGGTGGAGAGTGGAAGTAATTATTCTTCACGTAGAGATGATGATACCATAATGAGTGGCAGGGATCAGGTGTTAAGTTCCAGTTCACGATTTGCTTCCCCTGAGGAGTCCAAAAATAAGCTCAGGTCTTCTGCTGAATCTCCAATGGAGATAATTTCTGAACATAAGTTGCCTGCAGGGCCTGGTAGAACGCCTCCTGAGAGGCTCAAAGATGGCTTTGTTGTTGCCCTAAGGACAAGAGATCATTCAGGTTTTCATGTTTCGAGAGAAAGAGTTGCTGGTGGTGGCTGGTATCTTGATGTTGTATCAAATGCTACAAAGAGGGATCCTGCGGCTCAGTTCCTAGTCACATTTAAAAATAAGGTGGTACTTAACTTTCCCTGATTTTTTTTTGCTTTGCTGTTCCTTAACCTGTCAGGTAGTTTTTTCTTGGATCTAGTACAACTACATACACATGTATTTATGGTAGGATTTACACTTTTCAGGATACAATGGGATTGCGATCTTTCGTTGCTGGGGGCAAACTATTGCAGGTAATAATACCCTTACTCGCATTGCCAAGATATGATGAGAGTTGAACATAGTGATGCTAACATGTTGCTGTAAAAAAGTGCTAAATATAGTAGTAATGAAATTAAAGATTATTCTTGGCGTACTTATGTTATGTGCATAAACGGCTCGATACATGCGATCCAGCATCTATGCTTAGTTGCTCATGTTATTCAACATATTTTTAATATTTCTAAGTATTCATTCCATGCTGGAATCGATTGCCGGAGGTTTGAGAATTGTAAACTGAACCACCAAGTTCTTCTTACATTCCATGATCCCTGTATAATTTTCATTTTTTTGAAGTGAAAAGCATTATCTAGATTGCTGATCTACTATGTTTAACTGTCTTTGAACTTGTCTTCAGGTTAATAAAAAGACGGAGCTTGTTTTTGCTAATCATGCTTTCGATGTTTGGGAGAGCTGGACGCTGGAAGGATCTTTACTCGAATGTTGCAGACTGGTGAACCACAGAAATCCTTCGGTATGTCCACTTATTTATCACCATTTAAGCACACCATAGCAAGATTTTTGATTTACAATGCACATCTGTCCGCATTAATGGTAGTACAGATCCCCACGTTTATCACAAAAGAGGGTCCATGTGCTTCTTGGATCAGAAAGTTCCACTGTCATGACTACGTGGAGTTCTATTTTTTGAAACAAGGCAAGTTTCCTGATGGTTTATGTTGTTTGTAGGCTGTCCTGGAGGTCTACATTGAGATCCTTGCAGCCGTGAGCGAAGAAGATGGCGTCACCAGATGGCTCGATTGATCAATGATCCATATGCTTTAGGAGAATTAAAACAACTGACGCAGTGTTGTAATCTGGCTGGATTGGGTTTGTCCCAGTTTTCTCCTTTTGTCTTTGCCATGTGTTCAGTTTTGGCCATTATATCGCAGAGACACTGTAGATCCAACAAAGCTGTGAATTGTTTCATAGTTCTGCCGCTGTAGCCTGTATGAATATCCTAGTGGCCAGTGTCAACAAAACGTGTGCTATTTCCAGTGGAGAATCTAGTCTAATATTTGACACTGAACTTCTGAAGAATTACTGTAGATTACACGCTTGCAAACTGGAAGAGTTTCAGTCTGTGTCATCCATGCCGCAGTGATCAGTTTTTCTCATCCTTGTCGACATCTTCCTTCCATAGCTCGGGCCAGTTGGTCCGGGCCTCGTCGATGCCGAGCAGCGAGCCTTCCTTGTCCGGGTCCCAGCTCGCCGACAGCGTGCCGTAGGCGATCCCCAGCGCCGACGTGCCGAAGGCGAGGAGGATGGTGAGCAGCTGCACCCACGACGGCACCTCCACGCCGCGGCCGCGCTTGAGCGCGTCGTAGACGTTGAGGAGGGCCACGCCGGACGCCATGGGGATGCCCACCGTGAACAGGATCCGCTGGAGGATGCGGTCGAACACCGCCTGAGGTATCTCGTCGTCGTCCTTGCCGGCGCCGCCGCCGCTGCCTCCTTCCGACTCGCGGGCGGCCTCGACGAGCGACTCCTTCAGGAGCAGCAGCTGCTGCTCCTCCCGCTCCCGCAGCCGCTGTTGCTGCCGCAGCTTCTCCTTGCGGCTCGTCTTCTTGGAGCCGGGCGGCGCGTTCGTGCTTGCGCTGTCCGCGCCTGACGTGCCGACGCCGCTGCCGTTGCCGGCGGCGTGTAGCCGCCGGGCTGGCGCTGGTCGTCGCTTGGAGGGCGCTGCGTGAGGTGGCGAGAGGATGGACGTGGCGGGGGAGCTGTGCGTCCATGGATGATGGGGGTATGGGGTGGAGTGAGGCGGCTGGAGAGCCGCTTGGTGGAGCAAGGCGGCCATTCTCGCCGCCGGTGGATTGGTAGGGGTGACCAGCTGCTCCCCTCTCGATCTCTGGTGATTTTAGCCTTATCATCATGGGCGAGTGTGTTTCTGGGTTGGGTGCCACGCGGACCAGTTCCACAAGAAAAATCTCCTCGCACTGGTTGACAGGGGGACCTAATGCTCAGAGTTTTTTTTTAAACAATACCATAATATATTAAAGCAACGAACAGTACATCGTAGAGATATATAAGCTGTCTCCAGCGATTACAAAATAAAGTCTAAGAAAAAACAAGCTAATCTTCGAGGCATTCAAACTCTTCTTCTTTCATGACATAATCTTGTATTTTTCTGAAGCCAGTCAAAAGATAATGACACAGATATCAAACCATAAACCTGTAAATACCAATAGTGGTTCTCCTTTTTTTTACTTTGAGCCACAGTGCCAAGACTACGTGCACGCACACAACCATTAAAGCAATCATACCACATCGGCAAGAGTACCAACACCAGTATTCCAGGGAAGAGAAACCGAACAGTCTTGTCAACATCGCTGGAAAGCCGAGAGTATGAATCACCATTGTCGAAGACGTAGCAGTCGGGAAAAATATTGCGAGGATAACCCTCCTCGCGGCAACCAGGAGAAACAATCCAAAACCGATCTGGCGAAGCAAAATCTTGAAGACGATACCTAATCTTACAGCACCACCATTGACGCCGGGAAGAAGATCTCGTCGCCGAACGAAGAGCTGAAGGTCACTCATTATGAACGATGACATCTCCATTGACGTAGAAGAAAACGAAGATGGCTACCAAAACACTAACCTAATCTTATAAAAATACTATTTTTATTGAAATCTCCACCCATAGATCGGGTTCCCCACTCCTCCTGACACCGGCGAAGCCGACCGGAGGAGGGGGAACCGATCTATGGAGGAGGCGAAGGCTAGGTCAAAGAGGCGGCGGCTGGGAGACGGACGAGACGGATATTGCTATCGTGTGCACCTACTGCTCAGAGTTAACGGGAAAAGGGAAGCGATACCGGGACATGGCGTTTTGACTCTTGGATGTTCTTCTTTTATTTGAAATTACCACAGGGTCCCATCATCTTTTAAATCAAGAGTGTGAGAATATTTTAGTGAAAATAGATTTTGAAATCAAAAGATGTACAATTAAGTAAACCTTGAAAGGCTTTTAGTTGTGTGGATACTCTTCGTTAGCATGTCCTTTTGAAAGATGGTTACTGTATTTTAGCATCATGATCAGTTTTGTGTCTATGTATCATACACAAAGAAATACCTAGCGCATATTGAGACGTGTGCATTCATGAAATAGACTAACAAAAAAAGTTGAAGAAAGGGTGTTTAAACACTAATCCTAGAAATATTCTAATATTGACATGTCATAGACACCTATTAGGTTTTTTTAACTACTTCTCTAAGTAACAGGTACATGTTTATTGTGTGCATAATCGATGTGGAGGCCAGAGGCTTGTCCTTTTCGGAAAATAAATACATGTTAATATTTCATCTAACGGTCATTGCTTTGATGGATGTGTGTTTTGATGAAATCTGAGATCAACATGCTAATTTGTGGATAATTAGTGAGACTGATATTTCCTTGGATCATGTTCTTATAATATTGATAAAAATGTATGTACAAATATTTGTTTGAGCTTCAGGCATCTGCCGAGAACTTTCACACAAGCACTTCCCTAATTCTATCGTTAAGTCTATTATATACTAAAAGAAGAATACAATAGTGATGTTTTCAAGCCATCACGTCAATCCATATCATTAGAACTATTTTAACCGTTAGATCCATAATGCTAGGTTTGATGATTCAATCTAAAATCTGTGTTCATGATTTAACCAAATAATGTAACGTAAGTATATATGTTTCATATAGAAGCATTTAGTCACGCATAAACGGTTCAAGAAAGGGTCTCTCTTTGACAACACTTTCTTTAATCATCTCCGTAAATGGTTCAGGAACAAACAAATCTACTAATAGCACGTGCAAATTCTGAGAAAATCGAACACATCAATCCGTTTCATTCCTGATTTCATATATGTCAAAAGTCATGTTGCATTCGTGCAAACACATATAGTGCATAGATCAAGCACTGGGTACAATTGATTCATAATGTGCTTTTCTTACCCCCTACGTTTATTAGGCAAGCAAACAAAGAATGGTCTGAGCTCTGTAATTCTTTGAACCATGCTTGTGAAAATTCAGTTTTTTATTTGAATTGGAATGTAGTATTAGTCTTTCCACACTAATACCTAGAAGTAAACTATTTTTGATTGACTTCTATCTACGATTTAAGCACCATAGTATCATGTTGGATATACATATTTTATCAGAGGTAAAATTTTCTTGGGTGTATGTGACTTCATTAGTGTAGTTTGCATTTATTTTGATAAAAATACACAAAAACTTGATTTTAAATAGATAAGTGTTGATGATGTAAATGACCGACCAGTTGAAAACCCCAAGAGAAGGTGTGATGAATATAGCAGCAAGTTTTCCCTCAGTTATGAAACCAAGGTATGTCAATCCAGTAGGAAAAAGCCAAACGTCTGAAGCTGATGTATGCTAGCTTTGCGACAGCTCCGGACAATTTATAGGGCGCCTCGTCCAGTGCTTTGCTTTGTCAACAACAATGTGGAACCTGCACACAACAGAACCAAGAACTTTGCTCCCAACTTACGATGAGGTTGTCAATCTCACCGGTTTGCTGTAAGCAAAGGAATGAGCGTATCGAGTGGAAAGCAATAGTAGTATGCGAGAAAGTAAACAGTGCGAGTAAAGTAAACAGGTGATAACAATATAAAGAAAATTGGACCGGGGTCCACAGTTCACTAGTGGTGTCTCTCCATAAGATAAATAACAATATGCTGGGTAAACAAATTACAGTTGGGCAATTGATAGAATAAAGACAACGTGCATATGTCAAGAGGATCACTATGAGATTTACTCTGGGCATTACAATAAGATACATAGACCGCCATCCAACTGCATCTATGACTAATAATCCACCCACGGGGAATCATCCGAGGACCCCATGAATATTAAGTTGCGAACAACAGATAACTGCATTAAGCAAAGTGTGTAATATAAACAAAGCATATGTCCTTGGATATAAGAATGTTGTTTTCTCCCTAGTGGCAACAACACATCTACAACCTTAGAGGTTTCTGTCACTCCTCCAGATTAAATAGAGGCACGAATCCACTATCGAGCATAAATACCCTCTCTTGGAGTCACTAGCAACTACTCGGCCAAGATAGCTACTAACAACGGAGAGCATGCAAGATCATAAACAACATAGAGATAACATAAGATAATATTCATCACATCAACTCAATCATAACACCAATATTCATCGGATCCCAACAAACACAACATGTAGAATTATATAACGGTGATCTCGATCATGTAAGGCAGCTCACGAGATCTAAACATGAAGCACATGGTGGAGAAGACAACCATCTAGCTACTGCTATGGACCCATAGTTCAAGGTAGACTACTCACTCATCGCGTCGGAGCCAAGCATGGCGATGAAGAAGACCTCCGGTGGCGATTCCCCTCTCCGGCAGGGTGCCGGGAAGAGCTTCTGGACCCTCCCGATCTCGGGTCGACGACGACGGCGGATCGAGATGTGTTTCTGGAAAATTGATCAGGTATTTAGGTTTTTCCCGTTGGGGGGTCTTTATAGGCGAAGGGGCGGCATCAGAAGTGGACCAGGGCGGTCACACACATAGGGGGCGCGGCCAGGGGCTGGGACGCGCCACCCTGTTGTGTGGCCGGCTCGTGGCCCCTCTCCGTCTCCTCTTCGGACTTCTGGAAGCTTCGGTAAATTTCTGGATGTTCGGCTTTTGTTTCGTCCAATTCCGAGAATATTTCCTGTGTAACTTTTCTAAAACACAAAACAGCAGAAAACAGGGAACTGGCACAGTGGCATCTTGTTAATAGGTTAGTTCCAGAAAATGCATAAAAACTCCACGAAGTGTAACGAAACACTAAGCAAATGGTGTAAAAATAAGCATGGAGCATCAAAAATTATAGATACGTTTGAGACGTATCAGGGGTTTTAGAGGAAAACCCCCACAAATCATCTAAAAGTGATTCAATAACTCAAGATCAATCCTATTATGAAGGAAATCTCAAGTCAAATGATCCAAAATATGATGATACGATTTGAACGTATCAGAAAAATATTTATTTACGTTGTTTGGAATGGTAAAATACCACTTTTTATTTTAGTTTTTTAAGTGAGATACGTTGATATTTTGTGCATGGTCCTTGGAGATGACTATCAATTTATGTTGTATACAGCCAGAGGATGGCAAGAACCACCATTAAGAAGAACTAAAGTGGCCTCTTATTTGCTCAATAACTCTGGTAGTTATTTACATGAACAACTGCATTCATGTCCCCTTTGGTATATTTTCTTAATGTCTCATTACCATATTCTCTTATAGAATTCAATGAGCTAACCACAACATAATGTTATTCTATTTGGGCCTCGGTTAGCCTCCAGAACAACCAGCTCTATCAATCAGTGCAATTGCACTTCCTTCGTCGGTGCTCACAGCTACGAGAAGTGACCTTGTTATGGTCGAGTTGGCATGATTACAACATAAAAGGTCTCATCTCCAGCAAACTACCGTCCAATTGAAATAAAGGGGCAGCTATTTATATGTCAAGGGGGCCACTGCCCCCCTTTTTTAATGTCACCCTCCTATGTGTTGATAATAAACCATAATTATCATATTAAATCACATATGATGAACCAAACAATCTCTTGGTAAAACAAATAAGCCAAGCGACCACAACCCATGGTTCTTCATAAACCTATTAATATTTTGCACCTTATGAAAAGACATGCACCTATATATATCTTTGTAATTAACATCATATGTACATCTATCTTATGTATCATTATCATACATGAACCATCATCCGACAATAAATGACAAACTGATCTTTATCATAACTGAATGTCATTAGTGAGGACAATATTTAGGCACTAACATGTAGGCAGGCCATTGGGCTACATACACACTCACCAGGACAAAATCCGGTACTAAAATAAGCCTTTTTACGACATGTTTTTTTTCTTTTTTGCACAGCCTATAAAAACTGTCTGTTTTTCACAAAACTGTGCGTGAACACATAAAATATGGAAATATACATGCACTTTTTAAATAAATATTTTGATATTTTAAAATTTGATTTTCATGGGACCAAATTTCTGAGCGATAGGGTGCGTATGGGCCAAATTTCTCATGTCAGAGCGGTGTCAAGGAGTGGTATGGTGTTGTTGGTAGTCGACTGTGGATTTTAGTCCAAGCTACATGTAGCTTTTATTTTGAAAAGTCGAAAACAATATTTAGAGTTTTATTTTTTTAAAGAAAGTCTAAATTAGACAATGTTGTGTTCGACAAACTTACAAAGTTTTAAGTCGAAATACCTTATATTTGGAGCTGCATAAAAATGACAAAATCTGACTGATTTTGAAGTTTTGAATTTTTCCATTCGATGTCAGATTTTGTCATTTTTGCAAATCCTCGAATATAAGGTATTTTGAGCTGAAATTATGCATGGTGTTAGAACACAACCGTCTCTACATCTAGTTTTACTTATATATTTTTAAAAAAACTTTAAATTTTCATGTTTTATTTTTTTCAAAAAACTATCTACATGTTGCTCGGGCTACATTAAGTTGGGCTATGCTCTCTGTTAAAAATTTATATTAATTGGATGTTCAAGTCATGGCTGTCCCAAAGCTTAAAGCACTCTGCAGGCAGACCTGCTTGCTAGAAACTATCGAATTAGTTTTTTGTGGATCCACCCTCGCGATGTGGAAATCCAAGAATGTGACGTGCAAGCTCCTTCACCATGACCATTGCGGGAGCTCGTTTGGTGCATAAAAAATGCAGCGGGAGAAATTCCCTTACTGCTGATCTAATCGCCCTCCTATTTACATGTGCCACTCTTGCTTTCTAAATCTAAAACTACCATTTCCCTCTTCGAGATCTATGGTGACGGTGGGAACTTCTTCACTGACTTCACCAACAAGCAAGTCGTCAGCGGTAAGCCTGATTGTAGCTCTTCCCCAAGTTGTCTTCTGCATCCTCCAACTTTTCTGATGAGTGTAAGAGACCTCTAACCCTTGATCGTAAACATGTGGCAGGTCTAGATGGGTCTGGTGGTAGTTTCTACTCGTGAGTGTCTACTTAGATGATTTGATGTTAGGATGTGGTTGATTGTGATAACTTATGTTGTAGTGTGTGATTTACATGCTTACCATTTTTTTAGGTTGACTGCTATACATTGCTTGTGTAGTGCGTGATTTACATTGCTCTACACTCCACCAATAAGGGTGATTGCTTCTTCAAGGACTTTTTCATGACAACATGCAATTAAAGTTTATTCATCTCATGCAGGACATGGTTTGTAGGATGCATGTTTCATTCTTACGCTGGTAATCTATTGTAGGCATTAAGATGAATAGGTCTCCCAATCTTTCTGCTCCCTTACTGTTGCCTAACATGTCTTGGATGTAGTCGAAAAATGTAGTGTTGTAGGAGAATGCAGTGGTGGAGTCGCATGTCCTGATTCGAGCATTTACAAATCATAACCTAACATGGCATGGGAACCTTATCTGTGAGTCTTCATCTTGAATATTATTTGTGAGCTCGTCAATAATGGGATCCACCGTGCCATCGACTTCAAAGAATGACACCTATAGAGTGTTAGCAATGATGTTCTTGATTTCACTAGGCTTACAGTCACCCCTAATCAGATTAACAACCACATGGAATTTAATAGAGGTGGGTGAGGGGTGTGTAAGCTGAGAGAACTTGAAGAAATCAAATGGTGTAGTTCAACCATGACCATTAAATTGGAGGATCGGAAGTTGAGTTCACATCTCATGGTTAGATAACACACCACTTTTTCATGGCCTACATATAAAGCACAACTAACACACTGCCTTCTCAATCTTGGTCATACCTGAAGGACGATGAGAGCAAACCCATATCAAAGTATGCTCGCGTGAAGACGATTTACGCCCCTCCGATGAGACTTTCTACAAATCACTACACTCTGCTATTACCATTTAAGGCTATGAACTAACTTGCAGACATAAAAAAATGAAGGTGGCATCTATGCTAGAATGACACCAGCTGGCTAGAGGAATTGACCTAGGAGCTGGCTTTGCAGGCACTACAATGTGGTCTAATGGTCATGATTTGTTGATGATGGCCTTATATATTTTGAGAGGTGGTTTGATATCCCCTTGAGTAGCTAGGACTTGCTGGTAACTTATCTAAGGTCTATAATATTTTGGAAGATGGTACATATTAACCCCTCGATGATGAATCAGAAGCCATCGTTCGTTAATTCGTGGTACATCAATGATCAGATCATCACTGTTTGTTTGTGTGGTACTACTTAAAATATGTCTTGATTCTGAACATTTTTTGTGTCTATACTATTGAGTGAGTGTTGAGTAACCTCACCACTCAATATAGAGATTACCACATCAACCATGTTGCATGTAACTTAATATCTAACATTGCATCAGCCTCGCCAAGGATCAAAAATTGCAGCCAACCAAACATCTCGCTCTCGTATATGTCCTCGTGCAAGAAATAAGATGCAACTAACCAAACAAACCTAAACAATATGGCCAACGGATGGTCCCAAGAGAGAGGCCCCAAGGATGAGAAAAATTGCAGGCATCGAGCTGGAGCGATGTGATTTATTATAGGCGAAATCTAACAACTAAAGGAAGCATAGACCAAACACGAACAGTACTGGGGAAGCAAAAGCATAGATGTACTTCCGTTATGTTGATCATATAAAGAAGCCCTTAAGTGCCGAGTGGTGGAGTACTATGAGTTACATCGCCACCGTATTACCTGCTGTGCGATTGAACCATTGCTGTTGCTGCCGTGAAATTTAACCGGAGAAGAAAGAGTGATTGTATTATATCGACTAGCTTGAACAAGAACATTTATTTACAGTCGTGTCAATGTAAAGGTAAAAACAAAATACACGGTGCCCATACAAACTCAGAACCTCTGTTTCATAACGACCCATCTATGATCTATCCGTCGGCCCCTCGCGTTCAGTACTCATCGCGTCCGCAGCTCTCCCACGACGACGACGCGTGAGGCGATAGATCCCGCGCGAGCTGGAGCTCCTGCACACAACATACGGTCACAGTTGACGACATCAGAACGCAGCGACGGAATGAAGACATATCAAGGAGTTGCAGGTCAGTGTGTTTGACGTACATCTCTGAACCTGAGGTCGTCCTCGAGCATGTGCACCACGTGCCCCATGGTGGGCCGCTGGGCGCCGTCGGGGTCGACGCACCGGAGCGCGGCCAGGACGGCGCGCTTCAGCACCTTGGAGGGCGGCAACTCCGGCAGCCTCGGGTCCACCACCTCCTCCACCCTCCTCTCCGCCACCATGCGCTTCAGCCACTCGACCAGGTTCACCTGCAATTTCTTTTGCGTCAGCATGGATGGATGCCCAAGCGATTGGCGTAGCAAGGAAGCCACGGAGATGACGGCTGACCTCCGCGGTCGGCCTGGTGTAGTCCACCGGAGTTCTGCCGGTGATCATCTCCATGACGAGCACGCCGAAGCTGTACACGTCGCTCCTCTCGTTCAGCATCCCTGTCCTCGCGTACTCAGGCGCCACATACCTGCGACACACATCCTATCAATACTAGCCGCACCCAAAAGGTTGGGTATAACTGTGATTTCTATGAAAACAGAGGCTGACCCGAATGTTCCCATGACACGGGTGGTGACGTAGGCCCTCTCGGAGCAGAGGAGCTTGGCGAGCCCGAAATCCGACACCCTGGCGTTCCACTGCCCGTCCAGAAGGATGTTGCTGGACTTGACGTCGCGGTGAACTATCTTGGGCTCCAACCCTTCGTGAAGGTACGCCAACCTGAAACAGGTACAGGATGCCTATCAGTATTCAGTACCACTGGCTAGTGTGTACACATGTTTCAGAATTCAGACTTTCGGTATTCCACACATGACGTTGAAGCAAAGCATTGGGAGTGCTGTTTCAGAATTCTGATACCACTCGCCTAACATGCCAACTAGTAAGTGATTCGTGTCAGTAAAATGGAATTTTCAGGTATCATATACTTCATAGTTCTTTTGTCCACTTGATTGATCATCTTAATTATAGTCCAGACTTTGCTGAATAATTACGAATGCAGAAAAGTTTCAGGTAAAAAATGAGTAGGAAGGATTACCCTTTGGCTGTTCCGAGGAGTATGTGCATCCTCGTATCCCAGCTCAGCTGGCTAACTTCGCCGTCGTCATGGTGCAGCCACTTGTCCAGGTTACTGTTCTCCATGTACTCGTAGACGAGCATCCTGGTATCAAACAATGTGATGAATTTAAGTGCTGATCAGACTGAAGAAATGCGGCGTAAAACAAGCACTGTTTTGGTTGTTACCTGCAGGGTCCCTCGCTGCAGTATCCGAGCAAACTGACCAGATTCTTGTGCCGAACCCGCCCGATCGTGGCGACCTCCACCCTGAAATCTTTCTCTGCCTGGCCCCTGAAATAGAGGACGGGACAGTTGCTGGTGATCGGTGTTTTTCAAATTTGAACATATGGGGTCCCAGGAGGCCGCTAGAAGCAGTTACCAGCCATGGACCCATGTTTGCTAGTACTCGTGAACTGAAATTCAAATCTGGCAACTGCAAAAAGTTGCTGCGCCCAACTAACGAGAAAACAACACCTCTCCTGATCACACGATTTTTTTCGGGAATTCTGAGAATTTTCTGCGTGGAGACGAGCAAACGGTGGAAACCAAAACAAAAGAGTACGATTTCAGTGAGAGTTTTGGATTTGTGATCATTCCAGATTGTGAATTCCGCGTCTCTAATCCGATCTAGTGTTCAAACTGAACAACGAACTCGAATGTTTGAACAGTGTGCTGACACTAGCAGATTGAAAAACTCCAGAGATGTCGACGAATTCGAAACCTGAAACGAGGTTTTAATTACCTGTTGTTGTGCAGGTTCTTAATGGCGACGGCGGTGTTGTCCCGGAGCACGCCCCTGTAGACCACCCCGTAGCCGCCCTCCCCGAGCACGTTCCGGGCGGCGAGGCCGTCGGTGGCCTCCTCCATCTCCCGGCGCGTGTACCGGCGGCCCCAGCCGCCCCGCGACGCCTGGGGCTCGGGCCCCGCGTCGCTGGCGCCGCTCCCGGAGCTCCAGCCGCGCGCGCTCCCGCCGCTGCTCGTCGCCCTCTCGGGGCTGGTGTTCACGGATTCCGCCGCGGAGATCAGCGGGGCCGTCTGCTCGGCCTTGATGACCTCGATCGGCGGCTGGAACGGCGGCGGCGGCGGGCGCCAGCGGACGGGCTCTTCATCCTCGACGACGTCCTTGTCGTCCGCCGCCATCGCCTGGCGCACGTGGTGCTTCATGGACCTGGAGGCGCCGCCCTGGTGCAGGGTCGGGGCGACGCGGGGGCAGCGCCGGCGGCGGCGGTGGCAGCGGCAGAGGCAGACGGTGAGCAGGAGGAGGGCGAGGGCGAGGACGGCCGCGGCCGCGGCGACGAGGACCCAGCCGCGGAGGCCGAGCACGGAGGTGCGGTGCGAGAGCCAGGTGGTAAGGAAGCCGACGCTCCACGCGGGCGACGTCGTTGTTGTTGTTGCCTGCTTGTGCTGCTGCCTGTGGACGTTGTTGTGGCGCTGCTGCGTCGGCGCCGGCGGATGAGGGCGAGGCGGGGGGTAAGGGTGGGGCTGGCGGCGCGGGGGTGCCTTCGCCACCGGCCGCGTCCGTGCGGCGGGCGGCGATAGCTTAAGCTTCCTCGGCGGCGGCGGGGCGGGCATGGCTGGGGCTGCTGGCCGCGGACGCCGGGGCGTGGAAGCGAAGGCTGTGGGTTTAGTTGCAGATGGAGATGCCGGGTATGCGAAGTGTGTGTTGATCTAGTTCGTGACTTGGTTGTGTAGCCGACAAATGCCGTTCCGAGATGAACACAAAACAACCGAGAAGTGAGGCAGTCGTTGGAGCAGATCCGTCGCGGCCAACGTTAACTCTCTAGCTTTTCGGCGCGGTGTCAAACGCCAATTAACGGCTCATCGATTGCTCCGGAAGTACACCGTGCTCCACGGCTCAAGAAAGCACGACACCCTTTTTTTTTTGAGAAAGTTTATTTACAATCAGTTCAAATCACTTCAAACATAATATAAATTGTCTTGCAATAAATATTTGACCTTCCGACAACCACTTCCGTCGTCCACACGCCGCTATCGCCGCTCCCCTACTGAAGTTGGGGTGACATTGTTGATGACAATAAAAAAGATTTCGTGTATGCGCTCTAGAGTTGCAGTCGTCACCATAGAACTCTTGAATTGATCTGAATCTTATATCGCCGCTCAACGAGACAGCGCATGGTGGGAACAGCGACTAGATGATTTTCCGCCCCCTCCTCAATGCCACCGGCAAGATCGTCTCCTACGAGGTGGAGAAGGCTGCGGCTATACCTTACTCTTCTCTCCGCACTACCGCCATAGTCACATAATACCGATACCGGTTGACCAAACTCTTATTTTTAGAACTTTACTAAAGCGTCGAGCATAGGTTTGAGGTCCTCACCTTTCTGCAGCCGCTGGACCGGCATGCCAAAAAAAAGTGGAGAACCTTAGATGGTTAGATGGAGCCGGCGGCTAGGGTGTAACCCTAGATCACCGACTTTTCTTCCTAGTCGCTAAGAAAGCACGGACTTAATTGCGTCTGTGCTTGCCGAGGATGGCTAGCTAATGACGTCCTGATCAAAGTCGATCTCCCATAAACTGGATGTGATCAACACATGGTTCGCTGAACTTGACGCCTTACCTGACGCTCTAGCCGTCACCATGGCTGCAGGACCGATCGGCTGCAGTATCACCGTCCAAACGTTCTGTTGAGATAACCAGCTTCTTCCTCTTCCGTCCACTTACAGTAGCCAGTTCCGCAACGTACGCAGCGCCCAACTAACTGAATCAACGAGGAAAAGCAGGTTTGCTGGAACGTACCGCTACATCTGATTGACTGAATGGCCGTGCGATCTTCAATGTTCCTTTTTGACAAACTGGGTCTGATGTAAAAAAGAAAGGCAATCCTACCCAGGTTAATTATTAGTTAGCTGGAGTACTTACTAGTAGCTCGTACTGGAGCTGCAAGGTAACGGTGTCCTTTTCCGTTATGCGGCACACTGCCGATCAATGTGGCAACAGCATGGCGTCGACGACCTTGGTGCGGGTGGAGTTGCACGGCTATGTTGGGCAAATCAAGGGTTGTATAGCTATAAACTTTTTATTTTTAGTCTCAAACTTCAACAGTGGTATTAGAGCCTGATCTACGCGTAGTAGCTTGTACGATTAGAGCACACGTTGAATGTGTGGGCACTATTTTAGTATTTTTTTTCTCCGATAAGCACTAGTAGGAAAACCCTTATAGGTGGGATGCAATTCTGTGGCGCACTAGCCAGCAGTGCGCCACAGAAAATAATTCTGTGGCGCACCAAGCAGGGTGCGCCACAAAAATACAGCATTTCTGTGGCGCACCAGAAGGCCATGCGCCACAGAATTTTGGTGGGGCCCACTCCCTGCCAGCCCCAATCATTGGTTCCACTAATTCTGTGGCGCACTGGGCGTGATGCGCCACAGAATTAGTGCATTCTGTGGCGCATCTGGTCTGGTGCGCCACAGAATTAGAACATTCTGTGGCGCATCAGATCTGGTGCGCCACAGAATTAGTGGAATTCTGTGGAGCACTTGACCAGATGCGCCACAGAATTAGCTCGTCCCACACCTTTAAAGTGCCAACCTACCACACCTCCCACACTCCCAAGCCATTCATCTTCCTCTCCTCCATCTAGATCTAGCTCTAGCTCCCTTCCCTCTCATCCCATTTTGGCCATAGTTTTCACTTTCTTTGGTACTTATTGTACTTACTTTGGTTGATACATAATTGGCGGTGAGGAGAAGCCTCTCCATACTCTCTCCTCCTCTCCAACTCATCGATCGCGGTCTCGTCTCGGTATCAAATCTACAAGGGGTGAGTATTTGGAGGGGACATGCATGCGCATGTCGATCTTGTGTATGGATGATTGTTGCACGTGAAGCGCTTGTGTGTGTGCCGGTGTGGTGCATGGATGTTTGTCGAGACGTTGATTCATTTCCGTTTCGGCAAATTTTTGTACTACCCATACGTCCTACCTTTAGGAGAGGTCATGCCGAATTTTTCCGCTCTATGTATACCTTTAGGAGAGTTCCATGCATGTGTGTGCATGTGTTGCGGTTCTAATTTTCTGCTCTATGTGTACCATTTGCAGACAACCATGGTCCTCTCGATGAGTTCCGCTCGAATTAGTAGATACAAGAAAGACGCGAAGGAGGACATGATTTGGAACAATAGGCGCCAGATAAGATGTCCGTGTCGATCATGCAAACTCGAGCGCTGGATCAACCCTGATTCCGGACAACTGGAGGAGCACCTGCTGAGGCGCGGTTTCATGCAGGACAACCAGGCGCGGCCGGCCCCAACTGAAGGAAATATGCCCTAGAGGCAATAATAATATTGTTATTATCATATTTCTTGTTCATGATAATGTTTATATTCCATGCTAGAATTGTATTAAGCGGAAACATTAATACTTATCTGGTTTATGAACAACACCGTGTCCCTAGTATGCCTCTACTAGACTGGCTCATTGATTAATGATGGTTAAGGTTTCCTAACCATAGACATGAGTTGTCGATTAATAATGAGGTCATGTCATTAGGAGAATGATGTGATGGACAGACCCAATATAAGCACAGCAATTAGATCGTGTCATTGTGTTCACAATTGCGTAGCTTTTCTTATGTCAGTATCATATTCCTTAGACCATGAGATAATGCCACTCCCTAGTATCGGAAGAGAACTTTGAGGTCATCAAACGTCATCCTATGAGAGGGTGATCATAAAGATGTCTCTCAGGTAATCGGAAAGTACTTGTTGGGTTGCATGTATCGAGATGGAATTTGTCCCTCCCATGTCGGAGAGATATACTCCGGGCCCACTCGGTAATCAATATCATACACCGTTTGCAAACACGTGATTAATGAGTTTAATCACAGGGTGATATTGGATTGCGGAACGAGTAAAGAGTACTTGCTGCGAACGAGATTGAACTAGGTATGGCGATACCGACGATCGAATCTCGGGCGAGTAAAATATCGCGAGACAAAGGAATTTGTATACGGGATTATTTGAATCCTGACATCGTGGTTCACCGATAATGATCTTCGTTGAATATGTGGGAGTCAATATGGATTTCCAGATCCCGCTATTGATTATTGATGATGATCATGTCCACATATTCTCGAACCCGTAGGGTCACACACTTAACGCTCATCGACGCTAGGGTAGTTTCGGGATTTATGGAAACCGTTTCAGAGAGTTACGGAATTGTTCCGGGAAGATGATTAATGATTTATTAATTAATTGAATTAATAAATATTAATACATATATTTATTTGTTGGAAATAAATAAGGGCTAAAAAGTAGTCCATGATTAGTTTTGCTAACAGACTAGTTTAGTAGTCTATTTAGACAAACTAATAAATAAAGAAAAAGCAAAAGGAAAAAGAAAAAGGAAAGGCGCTGAAGTAGGACCGGCTGGGCCGGTCGGCCACGCTGCCCTGCGCCCCGCGCGGCAAGCATTATCTGCCGCTCAAGGGCTTCCGCCCGCCAGGCCGCTTCGGCTGGGCCGACTGGGCTCGACCCAGGCCAGGCCGCCAGGTCGGCTTCCGCGCGGGCCAGGCCGCCCGAGCCAGGGCCTCCCGCCTGGGCCGGCTGCTTGCCAGGCCGCGCCCTGGCCAGATCGATGGCGCTGGATCGCCAGGAGATCGATCCCTCGATCGGATCGAGGTAAGCTAGGGGCGGCGGCTGCCTTGACGAGGCGGTATGTTTCAGAAACCTGCCCCCTGCTTCAAGACACGCCCGATATAAAAAGGTGAGCACGGGATCGGATCTGGTGATTAGAAAAATTGTTTTCAGCCACCGCAGTGCTGTCTCTCCTATAGTCTTTTTGCCCTAGTTTGACTAGTACTTTTGTCTATCTTCTTCTACCTCACGCGCGTAGGCGAAGCCCTGTCCGCAGATACTCTCTACCATAAGCACCACGCCGTCGTGCTGCTGATCCCATCTACCACTCCACCATACCTTGCTGGACCGAGGAGGAGGAGTCGTCGCTGCGCTGTACGTGTGCAACGCTCGGAGGCGCCGCCCGTTGTGGCGCTTGGATCGGATCGGATCGCGAGGAGGAGACGCTAGTACGACTACGCCGACCACGTTCATATGAACGTTTCCGCTGTGCGATCTACAAGGGTATGTAGATCTGTTTCCTTGCTCGTTGTTTTGCATCTCGTAGATCAGATCTTGGCTTGTTCTTGTTCGTCATCGTAGAAATTTTTTTTGTTTTCTATGCTGCGAAACCCTTCAGTGGTATCAGAGCTAGATCTATGCGTAGATGTGTTTCACGAGTAGAACGCAACATGCTTGTTGCGGGCGTTGATGTTTTCTGTTGCAAACCTCTTGTTATGTATTTCTTATGGCGCGGTATAGTGAGATCGAAGCGGTCCAGGCCAACTTTACGCGACCGCGTTCGCGAGACCGGCTCCGCACTTGACGTGTGGCTTGTTCCACACATGCGGCTGGTGGATGTCAGTTTCTCTCACTATAGTAGTCATGGGACTTACATCGGATGTTAGCAACCATAATATCACCGTTGTGGCTTTTCGTAGGTAAGAATCGTTCTTAGCTTGCTACTCCCATAAGCCACGTAAAACATGCAACAACAAAGTAGAGGCGTCTAACTTGTTTTTGCAGGGAGTGTTTTGTGATATGGTATGGCCCAAGACATGATGTGTATGAATTAAGATGTATGCAATGATCATGTTTTTGTAATCTTTCACGACTTGCATGTCGATGAGTTCACAACCGGCAGGAGCCATATGGTTGTCTTTATAATTGTGTATGACCTGCGTGTCAACTTCTTATACGCCATGTAATAGCTTTACTTTATCGCTAAGTAGTTAGCAATAGTTGTAGTTGCTATTCGTGGTGGAGGCAATCATAGTGGAGTGATGGAGATCATGCCGGCGCGCACAAGATGGAGATCATTGCGCGGAGATTGGCTATACCATGTCACATAAAATTATATGCATGTGATGTTTATCCTTTTATGTATCTTATTATGCTGAGATCGCGACGGTAGCATTATAAGATGATTCCTCACTTAAAGATCAAGATAAAATTGTGTTCTCCCCTCGTATGCGCCGTTGCGAAAGTTCGTCGTTTTCAAGCACCTCGTGATGATCGGGTGCTATAAACTCTACGTTCACATACAACGGGTGCAAGCCAGTTTTGCACACGCGGAAATACTTGGGTTTGACTTGACGAGCCTAGCATGTACAGACATGGCCTCGGAACACACGGACCGAAAGGTCAAGCATGAGTCATATGGATGATATGATCAACATGTTGATGTTCACCATTAAAGCTACATCATTCACGTGATGATCGGTCTCGGTGTAGTGAATTTGGATCATGCTTCACTAAACAACTTTGAGGGATGTTGAATTTAGTGGGAGTTCATTAGTAATTTGATTAACTTGAACTAATTATCATGAACTAAATCTTAGTGTATTTGCATAAATTGTTGTAGTCTTTGGCAACCATTTTCCACTGACACTTAGTTTTAATTGAGGTAATAGAATTCTGGATAACAACTTTTCGGACTATTGCCGTTTAGTTAAAATGTCAAGACTAAAGATTAAGTCCTATTGCAAACTTTAGCAAACCTCGCTTGCTCCATACGATTTAATAAGTTGTATTAATCAAAGAGCAACGATTCAAGTTTAGTATCGAAAGATCATACATTTGCCTTCATGAGAAATTGATCTTCAAAATTGTTTGAGAATCAAAGTGATCTTGGAGCTGAAAGAATTGTTTCAGAAACAAACAAGAGTTAAAAGATATTTGATGTCTAAAACTTTGATTGTTTGCAAAATGATTAAGTATAATTTAGTAAAAGAACATATGCTCATATTGTATGAATATATGCAAAGATTGAAGGCGCTGGGCGTCTAGATCACCCAACAGTTTGGGAACTAATATTATACTTGCATTCATCCTTATGAGCTATAGTAGTTTCATCATGAAGTTGTCATGATAAGATGGATGAAAAGGTATCGGCCAAATTGTTTTGCTATACCAAAAGAATGCTAAAGAATGGAATCTGGAAGAATACTAATTATATGATAATGGTGATCCACCTCAAAAGTGCAAAATCCAAGGCCATTAGTATTTGACTAACATCCTTTGGACTATGTGTCAAATGATTGACGCCACTATTGATGTCGATAGATTCTTCTAAAAGGAGAGGAAACGCTAAATAGAATCTGCAAAAGTATTTGGTAGAAAAGGAAAAGACTGGAATTGTCCAGGTATATAAATGATATACATGTTATAGATGGATTCTTTGCTCGTTAACAATGTAATTCTTGGGTATTCGATACTGATTGTTGGTATGAAATGTCATACAAAGCAACACAATACAAGAACTACAATAGCCTAAATAACTTGCAAAAGAATGTGGTGACAATGCGCATCGAGAAACAAATAAAAGTGTTATTGTGTTTCCGTCGGCATCAAACCTAGCCTTGAAGATTTATTATGAACTAAATAATTGTTATCTTGTTCTGGTATTATGAGAACAATTGTTGCTCATGTTATTACCGTCTTCCATAGTCGATGGATAGATTATTATAAATCTTGTTGGTGAAATAGACATTTATAACACCGATGCTAAAGGTCGCAAGATAAAGAATTTCACTTATTTGAAACACCACCGTTTAAGTCATATTGGAAACAAAACATGAAAGAAATTCCATATTGATGGATTTTCAAGTCATTTGATTTTGAATTAATTGACGCTTGTGAGACTTTTCCTAAATATGATTAAACTCCGTTCATGGGCCATGGACAGTACAAGCGACTAACTAAATGGAGATCATACATGTTGATATATGTAGTCCATGGTGTGAAGTCAAGCGTGGTGTATTTTCTATTTCATCAATGACTTGAATAGATATATGGTATGTCTACTTGATGAGATGGGAGTATGAAATGATTGAAATTGTTCAATTTATGAAGTGGAAATTGTTGTAACAAGAAAATTCAAGTTTTTATGATTGGATCATAAAGGAGAATATTTGAGTTACAAGTTTAGCAAACATCTAAGAGTTAAGTGAATTGTTTTACAAACTTGCATCTTGTGAAACATCATATGAGTATGGGGTTTTCGATGGATGTAATCAAACCTTGTTTGACATGGTTAGATCAATGATGAAATAAAACTGCCAATATATTTTGTGGATTATGCTTTAGAGACTACCGCTTTTCACTGAATAGAGTGCCATCATAATCCGCTGAAATGACACCGTACAAGTTATAGTTGTCTTTTCTTAAATTTTGGTATGCAAGGCATATGTGTAAACTGTTTACAACCAAAATCGGATTAGTAAGTCTTTGTAGGTTATCCCAAAGAATGTCGATGGGTATTCCTTCTACTATGAACCCAAGCACATAGTGATTGTTGCTAAAAGGTGAAATTCTTATGAAGGAGTTTTCTCGCAAAAGGTTTAAGTGGGAGGAAAATAGAACTTGATGAGGTTATTGAACCTGAGCAAGATGATCAGAGTAGCGTAGCACCAGAAAATGTTCTGGAAGCGGCAACTGCATTCATGGCTCACGCGTTTACAATGTGTTGTAGTCACGGCATCGAAGTTCCTATTTAACCAAGTTGGTCGTCATCAAATAGCAAGATTTGAGGACGGGATATTATTAGATAATAGTAACCAACAATATACAAAGAAGCAGTGATGGGCCCTGACTTCGTCATATGAATTATTCTAGCAACAATTACATATTGAGATATGATAGTTGAATAAACAAAACAACGTTCCTCTACTGGAATGCATACCAAGGAAGTGTACCAGACACGACCCAATGGGTTTTGTTGATTCAAAGGTTGCTAGATGTGTATGCAAACTTCAATGGTAGAAGTAAGCATAGCGAAGTTGGAATCTTCAATGATGAAAATGTTAAAGGGTTTAATTTCATCAAGATATTGAAGATGCTTGTATTTACAAGAAAGTAAGTGGGAGCGCTAAGACATATTTCTAATGCTTTATGTAGACGACATATTGGTCATTGGAAATTATGTGTTTTTCTTGATATTGTGAAGTTTTCATTAAAATTAGATTTCTAATGAAAGACTTAGGCAAAACCAGAATATTAAGCATCAATGTCTATGTAGATAGATTGAGGCACTAATATAGTTTTGTCAGAGTGCATAGATGAAATATTGAATTTGTTCAATATGGAAACAATAAGAACGGTTCTTGTTGCATGGAAGAGGTTGAAGCAAGAATCAACTGTTTTGACACTTGATGATTGAAACCACAAGAATGATCTTATCAATCTTGTATACCATGATATGTATATCCAGATATGTCCGATGCTCTAAAAGGTTACGAGCATTCATATGATGATCATTGGACAATAGTAAAAAATATTCTTATGTACTTTTGAAGAAGTAAGAATATGTTCTGTATGCAGAAGTGACAAATGGCTCATTGCAATGTGTTACATTGGCTTTGTCACATATACAGGCAAAATTTAATCTCAATTTTAGGCTATTTGTTTTGAGTTATAAGGTGGCACAATAAGATGGAAGAAAGTTCCATGATAACTTGGATGAGTTTCAAAGTTAGACATTGTGACAGATACTTCAACGAAGGCTTAGTATAATTGCTCGAGAAGCAGCAAGAGAACTAAGTGTAGTTCCAAGTGTGCTAGTACCATGTAGTTCTATTGTATGACAATAGTGACAACATAGTCTCGGCCAAGAAACAAAAGGTCTCACCAGAAGACCAAGTTTATACGATGCCATCTCATACAAGATGAGCAATGCGTGCTGACGCAAAAGAATATGCAAATACAAACGGACCTGAAAGTGTCAGACCCGTAGATAAGGTTTACCACGTGCAACGCGCATGAACAACACCGGAATGCCATAGGTGTTAAAGGCGCAAGTATGACTAGATTATTGACTCTAGTGCAAGTGGGAGACTGAAGGAAATATGCCCTAGAGGCAATAATAATATTGTTATTATCATATTTCTTGTTCATGATAATGTTTATATTCCATGCTAGAATTGTATTAAGCGGAAACATTAATACTTATGTGGTTTATGAACAACACCGTGTCCCTAGTATGCCTCTACTAGACTGGCTCATTGATTAATGATGGTTAAGGTTTCCTAACCATAGACATGAGTTGTCGATTAATAATGAGGTCATGTCATTAGGAGAATGATGTGATGGACAGACCCAATATAAGCACAGCAATTAGATCGTGTCATTGTGTTCACAATTGCGTAGCTTTTCTTATGTCAGTATCATATTCCTTAGACCATGAGATAATGCCACTCCCTAGTATCGGAAGAGAACTTTGAGGTCATCAAACGTCATCCTATGAGAGGGTGATCATAAAGATGTCTCTCAGGTAATTGGAAAGTACTTGTTGGGTTGCATGTATCGAGATGGAATTTGTCCCTCCCATGTCGGAGAGATATACTCCGGGCCCACTCGGTAATCAATATCATACACCGTTTGCAAACACGTGATTAATGAGTTTAATCACAGGGTGATATTGGATTGCGGAACGAGTAAAGAGTACTTGCTGCGAACGAGATTGAACTAGGTATGGCGATACCGATGATCGAATCTCGGGCGAGTAAAATATCGCGAGACAAAGGAATTTGTATACGGGATTATTTGAATCCTGACATCGTGGTTCACCGATAATGATCTTCGTTGAATATGTGGGAGTCAATATGGATTTCCAGATCCCGCTATTGATTATTGATGATGATCATGTCGACATATTCTCGAACCCGTAGGGTCACACACTTAACGCTCATCGACGCTAGGGTAGTTTCGGGATTTATGGAAACCGTTTCAGAGAGTTACGGAATTGTTCCGGGAAGATGATTAATGATTTATTAATTAATTGAATTAATAAATATTAATACATATATTTATTTGTTGGAAATAAATAAGGGCTCAAAAGTAGTCCATGATTAGTTTTGCTAACAGACTAGTTTAGTAGTCTATTTAGACAAACTAATAAATAAAGAAAAAGCAAAAGGAAAAAGAAAAAGGAAAGGCGCTGAAGTAGGACCGGCTGGGCCGGTCGGCCACGCTGCCCTGCGCCCCGCGCGGCAAGCATTATCTGCCGCTCAAGGGCTTCCGCCCGCCAGGCCGCTTCGGCTGGGCCGACTGGGCTCGGCCCAGGCCAGGCCGCCAGGTCGGCTTCCGCGCGGGCCAGGCCGCCCGAGCCAGGGCCTCCCGCCTGGGCCGGCTGCTTGCCAGGCCGCGCCCTGGCCAGATCGATGGCGCTGGATCGCCAGGAGATCGATCCCTCGATCGGATCGAGGTAAGCTAGGGGCGGCGGCTGCCTTGACGAGGCGGTATGTTTCAGAAACCTGCCCCCTGCTTCAAGACACGCCCGATATAAAAAGGTGAGCACGGGATCGGATCTGGTGATTAGAAAAATTGTTTTCAGCCACCGCAGTGCTGTCTCTCCTATAGTCTTTTTGCCCTAGTTTGACTAGTACTTTTGTCTATCTTCTTCTACCTCGCGCGCGTAGGCGAAGCCCTGTCCGCAGATACTCTCCACCATAAGCACCACGCCGCCGTGCTGCTGATCCCATCTACCACTCCACCATACCTTGCTGGACCGAGGAGGAGGAGTCGTCGCTGCGCTGTACGTGTGCAACGCTCGGAGGCGCCGCCCGTTGTGGCGCTTGGATCGGATCAGATCGCGAGGAGGAGACGCTAGTACGACTACGCCGACCACGTTCATATGAACGTTTCCGCTGTGCGATCTACAAGGGTATGTAGATCTGTTTCCTTGCTCGTTGTTTTGCATCTCGTAGATCAGATCTTGGCTTGTTCTTGTTCGTCATCGTAGAAATTTTTTTTGTTTTCTATGCTGCGAAACCCTTCACCAACAAATGGTGCGCATGAAGACCATGATGGCGAGCGAGATGACGAAGCACCACATGTCGGTGGAGAATATCATCATGAAGAAGAAGTCGGCGGAGAAGATCATCATGAAGTAGAAGTTACAGGCGGAGAAGATCATGATGAAGAAGAAGATTCTGGCGTGACTCCGCTAATTTCGGCCTTGCGGGACTCTCATGTTCAAGATCTGCTCCTCCATGAGACGAGCAATGACAGAGCTGCAGCCAGAGAGAGAGCCAAGCTGGCGCAAATGAAGAAAGACGGGATGACTCCGATATTTCCTGGGTGCCGTCCGCAGGATATGCGCTTGCATGTAACACTTGATTGTCTGCAGATGAAGACGCAAAACAAATGGACCGATTCCAGCTTCAGCAAGAACATGAAATTCTGGCACGATCGTCTCCCAGAGGGGAACACATTGCCAAGTAGTATCGAGGAGGCCAAGAAAGTTGTGTGCCCTCTTGACCTACCGCACGAAAGATACCACGCCTGCATCAATGATTGCGTGATTTATCGGGGGGAGTACAAGGACATGACCACATGTCCTGTGTGCGGCCACGGACGGTACAAGGTTGGGAACAAGAAGGTACCTCGAAAAGTGGTATGGTACTTTCCTATCACTCCCCGTCTGCAGCGGTATTTCGTGGACCCTAAGGAAGCAAAGCTCATGCAATGGCACGTGGAAAGGGAGAAGCCCGAAGAAGATCCGGAGATGGGCTATATGCTGACACACCCTTCAGACGCTGGCCAGTGGGAAGCATTGGACATCGCCTTCCCTAGGTTTGGGGGCGACGGAAGGAACATCAGGCTGGGTATGAGCACCGATGGACTCAATCCGTTCGGCAACCAGAGTAGCACGCATAGCACCTGGCCTGTGTTTGTATGGCCTTACAACCTACCCCCGTGGCTGTGCACCAAGCAAAGGTATATACACCTGAGTATTCTCATTCAGGGGCCGAAACAACCAGGTGTCGACATGCATTTGTATCTCGGGTTGCTGAAAGAGGAGTTAGACACGTTGTGGAAGACGCCACCCCGTACGTGGGATGCCTACAGTAGAACTTATTTCGATATGAGAGCCGCGTTGATCACGACGGTCACGGACTATCCTGGTTGCGCATACGTATCTGCCCAGGTCAGCCACGGATTCTGCGGCTGTGTGAAGTGCATGGACGAGACCCCGCATCTACAGCTACCAAGGGATCCCGGGTCCTCGAAAACCGTGTACCCAGGTGCTCGAAGGTGGCTTCGCTTGGATCACCCGTGGAGAAAACGCGCTGATCTGTTCAATGGTAAAGATGAGCCCGATGGACCCCCGCGACAGAGGAGCGGTGCAGAAATCGACAATCTTCTAAAAAATTGGAAGGAGTGCCCAGCGCCAGGAAAGAAGCGACCGAAGCCAGAGCCGCTGCTCGGTGTATGGAAAGCGAGGTCTATTTTCCACGACTTGGAGTACTGGAAGGTCCTCCACACGCCCCACAGCCTCGATGTCATGCACATTACGAAGAACGTTACCGAGAGTCTGCTTGGCACTCTTTGCAACTCGGAAAAGTCTAAGGATGGGCCGAAAGCAAGATACGATCTAAAACATTTTGGCATCAGAAAAGCTCTTCAAGCCCCCGATACTGATGACAACGACGACGACGATGATGATGATCAGACGGAAGGGACTCAACGTCTCCACAAAAGGGCTAAGAAGAACGCGGTGGTGCTTCCCGCTGCCTGCTTCACAATGAGTCCGGAGGAGCTCGAGCAGTTTTTTAGGTGCCTCCTACGAGTGAAACTTCCGCACGGTTACTCGGGGAGTATAAGCAGATATCTAGACGTAGCAAAGAAGAGGTTCACCGGGATGAAGTCTCACGATTGTCACGTGCTCATGACGCAGATACTTCCCATTGCGATCCGAGGGATAATGGACGAGCACGTCCGTGATACGCTGTTTGGCCTTTGCAACTTCTTTGACGTTATCACCAGGAAGTCGATCGGCGTGAGGCAGCTCAAGATGCTACAGGATGAGATCGTGGTGATACTATGTGAGCTCGAGATTTACTTCCCGCCCGCATTCTGTGATATATGCGTCCATCTCCTTCTCCATGTCGTTGATGACATCAGGCAGCTCGGCCCGACGTTCCTCCACAACATGATGCCTTTCGAAAGGCAGAACTGTGTCATGAAAGGATACGTTCGCAACAGGGCCCGTCCAGACGCAAGCATGGCCAAGGGGTTCCTAACCTACGAGTGCATCTCCTTCTGCCAGAATTATCTAAGCACCGAGGACGACCAGGATCATGTTGGTCTGCCCACCAGGACGCACCTCGGCAGGCTCGCTGGAGTCGGTCACCGCGAGGGCTACCGCTCAGTCCATGTGGGCATTGTCAATCGACGCGACGACTTTGAAAGGGCTCACCGGGTCGCGCTACAACACTTAAAATTGGTCGAACCTTTTGTGCAAGTGCACAAAAGCATAATCGAGCAGAATTACATCGATATGGGCCGGCCAAGGAAGATGGGAGACGTAACCAAAGAGCACAACTCCGGCTTCACGCTTTGGTTTAAGCAAAGTCAACTACTTCAAGCACAGAGCAGAAGGCCTTCTACCGAAGATGAAAAACTCATATACACCTTATCACAGGGCCCCGGGCATAACGTAAGGACCTATCAGGGGTACGACATCAACGGTTACAGATTCTACACCGAGGAAAAGGACAGAAATAGTGAAAATCAAAACTCAGGAGTAACTATGCTATCATACGCCGATGACGAGACTAGTATCAAGGAAAGATTTTTTGGAAGGATCGAGGAGATATGGGAGCTCAATTACTGTGGAGAGACGGTGCCAATGTTTCGTGTGAGATGGGCCAAGAAGGTCGAAAAAGAAGGCCGATATTTCACCACCATGGTTATACCGGATGCCAAATCGAAGAACGCATCCGCGAAAAATGAGCCATGGGTACTCGGTAGCCAAGTTGACCAATGCTTCTTCATCACCGACCCGTCGAGGCCTAGCCGTGTTGTCGTGAGGAGGGGCAAGAGGAGCATCATAGGAATGGAAGGAGACGCAAACGAGGAAGACTTGGATAAGAACGGTGACCCGAAGATCGAGGAGGAATTCGACAAGCACTTCGACATGCCTACTACTAGTAAAGTAAGAAGGAAGACCTCCCTACCTACTAAAGGTTGTCCGTTCACACGAAGAAATCTCAAGGTGGCCGGCATAAAGTATTCAACCGCCAACAAGAAGGGCAAGAAGATTGCGAAGAAACGCTAAGCTAGCTCGGAACCGGACGGAGAAGACTTTTTTGGTGTGTGTGATCGAGACTTTTTGGTGTATGCACATGTGTGTGTGATCGAGACTTTTAATCTTGTGTGTGTATGCACATGTGTGGTCGAGACTTTTAATTTTGTGTGTGTATGCACAAAAAGAGCAAAAAGACGTATCTAACGGTATTGATCTTATATTGTGCATTATATATCATATGAAAACAGAGGGAGTTATAACGGAAATAATTAAAAAAAAGGAAATAAATTCTGTGGCGCATCTACTGGTGCGATGCGCCACAGAATTCTCTAATTCTGTGGCGCATCGCACCAGTAGATGCGCCACAGAATGTTGACACTTAGTAAAAATTTGGCGCACGCCCTCCACTCCTCTTTCTTTCTCTCTATCCCCTTCCCCCGCGCCGACGAACCCTAGCTAGCCGCCGGAGCTATCCCCACCGACGAACCCTAGCTAACCGCCGACGAACCACTAGCGACCGTATCCCCACCCGCCCCGGTCTCCCTCCCGCCAGCGATCGGCCATCCTCGCCGCCGGGTCTCGTCCCAGCGGTCCTCGATCCTGATCAAGCACGAGGGCTCCCGCCGCAAGGCCTCCTTCCCCACCGAGGGCCGGGTCATCTCCGCCACCACGCGCGCCGGGTCATCTCCGCCACCACGCGCGGCGACGCCGTCGCGCGCCTCGGGGAGCTCCGAGAGCAGATCCTCCACCGCCGCGCCACCTTCCCCGAACTCGCCGCGCAGCACTCCGACTGCTCCTCCGCAGGCCACGGCGGCGACCTAGGTGCTCCAGTCGGTTCTTGACTTTTCTCGAGGTAGAATCGATGCACCCCGTTCGATTATTGGTTGAATTTTTATTCAACTGAAGGATTGTTAGTGCTCAACTAGTTATAATAATGTGCAATTCATGCTAGATCGATACAACCAGTATATTGTGTGTGAATATGATATATAATGTGCAATTCAAGTGTATAAAACTCGTACCCAGGCACTAGATACGAGCACAACATGACAGAGACCCACATTTTGCGGTTTTGGACTCCTAATCCTAACAGAAAAACGAAGACATCACTGTCCTGTCATTTTCTACAACGGCTCTGGAACCTCGGAAACTGAAAGAAATCGAAGCAAATAATATTCTAAGCCCAGTTTTGTCATCTCATTATGCTTCCTGTGATATCTACTTATTTCTAAAGCCAATTTTGATGCAAATATGCCTTGTATAATGTAACTTCATGTAAGCTGAGCTGATGTTTAGAAGGATGCAGTTTGGTTGCAAACCTTTATTGCTTTTGGTCATTTGACCAAATATTAGTTGCATATTGTCTTTTACTGTGACTTTGTGATTCTTTCTTGAGAATATTGCTGCTGTCATTTTTGTACTCCATATTATCTTGAGAATATTGCTGCTGTTATGTGTTATGCAATGAGATATTTTGACCATAATCTGCTGTTATATATGCTTATGAGATGTTGTCAAGTGTGGATGAATAAACTGAGTTGCCCATTTCTCCCGAAGTGTTGATTCGCTTCCGTTTCGGTTGAGAAATGGGCACTCATAGGTAGAAAAATTAGCAAAAGTCATGCCGAAATTTTGAATTTTTCCGTTGCATTATGTACTAACTATTTGCCTCTTTTTAATGAAGTGCAAATAAACATGTCGGGCACTTCTAACCCTAAGACCCAGGAGGAAGTCGCCAGAGAGGCCAACAAGCCATGGTGGGAGGAATACGATGAGGTAGAGGGCCGGGGGG